>VDFB02000015.1:492405081-492739447 GCA_007258455.2 Sequoia sempervirens
TTGATTTCAAGCCATTATAAAAGAGTGTGCGAAGCTTTGTGAGGGAATCTCAAGTTTCTCATTTGAAGTTAACCTCTAAATGAGAACCTATGATGTAGAAATTATAAGAGAATCTCAAATGTATGAGTGACATTGTAAAATATTTGTGAGAACAGAGTACCTAAGGCATTGTAATGAGATTTACTTGTAATGGCATTTACTGAAATAATGAAATTTGGTGTAGGGGCACCAAGGTTATTGAGCAAATTTGGTTCATGAAAATCTTTTACGTTAGTTTTGTGTTATGAGTTTTGTCAATTGAATAAGGTCATAACACATCCACAATTGATTTATAATGTAATAAGTCATGTTGGTTAAAAAAAGAACAGTTAGGCATGATTGGAAAGATGTAGAATCATTTGTAAAGGCTATTTAAGTCAATATTTGAATTTGTAGCCTTATGAAGGCAAATCATTGAATATGGTTGTAAGTGTACTATTATTGAGATTGAGATTGTTAACCTTCAGAGAGTAGCAATATTTATGTTGATGAAATTTCCTTTAGATGCAAGGATTCAAAGCACATCAACCATGTGGTACAAATGATTAAATCCCAGAGACGATTTGTAGCAATGAAAGATTCTAAAAAGGCAGAGAGAGCTACATTGGTGACTCAGGAGAAACTTTAGTGATGCAAATTCAAGGTGGAGAAGACTCAAACGAATCAGATTTTAGTAAATCAACAACCTTTGTTATTTCATTTGGCCATCTTGGAATAACTACCAACAAAAAGGCTTCAAAACTCAACAATTTGGCTTAAATTTTAGAGAATTCCTCTCAAGGACCATCTCATCATCAATATAGCATCTACTCAAACCCCCAACACCATTCCCAAGCCAAACATACAAGGTTTCTTTGCAATTTCTTGGAGATCTTTCAAACTACCCTACAAAAAGGCTACAAAATTAGACCAGTTTTACAAAAAAACTTCTCTTTAAACTTATTCTAACCCCATAAGCTCTTGGATAGTCATCAAATAGGTCACAGAACTCCCAATTCCCTAGGTTTTAGAAAAAAACTCAACCTCTAAGCCATAATTGATTAAAACCCTCAATTTTCTAACAAATACGTAGGGTTTTTATCATCTCACAACTCCAAGGCCTTCCAAACCTCACCAAAGAATCAAACAAGTTTTTTAGGGTCTGCACACGCATAATAAACCTTCACCTAGCCTTTAGACTCAGTAGATCTCAAAAACATCACTTTGGTTCCTCCATTTCAAGCCAAAATCTCACATTCTCAACCTAAAACAACATCACCAGACCTATAAACGCCTTATCATTATTAAAAGAGTTAAGGAAACTTGAAAACAACATATTTTAAACCTTTTTTCTAATTCATAATTCACCACAGTACGAGGATGGGCTCCATCACAAAAATTAAAGTAAACTCAGACCCTGCTGGTATGTACAGGCTGAATAAAGAAAAATGGAATTTCCTTTCACTAAAACAACCAAAGGTGTATCAAAATAGATTAAAATCTAGGTTAAGACCTACCACCACAATTTTTCATGAATTTATTTTCGTAAGACGCCTGTACTAGGCCTTACATAGAGAAAAGAAACTAAAAACTCAGAAAAATGTTGAAATTCCACTTTTAAGCATTGTGAAGAGCACCAATCTTCAAAAAAACTATTGATTGAACCCCCATTTAGGCTTGAATGATGTTTTTAATACATTTCAAATGAGAATCATCTCCCTTCAATTCCCATAACTACCTTTGAACCACCAAACCCTTATTAAGCCTACAAATACTAGTATTTATTATTTAAGAATGGTTTTGCTTACTAAGCTTTATCATGCAAATTTAATATTCTAAAGGCCTAGGACCACTTAGACACCCTTATAACATGACTTTTAGACTCTTTCTCTGCACTCCCACCTACTTTTTACATAATTTTCCTTTATGGAAATATCAACAATTATTTAATTCAAGAGTGCTTTTGCACATTTGTCCACCCTAACCTACTAATTCCCAAAGTACATAAAATATTGGTCTATTAGACCTTATTCAAGACAAAAAGACCTCAACACACTAACATTTACCAACTGTCCTCCCAATTTACCATCAAACAATCACAAATTGAGGGTGAGGTGTGGGTGCTCCTGCACCATTCAACTTTCAAAAACAAAGTCAATTAGGCTGGCAAATGTCTAGATCGGGCTAGCATTTGGTGGAAGAGGAAGAAAGATGAATGGAACTCTAGAGGCCCACCATACTAGATTTTGGTATTGAACCATGAGATTAGAAGAGAGATTTGATATCATGTATCAAAACATTAAGCATGCATTATTCCAACCAACAAAGAAGGAGATGATTGATTTGCTTCATTTTCATTTGCATAAGCATATCAAGGCATGGGAACCAAGAAGACCAAGGATGTCCAGTTTTATGTGGAGTTAATGGATGTGGTCCAAACTTTAGGAGGGTCAAGAAGGTCAATGTATGATCTTGATGAAATTGAGGAAGAACAACAAGAGAGGGACAGGAAAAATAAAATCAATATAGAGTTTCAAGGTTTTGTCAAGCGAGTAAGAGAGCTATGGGAGCAGCCTCATCTAAAATATTTTGAACTAGACTTTGATATGTACCATTTAGAGAGCTTGGTTTTCATGGAGTTCCTTTCAAATCCTCTACTTTTATTATTCTTATGGTAAACTATTTGGTAGAGTTGGTGGAATTACCTTTCTTAGTAGTAATCGCTATTAGTAAGATTGAGATTGTTAACCTTGAGAGAGTGGGACTTGGGCAAAAGGAATTTGATATTGAAATTTCTTTCAAAGACTTCAAGTGGGATGTACTCTGCATTGATGCCATTCCTCAATATTCACTTGAAGGCATCAAGGAATGGCTAAACTCCATGGTTATAAAGTATTATGAAAGCAGAATGAACTTGTACTAGCAGCCAATTTTGAAGACTATTACTGATGATTCAAAGCACATCAACCATGTGGTACAGATGATTAAATACCAAAGATGATTTGTAGGAATGAAAGAGTTTGAAAAGGTAGAGAGAGCTACATTGGTGACTCAGGAGAAACTTCAACTTTCAAAAAATAAAGCCAATTAGGCTGGCAAATGTGTGGATCAGGCCAACATTTGGTGGAAGAGGAAGAAAGATGACTAGAACTCTGGAGGCCCACCATACTGGATTTCGATATTCAACCATGAGAATAGAAGAGAGAGTCGATATCATGTATCAAAACATTAAGCATGCATTCTTCCAGCCAACGTAGAAGGAGGTGATTACTTTGCTTCATTTTCATTTGCATAACCATATGAAGGTGTGGGAACCAAGAAGACCAAGGATGTCAAGTTTTATGTGGAGGTAATGGATGTGGTCCAAAATTTAAGATGGGCAAGAAGGTCAATGTATGATTGTTAACCTTGAGAGAGTATTTATGTTGAGGAAATTTCCTTTAGATGCAAGGATTCAAAGCACATCAACCACATGTGGTACAAATGATTAAATCCTAGAGACGATCCGTAGCAATGAAAGAGACTGAAAAGGAAAATAGAGCAACAATGCTGACTCAGGAGAAACTTTAGCTTTCAAAAATAAAGTCAATTAGGCTAGCAGACGTGTGGATCGGGCCAGCATTTGGTGGAAGAGGAAGAAAGATGATTGGAACTTTGGAGACCCACCATACTAGATTTCAGTATTCATCCATGAGAGTAAATGAGAGAGATGATACAATGTATCAAAAAATTAAGCATGCATTCTTCCAGCCAGCAAAGAAGGAGATGATTACTTTGCTTCATTTTCATTTGCATAACCATATCAAAGCATGGGAACCAAGAAGACCAAGGATGCCGAGTTTTATGTGGAGGTAATGGATGTGGTCCAAACTTTAGGAGTGACAAGAAGTTCAATGTATGATTGGTGCAGGAGCACCATTCAGTAGGTTTTTTTCATCAAGGCAAATAAGGAGTAGAATATCATCAATTTACTAAAACTGGCCCGAACTTGTACATTTGAAGGTTTTGAGTCAATAAAAATGGCTTTTTGACCCATTCCTCTTTATGTAGCCTCTGTAAGTTGAGGAATGGGTCTGCACTAACATTATTAAGGTGTGGGAATGATGTGTTAGTGTTGGGGAGGTCTGAAAGTGAGATGGGTGTGAAACCCATGTGTGTAAAAGTGAGTTTTCTTTAAGAAAAATGGTGGTTTTGAAGAGTTAAATTGTGTTTTTGTGTAGGGAAGTGTTATTTTATGATTGTTTGAGCTTGTGTAGGGTATAAAAAACTTTTTTGAGTAATTTTTAGGTTGTGGTTAGCTTTGGAAGTATCATTTTCAATAAACCCTTAGGGTTTAGGCTAAAATAGAGGGTTTTGTGGTTTACCCATTGTACGGTGGTATAACTGAGATCTAATTGTGGATTTTGAAGTTTTGACACCTTAGAATTGCTTCCCAAAGAGTTGGTAAGGTTTGGATAAGTTTAGAGTATAGACCCTTTGTTCAACCGGATCGATCCCTTAAGGGTCCAAAGGGAAAAATGGTTGCAAACTTCAGCATGAGGTTACTTGGACATTGTGATGCTTAGAACCTTCTCATCTGATCCAATGGGATCATGTTGGGCCTCTATACAATAAACTCTCTCTATTTTTGTTATCTTGGAGTGGTTTTCCCGTGGTGTCCAATTTTTAGTTGATGAAAAAAATGTCAAATGGAAGCAGTGGAAAGTTGCAAAGTGGTGCAACTTTCATTCTGCAACTCGTGTGACCAAACGGACTGTTCCAACGCATCCAAATAGGCATTTTTACACTAGGAATGGTCCTCTTTCTCACCCAAACACGCAGAATCGCTCCGAGCTACATTCAACTGGATCGATCCCTTAAGGGTCCAAAGGGAAAAATGGCTGCAAACTTTAGTATGAGGTTACTCGGACACCGTGATTCTTAGAAACTTCTCATCTAGTCTGATGGGATCACGTTGGGCCACTCTACAATAACCTCTCTCAGTTTTTTTATTATCTCAGAGTGGTTTACCCGTGGTGTCTAGTTTTCAGTTGATGAAAAAAGTGTCAAATGGAAGCAATGAAAAGTTGCAAAGTGGTGCAACTTTCATTTTGCAACTTATGTGACCAAATGGACTGTTCCAACACATCCAAATAGGCATGTTTATTCTAGGCATGGTCCTCTTTCACACCCAAACACACGGAATCACTTTGAACTACGTTCGACCAGAACGATCCCTTAAGGGTCCAAAGGGAAAAATGACTACAAATTTCAGCATGAGGTTACTCAGACACTGTGATGCTTAGAAAATTCTCATCTGATTCAATGGGATCATGTTGGGCCCCTCTACAATAACCTCTCTCTTTTTTTGTTATCTTGGAGTGGTTTTCTCGTGGTGTCTAGTTTTCAGTTGATGAAAAAAGTGTCAAATGGAAGCAATGGAAAGTTGCAAAATTGCACCACTCGTGTGACCAAACAGACTATTCCAACACATCTGAATATGCATTTTTATGCTAGGCATGGTCCTCTTTCACACTCAAACATGCAGAATCACTCCGAGCTACGTTCAACCGGATCGATCCCTTAAGGGTCCAAAGGGAAAAATGGCTACAAACTTCAGCATGAGGTTACTCAAACACCACGACACTTAGAACTTCTCGTCTAGTCTAATGGGATCACGTTGGGCCCCTCTACAATAACCTCTCTCAGTTTTCATTATCTCAAAGTGGTTTTCCTATGGTGTCTAGTTTTCAGTTGATGAAAAAAGTGTCAAATGGAAGTAGTGAAAAGTTGCAAAGTGGTACAAATTTCGTTCTGCAACTCATGTGACCAAAAATACTATTCTAATGTGTTTGAATAGGCATGTTTACGCTAGGAATGGTCCTCTTTCACACCCAAAACTCAGAATCGCTATGAACTACGTTCAACCGGATTGATCCCTTAAGGGTCTAAAGGGAAAAATGGTTGCAAACTTTAGCATGAGGTTACTCAGACACCGTGATGCTTAGAAACTTCTCATCTAATTTTATGGGATTATGTTGGGCCCCTCTACAATAACCTCTCTCAGTTTTTGTTATCTCAACATGGTTTTCCCATGGTGTCCAATTTTCAGTTGATGAAAAAAGTGTCAAATGGAAGTAGTGGAAAGTTGCAAAGTGGTGCAACTTTCATTTTGCAACTCATGTGACCAAACAAACTATTCCAATACATCCGAATAGGCATTTTTACACTAGGCATGGTCCTCTTTCACACCCAAACATGCGGAATCGCTCTGAGCTATGTTGAACCAGATCGATTCCTTAAGGATCCAAAGGAAAAAATGGTTGTAAACTTCAGCATGAGGTTACTCAGACACCGTGATGCTTAGAAACTTCTCGTCTGATCCCATGGGATTATGTTGGGCCCCTCTACAATAACCTCTCTTAGTTTTTTTTATCTCAGAGTGGTTTTCCCGTGGTGTCCAAATTTCAGTTGATGGAAAAAGTGTCAAATAGAAGCAGTGGAAAGTTGCAAAGTGGTGTAACTTTCGTTCTACAACTCGTGTGACCAAACAGAATATTCCAACGCATCTGATAGGCATGTTCACGCTAGGCATGGTCCTCTTTCTCACCCAAACACGTGGAATCACTCTGAGCTACGTTCAACCGGATCGATCTCTTAAGGGTTTGAGTGTAGTATGTTGAAATAGGTCATTCCACCTATTGTCTAGGCTGTGTCTCAGTGATATGGGCCTAATGTAAGTAGGATAGGGAGTAGGAATAAGAAAATAGCATTATTAAGGGCATTGGAAGAGATTACTAATGCTACCCCTATTGAAAATTCAAAATTGAGGCCCCTTAAAAGCAAGGCTAGAAGAGGTGAAAAGAAGAAATTGTTTGAAAATAAGTTAGAATAGGTTGGAATAGGGTGAGATTGTGGAGTTTGATGTGTTCAAAAGGTCTACAAGGATAGGGGAGGTCAAAAGTATGTTATGGCATGACATGCCCTAGTTGGGAAAATAGGGGTTTTGAATAATGAAAAAGAGAGGTTTGAGGGAGTAAACGTGGGTAAAGGCAAGGGGAAACATAATTTACTGGTCAATTAAGTTTGTGCAGAAAAAATGAAGAGTGTTGGAATAGGTTTTGAGGTTCAGGTTTGGGGGTTTGGTTCGCCGGTTTGGCCAAAAAAATTTGGAGGGGGGTTTAGTTTGTTTTGGGTTCGTTGGTATAAAAAACATGTAAAAACAAAATATATATCTATGCAACCTAGAAGCATGAATTAGGATTAGAATATCACATATCATCATATAAACAGCAAAACCACCATAAACTTGAATGTCATTTAAAACAACAAAATTGGCAAAAAAAAGTGTTTATAACCTGCAAAAAAATGTGAATAAAATCACACTGATTTTCACGTGAAAAAAAACCATGAGACCATAGCTTTTTGCTTACTATTATGCTTTGATAGATTTTTTCCAAGCATCCATAGCTTGTTCTAAAGTAATTTTTTTATGATTTTAGCCATAGTAGCAAGGCAGTGAATTGTTTGATAAAATGCTCTGGTAGACATGTATGAAAAATGTGGTAGAATAGACAAGGCAGTGAACTGTTTGAAAAAATGCCTCAAAGAAATGCGGTTTCATAGTGATGGAATGGCATGACAAATGCCATGACAAGAAAATTGCTATGGATTTTCATGGCATTCCACCACCATTGAGACCACATTTCTTTGAGGCTTTTTTTCAAATAGTTCACTGCCTTCTCTATGCTATTGCTTATTATTATGCTTTGATAGATTTTTTCTAGGCATCCATAGCTTGTTTGGAAGCACCTATTTTAGGCTTTTAGCCATAGCAACAAGGAGGTGAACTGTTTGATCAAATGCTTTGGTAAAGATGTATGAAAAATGTGGTAGCATAGACAAGGCAGTGAACTGCTTGAAAAAATGCCTCAAAGAAATGTGGTCTCATGGTGATGGAATGGCATGACGAATGCCATGACAAGCAATTTCTATGGATTGTCATGGCATTCCACCACCATTGAGACCACGTTTCTTTGAGGCTTTTATTCAAACAGTTTGTTGCCTTGTCTATACTATTTCTTATTATTATGCTTTGATAGATTTTTTCCAAGCATCCATAGCTTGTTTGGAAGCACCTATTTTAGGCTTTTAGCCATAGTAGCAAGGAGGTGAACTTTAATAAAATGCTTTGGTAAACATGTATGAAAAATGTGGCATAGACAAGGCAGTTGAACTGTTGAAAAAAATCCTCAAAGAAATGTGGTATCATGGTGATGGAATTCCATGACAATCCATAGCTTGTTTGAAAGCACCTGTTTTAGGCTTTTAGCCATAGCAGCAAGGCAATGAACTATTTGATAAAATGCTTTGATAGACATGTATGAAACATGTGTTAGCATAGACAAGGCAGTTGAACTCTTTGAAAACCTACCTCAAAGAAATGAGGTCTCATGGTGATGGAATTCCATGACAATCAAATGCTTTTGATTGTCATGGCATTCCATCACCATGAGACCTCATTTATTTGAGGCATTTTTCAAAGAGTTTCAGCCTTGTCTATGATATTGCTTACTATTATGCTTTTGATAGATTTTTTCCAAGCATCCATAGCTTGTTCGAAAGCACTTGTTTTAGGCTTTCAGCCATAGCAACAAGGCAATGAACTATTTGACAAAATGCTTTGGTAGACATGTATCAAAAATGTGGTAGTATAGACAAGGCAGTGAATTGTTTGAAAAAATGCCTCAAAGAAATGTGGTCTCATAGAATGCCATGACAAGCAAATGCAATTGGGAGCTTCTTCTAGTTATTAGTTATGCAATGTGAAGTAATTGCATAACTGCTTAGGTTGACTTTGTAAAAACTATATTGTAATTGAAATTTTGTCATCTATCAACATCTAGTTATTAGTTATTCAATGTGAAGCAATGCTTTGAGTTTGAAATATGTGCAATGCAATGTAATCAACGATATGAATATAAACTACAAAAATCTATTTTTTACAATTTATTAGTTAAACTCTTTATTTTATTTTCTCTTTATATCTCTATTCTATGGAAATTCCTTTAAAAAAAAAATAATTTTTTTTATCTCTTGTTCTACTTTTTTTACCTTTTTTTTTAAATATGATTTTTTCTGATTTTTTCTAGACTTGTTCCCATTTTTTTCAAAAATTCTTATACTTTTGGTTTGCCAATTTTTTCCACAAAATATTTTTGTTGCTATGGTATAAACACATATCTTTTTGTAATATCAAGGATACTTTTTGAAACTTCCATGCATTGCTAATCTAAAAGGAAAAGACTTTTTCCTAATCTGTATGCAGCTATGCTTTTGACATTGTCAAAAAGAGAAAATATGGACACCATCGATAATAAATATTTGTATTAACCAAATATCCATGTACACATACATCAATATATGTCAATATAAGTATAAAATATAGTTACAAAATAGCCATATAGGCTTACGAGAATGCCATATAGGCATACAATGTCAAATATATCCAATACAAGATATGTACAAAATTGTCATGTCTAGGCATACAACAAAGGGCTCTGGAATCAAAATTCATTTCTCTCCATGCTCTGGAAATAATTTTTTTCCCTTTGTTTGGCGATCCGATGGCGATAAGTTTGTCACTCATTTTTGTTGTGCTCGAGGAGTGCTCCTGCTACTCCTCCTACAATTTAGCTCCTGGTGAAGTTTTAACTTTTACAATAAGAAGTAAAGACATTAATATATATAGAAATTACATTATAAGAAATGATATATTTAACAAAATAATCACTTACGGCCATTTCATGATCACTCTCCACGATGGAAATATTTGCATGCAGATGCCCAGGCGTGCTCAAACCCTATATAAACCATCCAAATAGGAATTAAACTACAAATCAATAATGGTTTGATTTTTCACTAGAACTAACATCTATAACAACGAATGTAAATTGAAATTTAGTAATTTGTCTCATACCTCCTCTATCAGAGCCATGGAGGATTGTATAGTGGATGAAACACCGATATCCATTTCCCTTGTAACATTTGGAGGTGTTTCCACAACCAACATCTGAAAATAAAACAACAAATTATTCAATCACAAAAAAGTTATAATAGCGATCCACGTCATGACTTATAATGTATGATATCTAATGAAAAAAAAATTGAGTACAAGTATTAAACTATATATTTTTGGTAGGCCTTGGTAGTTTGACAGGAAGACCAAGCATGATGGGGAGAAGAACACATACTCCATTGGGAAGGATGGGAAGACTTACAACCTTTCACCTCTCCTAGAAGAAGACAAGGAAAAGCATGAAGGGCCTAGTGTTTTGATAGTGGGTGAGAAGGAGTTCATGAAGACCTTGAAGGAAGGAGGAGGAAGAGGATTCTTCCTGATTATGAAGCCAAAAAGTGAAACAGATCTACCCACAAAGAAGAAGGAAGATGCACCAAAGGAAGTCCAAGAGTTGTTGGAAAGGTACAAGGACATAACGGTGAATGAATTACCTAGTTCTCTACCTCCCATTAGGGATATAAGCCACCATATTGATCTGATTCCAAGGGCTACATTTCCCAATAAGGCTACATACAAGATGACACTTGCTCAAAATGAGGAGATTGCAAGACAAGTGCAAGAGTTGATGGATAAAGGGCTAGTGAGGAAGAGTTTAAGCCAATGTGTTGTTCCTACTGTCCTAGCACCAAGGAAGGATGGGAATTGGAGGCTTTTCATTGATTCAAGAGCCATTAATAGGATCACAATCAGATATAGGTTCCTGATGCCAAGAATGGAGGACCTCATTTATTGTCTATCAGGAGCATCTTATTTTTCCAAGAATGATCTAAAGAGTGGGTACCATCAGATAAGGATCAAAGAGGGGGATGAATGGAAGACAACTTTTAAGACTAATGAAGGGCTCTATGAGTGGTTGGTGATGCCCTTTGGGTTATCAAATTCCCCTGGTACATTTATCCGCCTTATGAATGAGGTATTGAGACCTTTCATTGGAAAGTTTGTTGTAGTTTATTTAGATGACATCCTTGTGTTTAGTAGGTCTAAAGAACATTTTAAGCACCTTGACATGGTACTAAGGAGGTTACAAGAGGAGAAGTTGTTGATCAACATGGAAAAGTGTGAATTCATGAAGGAAGAACTAGTCTACCTTGGTTTTGTCATCTCCAAGGGAAGTTTGAAGATGGATCCTTCAAAGGTGGATGCTATTCTTACTTGTCCAACACCAAAATCCATGGGAGATGTGAGAAGCTTCCATGGACTTGAAATCTTTTATAGAAATTTCATCAAGAACTTTAGCCAAATTTGTGCACCAATCTTGGACACCATCAAAGGAGGTAACAAACGTAAGTTTTCTTGGACCAATGAGGCTGATAAAGGGTTTGAATATATGAAAATGAGAGTAGCACAACAGCCTATACTTGTTCTCCCTGATTTTGATAAAGTTTTTACCATTGAGTGTGATGCTAGCAATCAAGCTATAGGGGCTGTTTTGAGCCAAGAAGGTAGACCGGTTGCATTTTATAGTGAGAGGTTGAATGAAGAAAAGAGGAAGTATTATTCCTATGATTTGGAATTGTATGCTATGGTCCAAGCCCTCAAAAAGTGGAGGCACTACTTGTTACCTAAATAATTTTTTTTTATACTGATAATCATGGCTTGAGTTTTTTGAATGCACAGGACAAACTCAGTCATCGGTACATGAAGTGGGTAGAGTCTTTGAAAGCCTATACTTTCACAATAAAGCATAAGAAGGGCCAAGCAAATAAGGTGGTAGATGCTCATAGTAGAAGGGCACTTGTAGTGCAAGAGATCCAACTCCAAAGCATGGGGGTTGAAGCATTGAAGGATATGTATCATGAAGATTTAGATTTCAAGGAGGTATACAATTTTTGTGAGCAGCATTTAAATTCTTTTCATGGTGAATTCTCTAACTTTTTATTGCATAATGGTTTTCTCTTCAAAGGAAGCCAATTGTGTGTGCATAAATGCTCAATGAGGGAGAATATCATAAAGGAGAAACACAGTGGGAGTCTTGGAGGTCACTTTGGCCTTGACAAGACCTTGGAACAAGTTAGGAGATTTTACTATTGGCCAAAGTTGCACATGGATGTGAGAAGGTATGTGGAAGTCTACACAATATGTCAAAGGGAAAAGGGAACTTCATCAAATACAAGACTCTATCAGCCATTTCCCATTCCCAATAGGCCTTGGGAGTGTGTAAGTATGGACTTTGTCTTGGGGTTGCCTAGAACCCAAAGAGGTTTTGATAGTATCTTTATGGTAGTTGATAGATATAGTAAAATGGCATATTTTCTTCCTTGCAAATGCACCAATGATGCATCTAATGTAGCAGGTCTCTTCTTTAAGGAGGCTGTTAGGATACATGGACTGCCTTTAAGCATTGTTTCTGATAGGGATTCTAAATTGATTGGTCACTTTTGGAGGACCTTGTGGAAGAAACTAAAGGCAAAAATCTGTCCTTTAGTTCAGCATACCATCCACAAATGGATGGAAAAACTAAAGTGGTAAATATATCATTGGGAAACCTCTTAAGATTCCTTATCAAGGAGCATGGACAAGCTTGGGATCTGATTTTACCTCAAGCTGAGTTTGCATATAATGACTCCATGAATAGGAGCATTGGTAGAAGCCCTTTTGAAGTAGTATATGGCATGTACCCTAGAGGGGTCTATGAACTAAGAGATCTACAAGGAGTTTCTAAGAGAAGTGCTCAAGGTGAGGACTTTTCTATTTCAATCAGGGATATTCATCAACAAGTGAAGGAAACCCTTCAAAAGAATGTTGAGAAGTATAAGGAAAAGGAAGATTTAAAGAAGAGGAATGTCCAATTCAAGGTTGGAGACTTGGTGATGGCACACTTGAAGAAGGAGAGACTTCCAAAAGGAAATTATACCAAACTCATGATGAAGAAGATAGGACCTTGCAAGGTGGTCTACAAGTTTGGCCAAAATGCTTATGAAATAGAGCTACCTCCTAGGGTGGAAATCTCTCCTATTGTCAATGTTTCTGACTTGTATCCTTTCAAAGCTTTTGTGAATGTAGGTGATGGAGCAGGTACAACAGCAATGGAGGATGAAGATTGGGTGAAGGAACTACCCCCCAACCAACCTATGACTCTTGAATGCATCCTAGACACCAAGGAGACAAAGAAGACTTGAAGGAAGGTTTACAAGGAATACCTGGTCAAATGGCAAGGTCTACCTGAAGAGGATGCAACATGGATGTCAGAAAATGATATTAAACAACATGGAACTATTGTAGAAGACCTAATCTCAAAGAGGACTTGAGATCTTTTTCTTGCTTGGGAGTATGGTGCAGGAGCACCCATGGGTCTAAGGGACCTAGAATAATTTGTCATGTTTTGTTTCTTGGTTTATGGATAGAATAAGGTCTTATGGACCATTTCAATGCTTTGTAGTAGGTCTTCTAGGTTTTTGGTTGAGTTTTTGGTCTTGGTGACCAACTTCTTTGTACAACAAGGTCTCCATCCTCCTTTGTAAGTCTAGTGCATCTTGGAAAAATAAGGAAAAAGGATGCCTTGTTGTATCTAGACACCTGAGGGGAGTCACCTTACTTTTTGACAAGGTTTTAAATTCCTTTGACACATTTTGGAAGGCTCTTTTTGGTCGAGTTGGTAGAAGTTGCTCACATTGCCTTAACTAGGCAATTAGAAGTCAAAGCATGAGATTAGTTGTTTTCCAACGTCTCTCTTTTCAAGAGATAGTTGCAAGAAGTTTGAGGGAGTTTGTAAGACTTCAAATATTCCTCTCTTGGTTGAGGTAAGGTTGATGTTGATGTTTTGAAGAAGTTTCAATAAGAAGTTTGTTGTTTTTCCTGTGTTTTTTTGAAGAATTTGTTGATCACGTACTTGGTACAGACTGTATGTTCACTTTCATGCTCCAAGCCCATAATGGTTGGATAGGTAATTGAATAATCTTTCCTTTTGCATTGGAGTGGTGAGATTCCATTGAGTATCAAGGGAGATATTCCAATTTCTCTATCAGGTGGTTTGAAAACCCTTAAAATTAGGGTTTTGGGTGAAAAATGTATATTTCTTCCATTCTCACTTTGTAAAATTGATAAATCTCGGTGGGATGGAAGATATAAGGCTGTACTATCATTTCCTCAATTTTTTGGAGAACGACAGGCTCATTGTTGGAAGTTGTGCATGAATTTTGTCTTGACATCTCTATGTGGCAAGCATAATTGACAAGCAAAAAAAATAAGCTTTTTCTTGATTTTGAAGAATCTATTTAAGAGGCACTTAGGAATGGTGGAAACAGGTGTGGAGAACCTGTAGGAGTCTGAATTTTGGCTTTGGGGTGAAGGGGAGAGCCTAGATAGTCAAGACCTAGGTGTAGGTCTGTGAATTAGGCCTTTTGGAGCAGCGGTAGAAAGGGCCACTGTGAGTGATGTTTTGACAGTCAAGAGGAAGGGTTTTGGAACCTTGTAGGGGTCCATCTTAGGGGTTTGAATCCATAGGTTTGGTGTCTTAACAGTCTTCCTTGTGTTTTTTATTCTGACTATCCTACCAGGCAAGGGCTGCAAGCCTTAAGAGAGAGTGACGTCTAAGTCACCATAGTGATGGGTGTTTGTTGAAACCTAAATGCTAGAGGGTTGTTAAACCTTGTTTTGACTTAATGAGACATGATCCAAATGTTTTCAAGCTTTTTGAGTGGTATGAGTTGTGAACACTATGTGTGTTGGGTTGATCTCTTAAAGAATAGTGGATTTTAGGACTCATGAGAGTATTTGAGAGAAGCATTCAGTGGAGTGACTTTGCCATTTGTGATTGTGAGTTTTCCTTCCCTGCCACTCTACATCATTTCTAATGCTTATGTAGGCTATTTCCATGGTGTTTGTGGTGGTGGTAGGAATATTTAAGGTTTGTAAGTACCTTATGCAATAAACCCTCCTTTGTAGGGCTTGATTTGTGCATAGAATAAGCTTAGTCAATAAACATGATGTGAGTAATATCTTGGAAGTCAGATGAAATGATTGAGGTGTAAATGGTCGATTGTAGTATCTTGGTCTTGAGGAACTAGTTGGTAAAAGTGAAAATTTGGTGAGTTGTTTAAGGAATTGAAAGATTCAGAGCTCTTTATCAATTTTTTGCTTTGAATTCATATAAATTGATGATGACAAAGGTGTGTTAGGATCTGATGGATATAGGTTGTAACATGAAAGATTGGTTTTTGGTTATTTTGCCTAGGTAAAGAAAATTGAGTGGAAGGGTGCCTTAGTGAATGATGAAAGAGTGGATTGTTTAGTGACTCTAATTAGGTTTCTTGTGCATGGATCCGTCATTTTAGCTCATGAATAAGATGTTTGAAGCTTGAGGATGATAAGAAGAAGTATTGAAATGAGTTGGCTTGTTGTTTCCTTCTAGTTTGCAAATGAAACAATGTGATTTTTGATGAAAAGAGAGAAATTTTAATTGCTTATTAAATTTGATCTTCTCCTGATTCAATTGGATCAGATGTTGGTGCAGGAGCACCTAGGTCATCAAATACTTTTCAATTTTGCAAAAGGGATGAGTGTTTAAATTTATATTCAGTCAATCACAAAAGGTAATGGAAAAATGATGTAAAGCATGTTCAAGGTCATATGAGGTCTTATTTGAATGTATTTAAGGTTATGGGTAAGTTCTAGGTGGTCAAAGTGGGAAAATGCAAACAATGCAATAATGTAATATTGTTAAAAGTTGTTAAATTGACAAAAACAAGGAAATCAGGCATATTAAGGGTTAAAAGGGGTAGTTTCAACCAATGGAAAGATAGTTATGGAAAAGGAAATATCTTTAAAAGGCATGCAAAGGCGAGAAAAAGCAGAAGTTTGTGTTCTTGTAATTATATTTTGAAATAAAAATTCCCTATCTTTGAGTTTGCAGCATTACTCTGGATTGTTTTGTTTTCTTGTGTTGGTAATTTAGGAACACCCAAAGTTAAATCATAGTGTGAATACATGTAAAGAGGAGTTAGTTTCCAATTTCAAGAGTTGGACTTGGTTAGTTTTAGGAAACAAAAGAATAAGAGGCAGTTTTCAGTGCCTGATAGAGTCCTTTTAGAAGCAAGTTTGAGAGTCCAATAGGGTTTTTCTTCACTACTCCACCAATGTAGGTCAAGTAAATTGGTGGAGTATGTTAATGTTAGGATTTTTTTCATGTTTTTATCATTGTAAGTGCAGGGAAAAGCAAGACTACCATGGTGGAGTTGCTGTTACACTGGAAAATAGAGGATTTTCCTACACAAAGTGATGCTACAGTCATGGGTCATGAATAAATAAAGTGTGCAGAGGCTTGGAAATGATGTAGAAGGTCTTGGAAGACATAAAAAATTATGTTCCAGGTGGTGGCCAGAGAAATAGAGGTTTGAAAGAGTATTTTTCACAAAACCCTCCTTGATTTGTGCTTTTACACCCTATAAACGAGGGTTTATTGGATCAGAACATTTTCATGGTTTTCAATCCCTATAAATGTTGAAATATTGAGTTATAAGACATGCTTGAAGACTTTTTTGAGGTTTTGAGTGATTTGGAATGGTTTTGAAGGGGTCTCCTTTGTAAAGCAAGCCTAATCTACTAGCCTTTCTTCAGAGGACAATCTAAAATTTGATGATTTGCTTTATGTCAAACATCTAAGAACTTTGATATGTTGTGATGTGTTGGAAAGTGTTTCTAAATGTGCATTGATTTTTTTAATAAGCTTTGAGATAGGAATGTAACTACCCGATTCAATGGTTGACAGACCTACTAGAGGAATATGATATTGTCTGAACAAAACAAAGATGTTTGTTTAAACAGTGGAAAGGATGATATTGAGTGCTTGGTTACTATCAAACTAATGATATGATTGATGTTACTAAATTTGGTTAAGGTGTATAAGACAGGTTTGGTGACTTTGATGGTTGGATGGGTGAGTATTATGAAGCCTTTTGAGCAAATTGGTGATTAACCACAAGATGATAATCAAGATTCTATTGTAGCATGAGTTTGTAACCTGTAAATAGACTACTACAGTCAAAATATGGTGAGTACAGTGCTTGATAATGGACTAATAACAGTGAGGTATGGTTTAGTTGATTTGTTGCCTTGGTGAATAAATGAAAAGATGAATTGTTCAAGTGTCAATAATCAAGTTTATGTTGTTTTTATGGTGGTTAAGAATTATATGAATCTAATTGATTAAGTCAAATTTTTCTTTAATATGGTTTTTGCTTTGAATGAGTCAATTGGAATACTAACTAGTGGAATGATGAATGATGGCCTATGGAATGCCTAAGAGAATTTGAGTGGATTTTGGTTGAATGAAAAGTAGATTTCTAATGAAATTATATTTGATCTTCTCTTGATTCTATTTGGGATTGATATCCCTTAAATAAATGATGTTGATGGTGTTTTTTGGATGCTCTGCATCAGATGTACCCTGATGATTGAGTGTTTTGATATGATGCTTTGCATCACTAACTACCTTGTCTATGTTATTGCTTACTATTATGGTTTCATAGATTTTTTCCAAGCATCTATAGTTTGTCGTGCTAGTGCACCTTTGCAATCACATGCCTCCATGTAAAGTAATTGCATCGTGCTACTTATGTTGACTTTCTAAACAACTATATTGTACAGTTGAAATTTTGTCATCTATCAACATCTAGTTATTATTTATGGAATTTGAAGTAATGCTTTGAGTTTGAATGATGTGTAATGCAACGTAACCAACAATACGAATATAAACTACACAAATCTATTAAGTAGAATTCATTAGTTAAGTTCTCTTTATTCTATTACCTTCGTGTATGTTTGAGTGAATCCACTAGCACTAGGAGGTGTTTGCTTGAAACTGCCAATATTAGCCTGTTCAACATCCAAAATCACATGTATTAAAATACCATTCGTAAAACAATGCTATTAACATGTAATAAATTTATAATTGTTTACTAGTTACATATCCCACTGATAAGTGTATTGTATAAATAAGTAGGTGGAGGACCGATGTATCCATTCTCAACACTGTGACCCTACAATTTTATTAAAATAATAAAACTAAATTAGTTAATCATGCATTTCAGAACCAAAATTTAATAAATTAAATTCAATGAACATGTTAAATTTTACCCGACTATCAATGCCATATGCATGATGCAAAATGTCAGCCATCCTCTCCATCCCCGTAGCAGCATACGGATCTTGTGTAGCAGCATACAGATCCTGCGTAGCATCATACAGATCCTGTGTAGCAACATACAGATCATGTGTAGCAGCATATGGATCATGTGTAGCAGCCTCTTGAGTGTCGATGGGGTCATATGAACAAGTCTCCCCACAAGATTGACACACATGGGTTCGAAGGACACCACCCGAAGACTCCCCTAGATGGCATTGTACAATAGGGCTAGTATGATGGATGACACTCTCGGTCAATATGTCGGCACTCTCCTTTGCAGGAATAACAATGTGCTCATGAGGCGACCTAGTGAGAGGTTGTCTCCCTTGCCACGTAGGATCCAGCTGTGCACCGGGCCTATCCTGAGCTGACCCCCCACCTCTCCCCTGGAACTCCCTCATATCAAAATAATTTGGGATTTGGTTCAATACAAACTCATTGTATAGTTTCCTAAGAAAATATTGGGGGACTTCACAATTGTTGCATGGTGGGTAATCAAAGACCAAGTACCACCTATCATAAAAATGGTTCCTAATCTCTTGGTGGTGGCACCAATGAATAGGAAACCTCTTCGCATTGAGGCTAAGATTTTAATTTGTTCTAAGGTCAGTGAATAAAGAGCACAAATCACCTTTAGTAATTTTTAAATCTTTTACTTGTTTATATGATAGTTTATCTTCATAATATGCCCTAGTTGCCTGCCTCCTATCTTGCCATCCCGTTATTTGTTGGGTTATTGAATCTACATTTTTTAACATCTCTTTCATTGAATTTGCTAGTGTCATTCTTTCTGTAGTTGAAGCATTTGGATCACTCAACCTACTGATAAGATCCTCAATTTGTTTTTTGTTGTTTTCAATTTCACTCAAATTTTGTTGAGTGTTAGGAGGGTGTTGAGTGATTGGTGGGGGAGGTTGATTTTGTTGAGGAGGATTTTCATGTTCTTCTTGTTGAGGATTTTTTAGGATTTGCAGGATTATTTGCATCTCCTACAAATTAAAAATAAACAATCAAATCTAACCTAAAACAAACAAAATCAACTTGAAACTAAGAAATTCAAAACAAATATCCTACAATACTTACCTCCTACACCTCTTTGTTGTCGTCGTGCCATCTTTGCAAAAGAAAAGAAACTATTGTTGATGAATTTTGTAGAATGCCTCCTCCTAGAACGCGAGTGTGAAAATGAGGGTTTTTGGCCGCGAGCAAAGCAGAAAAACATAGAAGAGAAAATGAATAGCTTTCACTTTTTTTTTTGCTTTTAAAATGACATAATGCGAGCGTGTTATAACGCGCTCGTGTTATGTCATTTTCAATCTTTTTTTGAAGTTGGTCACAAAAGTGTAACCCAACTTCATGCACCTGCCCACCTACACATAGGGAAATCTTAGAGAAAGCTTTATCAGAATCATTTGTATATGAGGATATTGACATAGATCAGTTTCAAGCTATGGTAGACCATATCGCTAATCATCTCCTTACCTTTTTAGAACAAGACCTACCATTGTAGCCATCTCATAATCATGATTGACACCTTGAGGTTATTATTCATAAGAACAAGGTTAAAAGAGTCTTAGTAGATGGAGGTGTTGGTCTGAACATTTGGACCCTTCAGTTGATCAAAAATTTGGGCTATTCAGAGGATACTATTGAGAAGACAAAGAGCACCACCATCAGGACATATGACGACCACGAATGGGTATCACAAGGCATCATCACACTACCCAGTCAATTAGGTCCCCTCATCATAGAAACTACATGCCAAGTGTTAGATATGGATCTTCCCTACAACATACTGCTTGATCAACCATGGATCCATGCCTTAAAAGTTGTAGCTTCAACCTACCATCAATGTGTAAAGTTTCCTTTCAAGGGTAGAGAATTTACCATCCATGGAGATCCCGAGCCTTTTTACTACTTCAAAAGTCTTGAGGTCAAGTTCTATAAAATCCCCCAAATACCCAAAAATGACAAAGGGCCTACACCTTCTACCTCCTTTGTTGACCCATCATCCCTTGCATCGACCTCAAAAATAAAAACACCTATTGTGCAAAACATACCCAACATCAAAGTAGTGATCAAGGATGATGGTTGTGGAAATTATAAGCTAATAAAAAATACCTTTGTCTTAGGAGATCTCCCTCTCTCTCCTCAATCACATGGAAAACTGACATTTAGCAACAAAGAGCTCAAAAAAATCAAGATAGCAACTACTAACTTCACCAAATGGGGAGATTTGAACCAAGAACCTGTCAATGAAGAGGATGTCTCTAAAATCCTCTATTAGGATGAATGGAATGTCCCCACTCTTCCCATGGAAGATGACAACAAAGGTCTAAACTAATGAAGGGAATGGGCTATAACAAGAATGAGAATTCAAGACAAAATGATAATTTTTTACTAGAACCTATCTTTCCTGAGAAACATCCAAAGAATCTTGGCTTAGGTTGTACTACTAGCAAGATCACCCTTATTGGAAAAGGTACTTCCGCTAAATGGGTTGAGGCTTCTTCTTGGTTACCTACATCGCATGATACTACCTTAGATAACTTCCCCCTTGATGTTACTAACCTATTTGAGAAAAATTCCATCTTCAATCCATAACATCCTTTGCTCCAAATAATCAACCAACTAAAATATGCCTAGTATACCCACAACTCATTGACTTGGACCAACAAGGACCATCGATTCTAGATTTATTCGAAAATAATGAAGCGATCTCAGAATTAATGGGACTCCATGACAACTTACCATTAGTAGATCACAAAGCAGGTTTTGACATAGAGCTAGACACAGGGACATACTATGGGGAGATGATTGAATCCTCCAGTCAAAAAATTGATGAAATGCAACTAACATGTAGATCTTTAAGTGAAAACCACATTGTGGCACTTTTTGATCCTAAAATAGTAAAAAGAAAGGATGTATATGAGGGTGAAAACCTCTTTGAGTCACCCAAGGATGAGGGATTCAATCTCCCCCTTAGTGTGATGCATCCAGAAAAGTCAGCAATGCTAGCAAAAAAGGCCACTCTAATCAATGTTAGAACAGAAGAAGCACCCAAGATCACTTTCTATGTTGAATCCCTATTGGATGAAGAATAGAAAAACCTAACAGCATTCCTGAAAAAGTGAAGAGCTAACTTTGCATGGTCATACATAGATATGCCAGGGCTTGATCCAGAAGCAGTTGTGCATCACTTAGTAGTCTATCTTGAAGTCAAGCTAGTACAATAGAAATTAAGGAAGATGCACCCTTAGATAGCACTCTTGGTGAAACTAGAGTTACAAAAGCTTCTTGACATTGGATTCATCCAACTGATAGATTATCCTGAGTGGGTTTCAAACCTAGTACTAGTCTCAAAACTCACTAGGGGCATTAGAATATGCATTGATTTCAGAGACTTAAACAAAGCATGCCTGAAGGATGATTTCCCTCTTCCTAACATCAACCTCATTGTTGGCCTCCTACAATGATTTAACAACTAAGCCCTTAAAGTTGTGATTTAGAGATTGGACATCTAATCTGATAGCTATCTCAATCATCACGAAGGTGCATTTAACTTGTCAACCCAGGGATGTAGACTTGAAATGGGTCAACACAATATGTGTAGTAGGAATCCAAAGTAGCCATATTCATTCTACAACTAAGAAAGACATAATTTTGAAAGTAAATTGCTTGGAAAGAAATAAAATAAGTGCTAAGAATCAACCAATAACTATACTAAGTTGAAGTACATGACAAAAATGAAAACTTGAGCAAATAGACAAGAAACTACTTTGTCTGCTTTGGTTGCAAGAACAGTCACATAATCGAATTCTAGTGGTTGCAGGAACAGAAAGTGCCATATTCTTAACTAATTGTTGAACAAAAAGTAATAAATAAACTAAAGGATAGAATGCTCACCAAGTGGGCCCTCTTGTATGAGTATCCCTTAAGATAAATGTAAACTCAGATGCACGAACTTATAAATTTGTTTTATTCATTGGAAAGCATGAGTACAATAGAGTATCATAATTGTATTACTGAAAAACTAAGAATGCGAGTACATCATCAGATTAATCAACTTCCTGAGAAGGACCATTCAAGTCTTATTTATAGGAAGAAAAACTACTAACTAACTACCTAGCAAGGTGGTCAACTCTAACAAATTAGGAGGATGCCACTTAGGGAAAGCATAAAAAGTGGAAAGGAGGTTATCCATGCATGGAATCTGGTCAAGCATGTGTTTTCCTTAACACGGATCTAGCACAACAGTAACTCCTATATTCGCTCAACAAACTATTAAGACCATTTACAAGGTAGTTACAATTCTTTGATTTAAACTAGGAATCTCCCTCCATTGAGAGTCTTCCCTCCATTAACCTTTGAATGATCACCTTGTTGACCTTTATGGAAAACGACCAATTGGCAGAATCTTCCTCAATTTTGTAGGCTCTAATTATATTTGCACAACAATATTAGTACGCACAACAATTGCATATTTGTAACTATCTTAAAGTAACATTCATTAATCCACATGTAAAATTAACATAAATAGTTCATATAGTATGTCAATGTCATTTAAAGGTTACAAAAATAAGCTCATGCCCAATGTCTATGGTTTTGAGGAAATATCATAAAAAGTTCAACATCCAAGTATCAAATTCTATGACAACAACAACAAATGGATAATAAACTCTATCAAAATTGAACCATAAACTAAACTCATCGCTCCCCCCAACCTAAGGTTTTGTTGCTCCTCTAGTAGAAGAAGGGTTGTTCTTTTGCTTAGTCAAAGCCCTGAAATTTGCAACTTCCATTTGTCCTACATCAGTTCTTACAGTGTATGAATTAGGGTCCCAATAGAATCCTTGCTTGTTGTCCAACTTGCTCCATATTTCCTCTCTGCAGCTATATCATACTGGTAATACCTAAAATTTGGCATAAGCCATAATAGGATAGGTGGCTTAAAAGTTAATGGAAGCCAAAATTGTCCCTTTGACCTTCCAATGTATATATCTATCAACTCTTTTTCATGTTGCAGCATAGTTCTACAAAGAGTGAGGATCAGCTTGTTTTAACTCATCAGTTAGACTGCTCCACCTCTATGATAGATATCCCATTACAGATTCCTTGTGGATTTTTCTACCTTCTCATATTCTTTGTAAATTGTTTCTCTCTCAAGTAGGATCCTACTACTATAGCTTGTTCAATAAAGGAATCTTTGCCATTCCCTGTAAATGTCTCTTGAGTTTCTAGATTCAACCCTGATGGGCAGGGGAGTGTTGGATTCTATTTGCCTATAAGTCATGAACTGTTGTCCCCAACTAATTTCATTTTGTATCCAGGATATGAATTCCCTTAATTGGATATCCCCAACATACAACAATGGATTCCAATCATGATCTTTGGACACATCATAATTATGCAAATAGAATTCACACAATAAATTTTTCATTTCAGGAGGAGCAATCTGATAAGCCTGGAAAAATTCAAGAGGAGTCTCAATGAAAGGATTCAAACCTGAAATAATCCTTGCTATTTTAAAAGAAAGATTATTCTCCTTCAAATATAGAGCATAGACCCTTGGAGGATTCTTGCACTCTAATATCTGAGGTACTAAGGCTACTATATTGTCCACCTTTTCCTTTAAAGAAACAATTTCTATATTATTCTCTTCAATCTCTTCATCTTTCTTCTTAATTTCCTTCTTTAGCCTATGTTTCTCCTCTTTCCATTCCTCTTCCCTCCTTTGCATCTCATTCCATAAGTTCATGGATACCATGTGCATTGAAAAGTCAAAGGGCTTATGTATTCCTACCAAAAAAATTACTGGCACTGATGCTTGCTCTTAATGTGGCCCTAGCTACAGGGATTCTAATTGTTCAGCCAATTCCAACTATAGGGGTGTTGATTGTTCTCCCAGCTCTGGTTGCAAGGGCTCTTGTTCTTGCTCTTGTTGCAGGAACTCTTGCTCTTGTTGTAGGAGCTCCTGATTCTCCTCATACTCTTGACTTTCAACCTATTCTGCGATGGCAGCAAGCTTTGCCAACCTTATATTTGCCTGCTCCTCAAAAATTTCCTTTTCCTCAACATTTACCTACCTCATTAGGGACTTTGTGCCCTCCCATGATGTTTCTCTAGTCCTAGGGATTTCCTACGGAGACATACTAGCGACTGGTCTAGTTGGTTTTATTTTTCTAAGAGGGCTCTCATGTTTCTCTTTGGCTGCAAGAAGAACAGTGTCAACCTTCCATTTCTTAGAGCTTGGCACTTCCTTTTTTGTCATTTGATTTTTAGCTTTTCCCTTCCTCATTTTTGCCTCTTTCTTTTGTGCCCTAGTTTGAATTAGGATTTCAATAGGGAAATCACCATTAGAATCTGAAGAGGAATTTTCTTTATCTAAATGTTCTGTCTTAAAAGAACTAATCTCTATAGTTTGTTCAGCTATAGGAGGGTTTACACTAGGGCCTCCACCGGAAGTTGAGGTTCCAAGAGTGGCCTCAACAAAACTCACTCTCCTACTAGTCCTATGAGGTGGAGGAAAAACCCTAGGTCACAAATGCTTTAGTCTAAATTGATCAATATTTAAGAATTCTTCCCAAGTCATATCAGACACATCATGTAGAGACTTCTCTACTAATAATTTGATTAGACAATGGTGGGAAATAGAATTATCCCTACCTTTTTGGGTCTCGGCCACCATGATTGAAAGGTGATATAACACATTTGGCACGTTCATTCTTCTCCCATGCCTCATATGATTCAGGAGTTTGAAGTGCATAGAATGTAGATTCAACTACCGGCCTTTACAGGTAATGTACTTCACAACATAAACAGCTACTTGCTTCCGCGGCTCAGGCATAGAGGTTTTCTTCACACCTTGCTTATCCACATTCAATGGAGGGTCACCAAGTTCTATAAATTCAGCCCTAGATAACCTTACATCTCTGGTAGTAGGGTAATGTTCACCATCGAAAAGCAACCCTATAACTTCTGAAATCCTCTCTTTAGTAGCTATTACCTCCAACCCTTTTACCATGGCTTTTCCTTCAGACAATGACTGTGAAAATTCCAATGCAACATCTTCATTATAGCCATTCAGCTTCAGGAAATAGTCTAACCACCCACAGTTTCTAAACTCGGCCTGGAAAGGTGCATCCTTCAGTAATGCATCATGAACTATGGGTTCATTTCTAATTAACCCACCTCCCATTGTTCAACTATTTGTAATTAAACAATCACTCTGCAAGGTTTCCCTTCGTGCAATCTTCGTCTGAAAGCAAAATTTCTCCTTCCTGTAACACTGTTGAATTCTCAATGCCAATGTCATCTGAATTTTACCTTTTTTGGTGACTGAGGATTATGATAGAGGCAATAAAGTAAAGGAGCAATAAATGAAGAATATGATCAAGAAAAATGGTGGTAGTTGATGTCATCTCACACATGCGAGTCGTCACCTCACTCAAAATTCAAATTGGCTCAATTCAAAAAAAATTGACATGGACCAACATGGACCAACATGGACATGGTATTCACACTTCCCCCCAACCTAAATTTGAGGATGTGTCCTCACATGTGAGGTAGTAATGACAATTTAACAGGGGAAAGGAATAATTATATGCTATAGAGAACATATACATTAATGTACAGTAATTAAATGAATGTACTAAAAGACAATTAAGATGTAACAAATTGATGCACATGTACCTAAATTCTTTGAAGATCTGTTGCAAAGATTATGGAGAAAGTATCAATCACCTTTTAAGAAGTTAGTTGAGCAATTAATGAAAGTGGAGATGGAATGAAGTGAAATTATGGTGGCATGATGGAAGAGAGAGAAAAGTGGATATGGATGGGTGGATGGGTGAATGAATGAAGAAGTGGACTCCCACAAAAGTGGAAGTCTTTATTATGAAAAGTTACGTACCTTAGTTAGCTAGAAGGGGGACACTAGGTCCGCTTCCTTCGGCTGTAGGAAGTTTGGGTGTTGCATGTTGAGTAAATTACTGTAGGAATTCCTCCTTTGAAGTTGGCTTGTGATACAACCTAAGGTGATGATCGTTGACAAGCAGCTTAAATCTAATAGGGTCAATAGTAGTGAGTTGAACAACACCATTGGGGAAGACTTCAACAACCTCATATGGTCCTAGCCACCTTGTCTGCAATTTTCCTGCATTATCCTAATACCTTGAGTCATAGAGTAGTGCCCAATCACCTGGATAGAATTCCTTGTCCTTTATGAATTTTTCGTGCCACTTTATTCTCTGATTCTACACTACCTCTGTGTGATGAAAGGTTGTCTTTCTCATCTCATCTAGATTGTTCAACTGCCTGATTATGTCCTTTTGTGCCTTAGAGATATCCATCCCTAAGTCTAGTGCAGTCCTAAGAGTCTTATGCTCAAATTCAATGGGAATTGTATTTGTCTTTCCATAGAGCATCTCAAAAGGAGTGAAGGATGTGGTTGTCTTCCAGGTTGTCCTATAGGCCTAAACATATTTTGGTAGCCTATTTTCCCAATCCTTCCTATGGATAGCCACTATTTTGGTCAAAATGGCTTCAATTTCCCTGTTAGTCACCTCAAATTGGCCATTGGCCTAAGGGTGATAAGGATTAGACTTCCTGTGCCTCGCATTATATTCATTCACTAGTGTTGTGAAAAGGGTTGAGGTGAATTGAGCCCCTTGATCAGTCTCTATCTCTTTTGGAACCCCATACCGTGTGACAATTTCCTCATAAATAAATTATGCAACCTTATTATCTCTTGCATGCTTCATTGCTTTAACTTCAACCCACTTGGTTACATAATCAATGCATACTAGGATATAGGATTTACCATTTGATGGAGGATCAATGGGTCCTACAAAATCCAATCCCCACTTATCAAATGGAGTGATTACTACCTAGGGGTAAAGAGGCATCTCATCAAATTTCGTTGGCCAGCCCATCCTCTGGCATCTATCACACTTCCTTGTATATTTCCCTTCATCCTTGTGGAGTTTGGGCCAATAATATCATGTGTTCAAAATCTTCATTGTTGTCCTCTTGACTACAAAATTCCCTCCATAGGCTCCATTGTGGCATGCATGCAAAATATCATATGTATCATCTTCCCTTAAACATCTCCTCATGACATTGTTTGGTCCAGTGTAGAACAAACATCCAACAATACATGAGAAAGGAAAATATTTTTCAATGAGCACCCTTCTCTCTTTTGGAGAGAAATGAGGAGGAACTATCCCTCTGACCAGATAATTAGCTATGTCAGCATACTAGGGTATATGCACACTGATGGAAAATAAGTGTTCATCAGGGAAAGAGTCATCAATGACTTGATTGTTCTCTGATGTAGTCAGCCTTGAAAGAAAGTCTACAACAACATTGGCCTTCCCTGGTTTATCCACAATGGTTATGTCAAACTCTTGCATCAACAATAACCATTTTGCTAGCCTACCTGAAATCATGGGTTTATTCATGAGGTACTTAATGGCTGCATGATCTGTGTGCATAAAGATTTGATAGCTTGTTATGTAGTTCCTGAATTTGTTAAAGGAATAGACCACTGCCAACATTTCTTTTTCTCTCATTGTATAGTTGAATTCAGCTCCTTGCAGGTTTTTGCTGACAAAATAAATAACATTCTTAAGAGTTCCTTCTTTTTGTCCTAAGACTTCTCCTTTAGCATAGCTTGATGCATCTGTATGAGTGTGAAAAGGAAGCTCCCAATTAGGACCTTTGAGTACAGGAGCATGAGTTTAATTTGCTTTCAAGTCAGAGAATTCCTTGTCACAGTCTTCTATCCATTGGAATTCAACATCTTTAGTTAGGAGAGTGTACATTGGTGCTGCCATTTTATTGAAATCTTTGATGAAACACCTATAGTAACCTACATATCCCAAGAAACTCCTAGCATCTTTTTGTTTTGCAGGTATAGGAAGATTAGTGATCACCTCAATCTTGGCAGGATTTACTTGAATTCCTTTGTGAGAGATGTAGTGGCCAAGGACTACACCTTCCTACATCATCATGAAGTACTTTTCATTGTTTAAAGATAGATTGTGGTCTTCACATCTCTGTAAGACTCTCCTAAGATTTTCCAAAGCTTGATTAAAATCAACACCATAGGTAGTAAAGTCATACATATAAATTTCCATGCAATCATAAGAGATGTCTAAAAATATGCTAATGATTGCCCTCTAAAAAGTTGTAGGTGCATTGCAAATGGAAGTACTGAGTAGGCATAAATCCCCCATGGATAGGTAGAGGTGGTCTTCTCTTGGTCCTCAAGTGCAATTTGTATCTAGTTATACCCACTGAATCCATCTAGAAAAGAAAAGTATTGTTTTCCTGCAAGTGAATCCAGAACTTGGTCTATGAAAGGAAGGGGAAAATGGTCATTTTTGGTGGTAGCATTGAGTTCCCTATAATCAACACAAACTCACCACTTCCCTCCCTTTTTGGGCACAATCACTAATGGAGACACCCACTGGCTATATGAAATGGGGTAGATAAATCCTGCAACTAGTCATTTCTATAGTTCTCCTTTTACAATTTCCCTCAATGCAGGGTTAATTCTTCTTTGTGGCTGCCTCACTGGTGTACAATCATCTCTTATGTATATCATATGAGTGTAAATATTAGGATCCAATAACTTCATATCATGATAGTCGCACGCAAATGCATTATGGTGGGTCCTCAATAAGTTTGTCAATGACAACTATTATTCTTCACTTAGTTTTCTATTAATATTTAGATATTTTCCTTCTAACACTTGCACTTGTGTAGTTAACTCTACCATAGTTGCTTCACTAATGCTTGGTACCTTGAGTTCATGTGGCAGAAATGTATGAGACATACCTATTGTTGTAGGAAGTTTAGCTGCAGGAAGAGCGGGTAGAAGGGTCTTCACTGGACTAGCAGAACCAAATGCATGAGAGGATGATGCTTCCTCTACTTCACAATGGTTCTGAATTATGTTAGACAATACCTCATTTTTCTCTTGAAGCTGCATGAAAGAACTTCTACCTGACATTATAAGTTGTGCCACATAATTAACTTCCTCAACCTCTTCACCAACATGTGGCCATATGGGGTTATTCATATCATGGGATGGTTGAACAAGAGGATAGAGAACAAGCTTTTCGGTGCTCTTTCCATAAAAAATGGTCATGTCTCTTGTCCGGCATCCAATATAGGCATTTTTTGTTGCTAACCATGGCCTTCTTAGAATAATGGGGTACCTGCCTAGTGTAGCTTTAGGAGAAAGAATCATGAAATTTGTTGGATACTCCCAAGAGTATACAGTTACCACAAGGTCCTCTACTATACCATCAATTTTAATAGTGGAACTATCAGCAAGCTACAGGACAGTAGGAGTAGGTCTCATGCTTGCAACATTTAGTTGTTGCAGGATATCCTTGGTCATTATATTTATTGTTGATCCCAAATCAATCAGAGCATTCTTTATTTGGATCCCATTTATAACAACTCCTACCACGGGACTCCCTTGGTCTTTATATTTGGGAACAGTCACTTTCCCAAGCATGATGTCAGCCAGTTGTCCCACCACATGAACCGTAGTGGGGTCTTTCATCTTCCTGCCTGGCTTCTTAAAGCATGTTTCCTTAATTGCTTCGGCATATATAGGAACATATTTTATGGCCTGAAATAAGGGTATCTTGACACATATATTCTTTGGTCTAGAATTTCAAAGGTTGGTTCATCCTTCTCTTCCTTTTGTTTCACAATTTTCAACCTTTGAGGAAATGGTGGTTCTTGTTCAGTCTGCTAGACTGGGACTAATTATGGATTTTTAGGTGCACTTGGCTGAATGGGATCATTCAGATGCTCCTCTTCTTCCATAGGAAGCTCAGTGATAATGGGTGTGGAAGGAGCTAGCAAAGTAGTTCATGAACACAAGTGGATGTCACTTACACTCACAGCATATGTAGGGAATTGATTTGGATTAGGAGAGTAGACTGGTTGCTTTTGTGGTTTGTTATTTGGGTTAAGTGTGGGCTGAGCTGGTAGCTGAGTAGGTTTAGGTGTATTGGAACTTGAACTAGAAAGAGGAGGCATTATAGCAATTTTTTGGGGCTGAGAAGGTGGTTGCATGTAACTAGTTGTCTGGTTTGGCCATTGTTGTCATCCCCTCCATTGAGATGTTTTCTACCAATTTCTTGGAGGTGGCTACTAATTTTCTTGAAATTGCTTCCAATTCCCCTGAGGTTGCTACCACTGGGGTGGAGAGTTTTGGTGATTGGGCCAGGTATTTGGAGGGTTATTCCAAGGTTTTGGTGGATATCATCCATAGTTGGATGGATATGGGGGTTGCCATTGGTTACCAGATGAATAAGAATTGAAATATGGCCCAACAAAAGATAGTGGATCTGGTGGCATACCTTTTCTTGGATCCCATGGCCTCCTTTTTTGCAATGTAGTAGACTTGGTCATCTTCACCTTGGATTGGCTTGAACTCAAGTGGAATATGATTACTATCAATATTAGCTACCATCTTGCATCTACAATCCTTCTTCTTTTGTTTGCAATGAGGGCAATATTTTGACGACATTTCCTCTACCTTCTCTTGTTTCTTCTTTGTCTGAAGTGTATCCAGTTGAGTAGCCAGATTGTTTATGATGTCTTGCTTGAAATTTTCCAATAAGTGAGTAATCTTCATTCTTGAAACTCCATTGGTAGATGACTTACCCATAAAGGATTGGTAAGCTCTCCCTTTCTTTGAAGCTGCCCTAGAATAGTTCTGACATATCTTCTTGATATCTTCCCAAGGTACTTGGGTAATAGCTCCTCCTCCCATCAAGTCCAAGGAATCTGTACAACTGTCATTGATTCCCCTTAGGAAAAGCATATTTTGTGATTCTTCATTGAGTGTATGGTGTGGATATTTTTGTAGGAAAAACAAAAACCTTGAAATGTATTCCTCCAGGCTCTTATCTTCCTTTTGTTGCATCCTAAAAATGTCATCTCCTCTCATGTCACTGCCCCTACAATATTCCTTGTACTTCTCAAGGAAATTTGTCTTCATGTCCTCCCAAGTCTCCACAGTATTTCTTCCTAGGCTCATAAACCATCTTAATGCAGCTTGTTTCAAGGTGGTAGGAAACAGCTTAAGCCTATGGGCATCAATGGTATAGTCATAACTCTTGCAAAGAATATCAAACTCGAACAAGAAAGTATAAGGATCTTCTGTGAGAAGTCCATAGAACTTAGGAAGGACTAAGGTAAGAATATTTTTGTGGTTTTCAACTTCATTCTAATGAGAAATGGGGAAAGGAAAAGCTGGTTGGTTAGGTCTATTTCTATTTGCATCACACATGCCTGCCTGATGGAGTTCCAAAGCAAAGGGATTCTCAATCTAATTTTGGTCTACAGAGGAAATTTCAGAACTGGTCAAATTAGAAATGCATCAGCAAAGGGGTGTGGCTCTTCTTCTTCTTTGTCTCTTGGCAGATTCTGATGCTCAACTAGCTGGAATGGATCAAGGTTATTAGGAAGGAATCTCCCATGAGCATCTCTCCTCCTTCCTCTATGCATACGGTATCAACTCAATATTAGCCAACTCACACAAAGAATTGGAAAAAGAATAGTGGATCATTACTTTCCTAAATGAGGTGTATACTAAGAATGAACTTTCAAAAATACTACAGCAAGAAAAAAACTATCAATGACTCCAAATAACTCCCTATTTTGACACCATCCCCGACAACGATGCAAAAAATGTTGGCCTCCTACAATGATTTAACAACTAAGCCCTTAAAGTTGTGATTCAGAGATTGGACATATAATCTGAATAGTTATCTCAATCATCATGAAGGTGCATTTAACTTGTCAACCCAAGGACGTAGACTTGAAATGGGTCAACACAGTATGTGCACTAGGAATCCAAACCATATTCATTCTATAGCTAAGAAAGACATAATGTTGAAAGTAAATTGCTTGGAAAGAAATAACATAAGTTTTGAGCATCAACCAATAACTATACTAAGTTAAAGTACATGACATAAATGAAAATCTGAGCAAACATATAGGAAACTACTCTGTCTTCTTTGGCTGAAGGAACAAATAGTGCTAGATTCTTAACTAATTGTTGAACAAAAAATAATAACTAAACTAAAGGATGAAATGTTCACCAAGTGGGCCCCCTTGGATGAGTATCCCTTAAGACAAATGTAAACTCAAATGTAGGAACTTATAACTTCATTTTATTCATTGGAAAGCATGAGTACAATAGAGTAGCATAACAATATTACTGAAAAACTAAGAATGTGATTACATCATCAGATTAATCAACCTCCTGAGAAGGAGCATTCGAGTCTTATTTATAGGAAGAAAAACTACTAACTACCTAGCAAGGTAGTCAACTCCAATAGATTAGGAGGACACCACTTAGGGAAAGCATAAAAAGTGGAAAGGAGGTTATGCACATGTGGAATCTGGTCAAGCATATTTTCCTTAATGCATATCTAGCACAACAGTAACTCCTATATTCACTCAACAAACTATTAAGACCATTTACAAGGCAGTTACAATTCTTCAATTTAAAATAGGAATCTCCCTCCACTGAGAGTCTTCCCTCCATTGACCTTTGAATGATCACCTTGTTGACCTTTATGGCAAACAACCAACAAGCAGAATCTTCCTCAATTTTGTAGGCTCTAATTATATCTGCACAAAAATATTAGTATGCACAACAATTTCATATTTGTAACTATCTTAAATTAACATTCATTAATCCACATGTAAAATTAACATAGATAGTTCATATAGCATGCCAATGTCATTTAAAGGTTACAAAAATAAGCTCATGCCCAATGTCTATGGTTTTGAGGAAATATCATAAAAATGTCAACATCCAATTATCAAAGTCTATGACAACAATAACAAATGAATAATAAAATCTATCAAAATTGAACCATAAACTAAACTCGTCACTCATCGTGGACTTAACAGTTGGGCATGAAATGCTATCACTCATGGATGGTTTTTCAAGCTACAATCAAATCATGATCACCAAGGAGGATCAACACAAAATTGTATTCACCTGTCCATGGGGAACATATTGCTAGAACGTGATGCCATTTGGGCTAAAGAATGCAAGAGCCACCTATCAAAGAGCAATGACCCTCATCTTTCACAACATGATCCACAAAACAGTTGAAGATTATGTGGATGACATTTTGGAAAAATCAAATAAAAGAAGTGAGCACATAGAAGTCTTAGGACCCATCTTTGGAAAACTGGAAGAATATAAGGTACAACTAAACCCAAAAAAGTGTCTTTTGGATTACATCATGGAAACTTCTCGACTATATCATCTCACAAAGAGGAATAGAAATTGATTTAGCAAAGTTAAAATCCATCCTAGACATTGAACCACCACAAACACCAAAGTAGATGAGAGGGTTATAAGGAAGATTGCAATCCATTAGGAGGTTCATAGCATAACTATCAAACAAAATCCACCCTTTTTCACGTCTTCTCCATAAAGAAATGACTTACAAGTGGGATGAGAAGTGTGAAAAATCTTTCCAATAGATCAAGGATTACTTATTAACACCTCCAATGCCTATGCTTCCAATATCGAACAAACCATTGATCCTATATATCTTAGCAACATCAACAACACCAAGTGCTCTTGTAGCACAACATGATGAAAATGGAAAGGAAAGGGCTATCTATTACATCAATAAGACCTTGGTGGGCTATGAAAGGAACTATTCACCCATTGAGAAAGCATGCTTAGTGGTAGTTTTTTCTTCACAAAAGTTCAGACATTACATGCTGTCACATCAAATCAAGCTTATTGCAATGATCAACCCATTGAAGTACCTGTTATCCAAAGAAACTCTCACTAGGTGAATGGCCAAATGGGTAATTATCCTAACTGAATTCAACATAAAGTACGTGGAGCACAAGGAAATCAAGGGACAAGTGATTGTAGACCAACTAGTAGATGCACCTATCTATACAAAAAACCCATTGATAATTAATTCCTTGATGAATCAGTGTTCCTTGTCAATCCAACAATCAATGGAAGATGTACTTTGATGGATCATTCACTTGACATGGATTAAGATTAGGTATTCTTTTCATCACCCCTCAAGGTGATTGCATCCCAAATTCATACAAGCTATCATCCATGTACTAACAACATTTTTGAGAATGAAGCCCTAATCACATGTCTAAGGATAGCAGTAAAATGGAAAATACAAGAAATAAAAGTCTATGGAGACTCACAGCTGGTTATTAACCAAGTCAATAATGACTACCAAACTAAGGAGGACAAGCTTAATCCTTACAAGAAGATGGTAGAGAATCTCAAAGAAATTTTCATAGATAGAACTTTTGAGCAGATTCCTCGCATGAACAACCAAGCAATAGATGCTATGGCAACAATTGGGTCACTATTAGACATACCAAACAATGTCCTGCAATGCAAATTCTTGGTAGAACAACTTCTCGTACTGTGACTAATGTCATAGTATAGGTTAACTATTGGAAGAATGAAGAAGAATGGAAATCTCTATATTTTTGTGTTGTCATTGATGTCACCATGTTGTGATTGCAAATCTAAGTTAGTGCTTGATCTGGCATTTTTGTCTGGTATCTAAATCAGTATTCAAGTTGCACCCTCTAGTATTCTAGTCTGCAATCCTCCACAGTTGATTGTTGTTGCTTGTAATTTTGGGAAATAGTTTATGATTGTTGAAAGCATGTATATTCAGAATCTCTTGTGCTTTGGTGCGTGTACAACGTATCAACATTATTCTATTTATGTCCAACTTCTTAGATAAGTCGTGATATGGTGAATTAATTTTTCTTATGTGGATATATGTGCAACATATCTTAGGTCCATGCTGACATGATGTAGCGTGTTGGATGTTTGGATAGCCTTTTGGAAAGAATTTGTGAATGCTTGTAACCAACAAGTTAGTATTTTTTGATAAACAAGGAAATGCATCTAATTAGGCCGACCTAATTGATGCTTGCAAATGAATTAAGTATATATATTAGACAGGGTTGAAGATTAAAAAGTGTAATCGATGAGGCAATTGTGAATGTGAAAGTGAAGAAGAGAAAAAATGATGAAGTGTGTTAAGTCAGTCTATTGAGCATCACTGGAACTGCATCAGCACTTGTTAGGTGCACTGTTTTCAGTTCATTATGGCTGTGAAGCCCAATTTTGTTTTGTAAATCTTTTTGTAGGCAATGAGCCTCCTTGTAAGCAATGAGATTTTGTATCTAGATAGTGAGTCCTTTTGGGGTAGTGAGCCTTATTTATTCAGTTTTGGAACTACTTTATATTGTGAGTTAATCCTCACTGTGGTTTTTCCCTCATTTGGTTTTCAACATAAAATCTGGTGTTCATTGTGTTGATTTTACTTTCTATTATCTACATTTCATGCTCATACCTAATAACAGAACAGTGTGGTTGTGAAGCTAATAAGTATTTAAATTTTTGAATTTAATTTTAGTGACAATTGTTTCACCTCCCTCTCAGTTGTCATGTGCCTTTTAACAATTGGTATCAGATCTTTGGTTCCTTGGTGTAGAGCTTAACTGCTTGAGGAAGATCCTGAAGGTTGATCAGATGGATGATAAAGAAGAAGTTCATACTACACTTGAATATCTTGATAAGGAAAAAAATGAAAATAGAGACTTGAAAGAAAATCTAGATGAGGCTAATGAATGTGTCAAAAAGTTGAAAGAACAATTAAAAAAATTCAAGGAAAGACACAGAGAAGTAAGTGATCAACAGAAACAAGAGATCATTGGAATGAAAGTGCTTGTATAAGAAAAGAAGCGAATTGAAGAATGTCTAAATAAAATGGTGCATAAAAAATCTCATGAATTCTCTAAACTTGAACAGAGGTAGTAAACTTGAGATTTGAGCTAGAGAAGGAAAAACTCTATGAGAATAATTTCAAATCTAGTTTCGATAAGCTTGGAGAACTACTTGCAGGAAAGAAACCAAGTAAAGACAAAGGTGGCTGGGAAATGAAGTAGGTGAAAGTTCAAAGGAAAATCAAATGACTCAAGACAAAGGGAAGAAAAAAAGAAATTCAAGAAATTTTGCAAGGAGACTGCCTATGAGACAGCCTAATGCACAAAGGTATCCCTCTTTCAATGGTATTTTTTTTTCTTGTAATAAATATGGTCACAAGACAACATAATGCAGCATTAGGATGAATCAATTTCCTGGTTCTTTCTCTAGACAATTTTTTTTGTGTAAGGTTGGACATAAAGCTACTGAATGCAGATCTCATATGAGAATGATCAGTCAAGTAATGATGAACACATTTAATAGAGGCGGGATAAATCAATCTTTTAATGGCTACTGTTATACCTGTAACAAATTTGGACACAAAGAAAATCAATGTAGATCGAGAAATAATGGAGGTCAAACTAATCATAAAAGTGTTATCTATTATAATTGCAACAAACATGGACATATCTCAAAGGTTTGCAGAAGTAAGAAGGGAAAGCAATCTACTCTAGTGGAGAAGAATAAACCGGTAAAGAAGATCGAAAAAGAAGAGATGAAGCAAGAGATTAATAAGATATGGAAGAAGAAAGAGGAAGAAGAACCTAAAAATGTTGATGTGTTTGTGCCCTCATCTAGTACAAAAAATTCCTATAGGAATTAGACATAGCATGTTCTTAGGGGAGCATTATCAAAAATTTGTGAAAACCCCCTAGATGAATGGCGTGTCAGAGGCTGGAACGAGGATGGAATGTGAAGAATGAATATTTAGAGGTTTTGTAAAGGGAACCAGAAGAAAACATGTTGACATGATAATTTACAGATCGAATTAGGGTTTTCTGTGTTGAGAAGAATGTTTTTAGCAGCTTTTTGATGTTTGTTGCATTTAATGTGTTTTAGGGAAAATTGATGGTGTATAAGATAAAATTTGTAAGCCTTTTTTATTAGTTAAGAATTTGAAGAGTTTGAAAAGTTCCTTGGAGTGATCTTGAAGTGATCTGAAGCATTTATGAAGAAATTTGAAGAAACTATTACGAATACATAGGAATTATTATTCAATCTGCGAAGGAAAAGAAGTCTTGACTAAACATTAACGAATTCAAGAAAGTTAAGCATCGTGATGGACAGAGGATCGAGTAGCAAAATTCCACTGAAGATGAGAGGAGTTGAATTGGAAGAATTTTATCATAGGAAGATGAAATAAATGGAACTAGGGCTGAAGGAAAATAAATTACAAAGCATAAAAACCCTGGGTATGGATTTATGGGGAGAATTTCCTTGGTTTACTGATAAAGATTTCATCTTGTTCTTGTTGAGTCATTTCAAGAACGACAACATTGTATTGGAAAAACCCTACCTTTAGACATGCAAAATGTCTTGATTGATACTGTGTATCTAATTCTAATCAACTAACACCATTTCTTCTGAAATCACCTCAAATTGATCACTTAATTGAATAATCAACATTATTTAATTAAAATTCAGCAAATTCAACTATTAATCAAATCGTTAAATTTATTGGATTAATTCACCCTTCTACTAACTAATTATTCATCATATTTAATTAAATCAAATCATTTAATTAAATCCTCCTAAGTCTTCTTATTTGATTAAAATCAATTTGTGTGAGGGGGAAGGAATCCATAAGGGAAAACGCAAAGGGAAACGATCAAATGCAAGATTGAAATCAGAAAACTATCTAATCCAAAACACTTAATCTATCTTATTCCATCACTCATGAAATGCACAATCTAAGCTATTTGAATGAAATGAGATCCTAAGATATTCAAAATGAATTCAAACAAACAAAAGAGATATTACCATCCCATGTTGGAGTGTATTTGTATGATGTTGGGTTGTTCATATCACTGCAAAGCCTCCATTGCTTATGTGTAAAAGCTTAATGAACGATGCTTGGTTGGTTAAAAAAAGGTTGAAGCTCTATCAATGGTGATTGCAACAGCACTTCATTGCATAAGGTAAGTTGAAATTTTGATCTCTATTTGTGAGGAGAGAGGTTTGTTTTATAGGAAAAACAATTTTGAATCAACGATCAGGATCGCATTGGAGAATATCTAGATCAATGATTAAAATGAGTTGAGAGGATTTAGACATGAGAATATTGTGCAAAGTTGATTGCACAATTGGGGTGATTGAAGAATAGATTGGCTAGTCAAGGTTTTGATTCCTTAGTTAGAAATTGATTGATCAGTTAGGGTTTAGTTAGGAATTAGATGGTTGAGTTAGCAAAATTAGATTTCTTTGTTAGCAAAATAGATTGCGTGATTTTCTCAATCAAAAAGTGGGTGAGGAATATTAATTAATTAATTCCATTTTGATTTTGATTTTTATTTTGATAGTTTGAATAGTTTGATTTAATTATTCAAATTTTGAAGGGAAAGTGTAATAATTAAATTATTATGATTTAATAATTCAATTAATTTTGAGGAATGAGGTGAATTAGTGACGTAATCAAATAATTAATGGTATTTGGCTAATTAGGATGAAATAAGATTAGGACTTTGTTAAATAAATGTAATTTATTTAATTGGTCAAAATGATGAAATGTGAATTAATCAAATAACATTGTATTATTCAATTAATAGTAGAATTAGGGTTTTCAAGACTTTATTAAATAAATGGTATTTATTTAATTTGTCAAGAATGATGAAAAAGTGAATTAATTAAATAATATTCAATTAATAGAGGAAGTTAGGGTTTTGGATGTTGTTTGATGCATTGTAATGATTGTGGGATGTCGTGGGATGCTTTTGAGATGCTTTGAGATGTTTCCAAGATGTTATGAGAAGTTTTAGTTTGATTCAGAGTAGTTCCAAGTTGATTCAAAGTCATTCCAAGATGTTCTGAGTTGATTTAGAGTCATTTTGAGTTGATGCAGAGTCATTTTGAGATGTTTTGAATTGATTCAGAGTTGTTCCAAGACATTCTGAATTGATTCCAAGATGTTCTGAGATGTTTTGGACTGATTCTAAGTTGTTTCAAGATATTTTGATTTTGTGATAAGTGTTAAGTCAATTTTACATGTCTACACAATTAAATCAAATACCACAAATCCCCTAACCTCTTCCAATTAATTAATCCTAAATCAACTTTCTAATCAGCAATATCAAATCCTCCAGCTTTTAACTCTTCAAGAGTTAAATCAACTATGGTCAACTAACCAAGTTGCACATAAAATACATTTCTTCTATTTATCTAATTATCTCAATTATCCTCACAAAGGAATATTCTGAGGAATATTCCTCTCAACCACCTATTAATCAATTTCCCTCCAAAGGATTTCAAAAATCTATCACATCCTCTTACATTTGCAATAAATTCTCTTACAACCTTTCAAATCCTCTTACATCCTCTCAAATCTCATTCAATTCCTCTTACAAGAAATTCAAAATCTCAACCAACAACATTTACTTCTCTTCCATCCTCCTCCACTCACACATTTCCCAAAATGTGCTTCACCCTCCTCTAATAGAATTGTGGCACTGGCACATTCTTATTGGCTCTCAATTTATCCCACATTCATCAAATCCTCTCATTCTTCAACCCTTGACTTCTATAAATAGAGGCATCCTTTTCACAATATGGATCCACAACTTCATGTATTATCACTATAGTCTTTTGAGTTCTTAGCATTCCATCATTTTCATCCATTTTAGCTAGATTATAGTCAAATTCACTCTTGAATCATCTTCAACTTCATCAAAGCTTATCAAGGGATTGGGAAAGGGCTTCTTTCCACATCAAAATCACCTTGTTTAGTTAGGAGTGTGAGAATGCATCCTTTCTCATACCTCTAGTTAAATTAGCACCTTTTTGAACAAGTTTATCTTAAAGATCACATGTCCATCTTGGGATTCACAAGTTCATTATCCAATAAAAACATCAAAATCAAACCCTAAGTCTAAGAATTGATCCAAAGTTCCTAAAATTTCAACACCCTTATCATTCACCCATTTCATCCTTCATCTCATCATTGGTCCTAAATCCCTTAGAGGTCAACAAGGTCAAAACACAAGAAGAACATGGAATATAAACTTGATTCATACATCATGAGTAATCTAAATGAACCAAACTATCAAATCCTTGCAATGCCAATTGATTATCAAAAATCATATTTATACAATCTATACATGGGATCATTATCTCCTACAAACCTCAATGGAACAAAAAATGTGAGTATGCCCAATCTAAATTTTGGAACACCTTTCCCTATGGTAGATTTAAATCAAAGTCCAAACATACAAATCTATCAACTGAACAATCAATGCATGAGTCTTCAATAAAACAACATTATCCCACCAAATCCATAAATGCCAAATGTGAATATACCAAGTACAAGTTTACTAAACATGAACATTTCAAATCCACACTTGGTAAAATTTGGGATAGATATGTTTGCGAATCATACAAATTTTGTTCAAATTCTAAAAAATATGTTAACAACTCCATGTATTGATCCAAGTCAAGGTAACACCATGCAAAATAAAAGTTACCTAAATTAAAGCAATGTGATTCCTAACCACAACAATGTTCAATTTCAACCTATAATGCCAAATCCAAACAGCATCCCAAATCATAACATTGTCCAAAATCAATTTGTCCATGACCCCATACAAACACCACAAGTAGACATTCCAAATATGCTTGAATAAAAACCAAATCAACTATATCAAGGGTGTCAAGATCAAAATTTGCAAGATCATATTGCTATACTTAGAAAATTAATTGATTCATATCACCAAGAGACATTTCCACCCCAAAATCAATACACTCTTCCATTGGTTAAACCATGTCATCAAAGCATTGAGTTGTTTCCACAACCACATCAAGAAAAATATCTCCAATGTCAAGAGGTTGGATATCAAGATCAACAACATCAACAACAAACCCAATCACCCCATCTCGAAGATCAGTCATCACATCTCCAAGATCAATCACAACTATCCATCAATGAGCACCTTGAAGATATTTCTACCTTATCCATGGATCAAATCAACATACATCAAGAGTCACTTTTCAATCATGATCAAAATCCACCAACAATACCCAATAATGATCCAATTCAAGAAATTTTAACATCATTTGATCCTATGGTTGAAAACATTGACAATCTCTCCACCACAATTGTTAAAAACAATGATCAAGATCTCTCCATCAATGAGCACATTGAAGATGTTTCTACCTCATCCAATGACCTACATCAAGAGTCACTTTTTAGTCATGATCAAAACCCCTCAACAATATTCGGCAATGATCTATTTCAAGGAATGCTAGAATTATTTGATCCTATTGACATAATCCACTATCCATCAACCAATGATCATGTTGAAAATGTCTCTACATCACCTAATGAGTTAGAGGACATATCTCAAGAATTTATTCCAAATCATGGTCAACATCTTTCACCAAAGTTTAGCAATGGTCCTTTCCAAGACATATTGACATCCTTCGACCTCATGGTTGCAAATATTGAAGGAATTTTCAACTCCATACTTGATCCAAATCCACTCAAAGCTCAAGAGGATATTAAGCCACTTCCCATTCCTAATGAAGATACCCAAGAATCCTTGATAAGCAATCCGTCCTTTGAAATTGACCCATGTCAAGAACTTATCCAAAGCATGTCAAAAGCAATTCTAAAATCATTCAAGATCAAGAATTTGTATCTCCAAGCTACTACAATGATCTAATGGACACTCTCCAATCTATACAAGATGTCGTAAATAATGATCATATCCATATAGCACATACTCTTCCATCTACCCATAAGATTCTTTCTTTGGATGGACATGTAGATGATCTTCATTCAAAACAAGAGTCTCATACTCTTGATATCATTACCAAGGAACAAGAGTGTCCTACTATTAACATTTAAACACATGATCAAGATATAGAAAAATCTAGAGACATATCAAAAATGGGTCATGAAGAAGGCTTCTACAGAAGTTGTGAATCAGAAGCATCCTGTGAAGGCATATAAAAATGAATCATCAACACCTCTTGAAGAAGCATTAAAATCTAGTATTTCACAAGATCAAGCCAAAGATATGAATCAAGAAGTTATCCCACTTATGGAGGATCCTATCACTTATAAAATTGGATCACTTACCTTTTTAGGGAAAGCTATCTTATCAATGAAGAATCTATCCCCTTTGAAGATCCACAGTAAAGCAGAGAAGGATTAGCACCTTGTTTCCAAGGTAAATCATATCCTATTGCAAATAAAATGTTTCAACAGATGAATTATCAAGGTAGAGGATTAAGCCTACATGAATAGGGTATCCTAGAACCAATGTAGATTATTTGCAATCCTAAGCATCAAGGTCTTGGTTGTTCGACAATTAAGGGATCTAAAAATATTAGTGATACCTCTATAATACCAGGGGAAATTTTATCTAGTGCAAACATCAACATAAGGAGCATGAAGAATCCTTATGATGAAACTCATGCCAATACTACAACTAGCCACGTCATGAATCTTCATCCACCCATCACCCCATCCACAAATTGGGACCAACATCAAAAGAAAGATTTGAATCAAAGTACAAATAATATTATCAAAGAAAAATAATTTGGGAAGCATAATGGACAAATCAAATACAAATGGATACAAAAAATACAAAGAAAAAGTATCCCTATCAAACTCCATTAGTCAAAGAAACTATGGGGAAAAATAAAAAAGGGAAAAGTATCCATCAAAGATTTCCACAAAGGAAAAATTAGGCTTCACAAGTGACATACAGAGTATATCAAGCAGTTGGTCCCAATTCCATACACACTTCCATATCCACCCATTATTGCTCATCTTCCCAAGTTTGGATAGTCAAAGGTTCCAAACTATCAACCAATCCATCTCTTATTCCTAAACACGCAACACCATCCACACCTCTACACATGATATCCAATTCTCACATTGACCATGTATTGGTAGCAACCCTTCATCATAAGGATTCAGAATGCATCCTATTGTGATGCATGCATAAAGACAGAGTTAACTCCGGTATCAATAAAGTAGATTAGGAATCTCAAAAGTTGTATTCAAGTGCACGTATCTTAGCAAAGCAAATTCTTCAAGAAAGATATCAATGGTACATTATGATAGAAGCATCTACATCGACACCACCAAGTGGTTCAACATAAGCTTAAAATCTTTCAAAAAAAAAAAAAATTAAATCTTGAAAATAGTAAAGATAAAAATCGTCCTCTAGTGCAAACTGCATGGGTGGCACTTTGGGAAAGTACCATGATGAAATCTTGGAAAATAGGCATCATGCATAGAATTGAGCATCTATGTGTGCTAGTTTAGGTGAAAGTATCTTATCTCCTCCATAATAAATCCAACATTCCATCCACCTTATCCATAATAAATCCATTCATCCATGAACCATTGATCCAATCCATCTGCATCCATCTGCATCCATCTTCCAAATTATCTTAATCTTGACAAATTTTGGTGTACACTTGACATTTGCTTATGGTAAACATCTTGACATGGGCCATTTTCATTTATCTTATCCTATCCAACGTTATCTAATCCATGCAACACTATCCAAATAAGCATCCTTTGTTCAAACACCTTATCTTATCACAAGATAATCCTTGGCATCCTTTGCGTGCTTACCATATCCATTCATCCACACACCTATCCAAGCATCCATCCATGGAATTCCATACATTGCTAGACATTTGGGGCAGATATTTACATCTTGCTTCGGGAATAAATCTTGATCTATATCTTCCAACTCATGTGGTGATCCGAACATTGGAAAACATGAAATCAAATTGGTCAAACCAATTGTGAGAAAAAATTCCAAATCACTAGCCCATGGAACATTTTAACAAGATGTTCCTTATCAAGCTTTATCTTTCATCTAACATCAATCCAAACAATCAATATCAATCGCATCTAATTTTCACTTCAATGTCACATCAAATCATTCAAACAAATTTTATTCCAAATCAAGCTTCAAAATCTTGATCAATCAAATCCGATCAATCCATCATCATCTTGGGATATCCTTCCCAATCCTTGTGTTGCTTAACACTATCCTTGCATTGTCGTGTATCCTCAACAATGTTATCATCATCAATCCATCAATCATATCCAATCAATCCTCATCATCTCGGGATATCCTTCCCAATCCTTATGTTGCTTAACACTATCCTTGCATTGTTGTGTATCCTCAACAATGTTATCATCATCAATCCATCAATCATATCAATCAAACCTAGCTTGGTTTTCAACAAGATCCCAAAAAAATCATTGATATTGTCACACATATCCATATCCATATCCAAGTCATCAAAATCAAGGGAAAAATCCAAAAATATTCATAAAATCAAAAAACCCGAAAACATTCAAATCATATCAAAATCCAAAAATAGGTCAAAAAGTCAGAAAATGTCAAAAACATGGTATTTGAACTACATTGTCTCTGAGCTTAAACATAGGCAAGGCTAATCTTTGATCAGCCCCCAAGACACAAAAACATTCAAAAAAACACAAAAACACAAAAACATTTAAATAATCTGAAAATTCAAAAAAACAACCTCATAACATTTCAAAAAATATAAAAATATATAAAAAAATCCATTTGTCTCATTTCGCTTCACCCGCAATAATCTCATCCATAATAAATTGGTTTCCACACTCACCCTTTGGAAAAAAAAAAAAAACAATCACAACAATCAGCAAAATCAAACTTCAAATGCAAAATCAAAATCAAAACAACAAACTTTTAAATGCAAAATCAAGCTCTTGATCATTCATAAACATGTCAATCAACCTTATATCAACAGCTTTTTAAACAACCTATCAACTTGCCACCATCCACTAACATGTCCTAGGATGCATCCTTCCTACAATGGGAATTATCTATTGGCAATCACTTTGGATTCTTATCCTCAAAACACATCCCTTTGGCTAAAGGTATGAAGAACATTGGCTTGTTTGTGCACATGATCTATTCTTTTTTATTTATCTTATTGTGCTCATTTTGATGACCTCTCGATGATATCTAATTGAAATGATTTAGAGAGAAAGGAATGGAGCACTGATCATTATCTTTTGTTTGTTGTCCTTGTTGGACATTCTTGTAATATAACTTGGCAATACTTGCTTTGGTAGGTGCGGATGGAGGGAGTTTTGGACAACTTGTTGACTATTTCATTGATAGGTTATGTCTTTCTGTCTTTTGGTCTGAGATGTTTAAAACTTCTGAAATACATCCTACTGAGGTTTTTGTATGTCAGGTGTGAACAAGAATACTCCTATTTGTTTGTTGATTCAAAGTCCATCTCACTAAATATAATGCCATCCTAGTTGTATGTACCTTGATGCATTGTATCTATGTGTGTTATCAAACATAAGGAAAGTAATGCTCTTTGCATCCCCAATCCTTGGATAAGCAACAAATCATCATCACTCATCATCATATCTAATAAAGTCTTGATGGCTCATGGACTTGTTGGACTTCTGCATCTTCTCAGACTCAAGGATTCATCCATCCATCTTATTCTTCTTATTCGTCTATCTTTACTAACATTTATATCCAAGTATCAAATATGTGTGCTATATCAAAATATACATGAGGCTACCCATGGTTGATGACTATCTATACATCATCAAATTTATCTACATCAAACATTTGAGCTTTCTAAGTCCTTTCTAAGCTAAAATGATCTTAAATCTTTGTCGTGAGATTGACCCTAAAATCAAAATTTTGGCTAGATCTCTCAAGGGGGAAACAATGGGGCAGTAGAAAATTAGGCAAATTTTAAATTTTGATCATGGCAGTGTTATTCTTTGAATCAACATAGCAAGTGCTTCACTTCAAAGAGGGGAAAAATGTAGACACATAAAATGTCCTGATTGATACTATGTATCTAATTCTGATCAACTAGCACCGTTTCTTCTAAAATCACCTCAAATTGATCACTTAATTGAATAATCAGCATTATTTAATTAAAATTCAACAAATTCAGCTATTAATCAAATAATTAAATTTATCAGATTAATTCACCCTTTTTCTAACTAATTATTCATCATATTTAATTAAATCAAATCATTTAATTAAATCCCCCTAAGTCTTCTTATTTGATTAAAATCAATTAAATCAAATACCACAAATCCCCTAACCTCTTCCAATTAATTAATTCTAGATTAATTAATCCTAAATTAACTTTCTAATTAGCATTATCAAATCCTCCAACTTTTAACTTTTCAAGAGTTAAATCAACTATGGTCAACTAACCAGGTTGCACATAAAATTAATTTCTTCTATTTATCTAATTATCTCAATTATCCTCACAAAGGCATATTCTGAGGAATATTCCTCTCAACCACCTCTTAATTAGTTTCCCTCCAAAGGATTTCAAAAATCTATCACATCCTCTTACATTTGCAATAAATTCTCTTACAACCTTTAAAATCCTCTTACATCCTCTCAAATCTCATTCAATTCCTCTTACAAGAATTTCAAATTCTCAACCAACAACATTTACTTCTATTCCATCCTCCTCCACTCACGCATTTCCCAAAATGTGCTCCACCCTCATCCAATAGAATTGTGACACTTGGCACATTCTCATTGGCTCTTAATTTATCCCACATTCATCAAATCCTATCATTCTTCAACACTTGGCTTCTATAAATAGAGGCATCCTTTTCACAATATGGATCCACAACTTCATGCATTATCACTATAGTCTTTTGAGTTCTTATCATTCCATTATTTTCATCCATTTTAGCTAGATTGTAGTCAAATTCACTCTTGAATCATCTTCAACTTCATCAAAGCTTACAAGGGATTGGGAAAGGGCTTATTTCCACATTAAAGGAGCACCACTCCCCCTATGGGATGGAGGTTTAGTTAGTTTAATTTATATTACATGCAATCTTTGAGTAGTTTCTTGTTTATTTCATGTTTTCTCTTGAATTATCTAAATAATTTCATAGGGAGCATTAGGTTTTATATTCTAACTTGTTTGACATTGTTTTGTTGATCAATTGTTAGCTTGTGTAGGTTTTTTGCTCACACTACCTAAACACAAAGGAAGTGATCGAAGCGATTACTGACTTATGCAATATTGGGGATCTCCCTAGAAAGAAAACTATGAAATACAAAGATGTGGAGGAACTTACTAGCATTAGTAAAGACCCTCGACCTCTATTGATAAACACTCTTGTAGATTCAGCTGTAAGGTATGTTGCATATGGCATTTCCTATAAAATCTATTTCAAAGATCGTGAAGGCTTGACATTGGCTATTGTTGTATATATTGCACATATGATGGTTAAGGAAAACAGGTAGTTTGATTTGTGTAACTTATTACTTGAAAATCTAACTAAGAATGCTCGAATGTCATTGGTTGAAGGTTATCCCTTTCAGTTTGGATCTTTGCTTGTGTGCTTGGCCTTTTACTTTTTGAACTCCCTATCGGGAAGAGAAAATGTAGTGTGGGAATCTGATATTCCTATTGGGAAACAAGTCTACAGATACTTAGAATCGTTGGCGGATAATGTAAGTGATTGCAGATCATATTTCACATCCTTAAGAACAAATATATGCTCCACTATGTCAATATCAAGTTAGTTTGAAGTGGGTTCATCCTTCGGTAAGAGAGAGTTGGAAGTTATCATTGGTGAGTCTCCTCCAGAACTGAAAAAGAGGAAAACTATTGTAACAGGTGTCTCAGAAGAGAAGAATGAAGAAGAATTTCTATTTGGATCTGATATAAAGGATATACAGATGTTACTAGATAAGGGTGAGATGAAGAAGATTGGTGAAATGTGGAATGCATGCTCTCGAGTTGAGAAACTTAAAATTGATGATGTGATGGTTGATTATTTGTTGAATAAAGGTATTTCAGTTTTAGATGTGTCAGATTCTTTACCAAATGATCTTGTAGAGATTGTTGAAGAGAGAACATTGTTGGAAGGACCTGAAGGACATAAATTCAAATTTAAGGTGTAACAAAGCAAAGCAAGTACTATCTAAACATATGAATGAGACAAAAGAATGCATCAAAAAAATATCTGATGTTTATAGGTATTTTCTTTGGTGGTCAACAGTTGTTGATAATTTCATAAGCAAGATTGAAGCTATTGAAGCTAAGATGAATAGTATTGGAAAGAACTTTGATTTCTTCAAAGACGGGGATGGAAAATAGAGAATAAGAGTTGGAGAACTATAGGTAGAATTGCTAAATACTCAAAGGAAAAGAGAAGATATGGTTAGAACCTTCTAGTTGGTTAAGGAAGTTGCTAAGGTCCGGTTAGATCATCTCTCCAGAGTCCTCTCTGATGATAAAAATTATGAACGACTGTGTATGTCTTTTGATTAGACATCCTCCTTTATGCAATTATCTTTGTTGGAAGGTATGAGTGCAAGAATGAATTCGTTTGTACTTTCCTAGAAAAGAATTCTTCCAAGCATAAGAGAGAGGTATAAGAAAATATTTCATGTAAAAAGTGTCATTCTTGTTTGAATGTTTGAAATGGGAAGTTGGAATTCTTGTGTCATCATATACTTCCTACCTTTTTGATCGCCCTTTGCCATTGATGTCAAATGGGGAGAGAGTTAGAATATGAAGTTATGGGGAGAGAGTCATATGAGTTGGGAGAATGTTGTGTTTTGAAAATTTTGGCACATGTTGCCATCAATGACAAAGGGGGAGATTATTGGAAGAATGAAGAAGAATGGCCATCTCTACAGTTTTGTCTTGTCATTAATTTCACCATGTTGTGATTGCAAGTCTAAGTCAGTGCTTGATCTGGTATTTTAGTCAAGTATCTAAATCAATATTCAAGTTGCACCCTCCGGTATTCTAGTTTGCAATCCTCCGCAATTGATTGTTGTTGCTTGCAGTTTTGGGAAACAATTTATGATTGTTGAAAGCATGTATATTCATAATCTCTTATGCTTCGGTGCTCGTACGATGTATCGGCATTATTCTATTTTTGGCCGACTTCTTGGATAATTCATGATATGGTGTGTAGACATAGAAAAGATACAGATTGATATCACACACTCAATCTTGATCTACTAACATCGCTTCAACCTGAATTATCCCTCTGTCTAACCATTTAATCAAATAGCCTTATTTGATTAAATTCATCATAATTCCCCTTTTAATTAAATAAATCCCTCGATTTAATTAAATCATTATCTCTGTGTAATTAGCTAGGTCATTTTATCTCCCTATCTTTATTTAATTAAATAATCCATATTATTTGATTAAATTTCTAAAGTTCATCTAATTAAATTAAATAAATCAAACATTTATCTAATTTAATCTAACATCACCCCTTTTGGTTAAATAAATCAAACTATTTATTTAACTAGGTCTTAATCATTTTCATCTCTTTTTGATTTATTTCAATTCTGAAATCTAAATCAAATGGTCAAATCAGCTAAATCTCCTTTAAATTAATCAAATCCTGATTAATCTCAGTCTTAATCCATCAAATCCTCTAGATTTTGCAACTTGCACATGAAAATCAATTTAATTGTTTTATAAATCATCTATTTTCATTCAAAAAAGGCATCAAAGATGGAATATTCCTCAAATTTGAAATCTCCCCCAAAAAGGACTTGTCCCTTCCAACATGGCATTTAACATCTCTTACAATTCCTTTTCTTGAGCCATGTGACATTAACTTCACCTTTCACCTCATCCTTCAAACCATATTTTGAATTTGAATCTCCCTCCTCTTTTCACATTCTCCAAAATTTGCACATCCTCCATCCACTCACAAGTTGACAAGTGGCACTTTTCTATTGGCTAATTGTTAGTCCCACATTGCTCTATTTTGGGCATGTTTTCAACTTGTCAATCTATAAATAAGAGGTTAATCTATTCATTTTGGCATCCACAATTTGAGTAAACTTACTATGCTCAAATCATTAGCAAATTCCATACATTATCATTGAATCTTAGCTAGGTTATGCATATTTTTCCATTGGAGCACTCATCAACATTCATCAAGCTTGCATCATTGGAGTTGGGAAAGGGCCAATTTTCACATCAAATTGGCACCAATTCCCCCATGGGATCAAGAGTTTGCATTGTCTTCAATAGGATTTAGCTTTCTTTATTGCTCTTTCATTTCATTCTTGTCTCATTTCCTATTTTAAACTTTGCTAATGGATTTCATGGGGAATCCTTGTTCTTACTTGCATTTGATCTCCTAATGTATTTATTTGTTGTGTTTTGCAAGTATTTGGATTAGGGTTCTACATGGTGAATTAATTGTTCTTATGTAGATATATGTGCGACCTATCTTAGGTCCATGTCAACATGATGTAGCGTGTTGGACATTTGGATTGCCTTTTGGAAAGATTTTGTGAATGCTTGTAGCCGACAAGTTGGTATTTTTTGATAAAAAAGGAAATGCATCTAATTAGGCTGACCTAATTGATGCTTGTGGATGAATTGAGTATATATTAGACAGGGTTGAAGATTAAAAAGTGTAATCGATGAGGTAGTTGTGAATGTGAAAGTGAAGAAGAGCAAAAATGATGAAGTGTGTTAAGTCAGTCTATTGAGCATCACTAGAATTGCATCAACACTTGTTAGGTGCACTCTTTTCAGTCCATTTTGGCTATGAAGCCCAATTTTTTTTTATAAATCTTTTTGTAAGCAGTGAGCCTCCTTGTAAGTAGTGATCTTTTGTATCTAGACAATGAGTCCATTTGGGGTAGTGAGCCTTATACATTCATTTTTGGAACTACTTTATATTGTGAGTTAATCCTCACTGTGGTTTTTTCCTCATTGGGTTTTCCACGCAAAATCTAGTGTTCATTGTGTTGATTTTACTTTTTGTTATCTACATTTCATGTTCATACCTAATAACATAACAGTGTGGTTGTGAAGCTAATAAGTATTTAAAGTTTTGAATTTAATTTTGGTGACAATTGATTCGGCCCCCCTCTCAATTGTTCTGCGCCTTTTAAAATGAACTACACCCGATCCATACAAATTCAAGGCATATTTAACCCACTAAGCATCGATCCTAATAAGACCATTCATTGTAAACAAAGGCAATGAAGCCATTAGAACTAACATTCTAAATCATGAAATCATGGAAAACCTCTAATCTAGGACATTAAAACTTATCCTATTAGGGGAGTGGTATCGCATTGATGCGGAATGGTGACCCTTTCCCAATCCCTTGGATAATGAGCTTGTTTCAATTGATTCTATTAAAGAGAATCGACAAAACCAATGAAATATGTGTGATAAAACATTATTTAAATGCTAAATTAACATGGTGCAAGCTATTTTCACATGATTTATGTTAAGATGATCAATATGGGTGTATGCAATTCTACTCTAAATGTATGCAAGCTTCAAAAGATTAAAATCCTAATAAACAAATAAGCTAAATGTATATTCCTATGTTATCATGGAAGCCATTAATGGAAGCTAAGCTAATATGTAAGTAAATAAAGCTAAAATGATGTTAAATGTGAGTGTAACTGCAAATGATTTTAATAGCATAAGTTTGATGTTAAAAGATGGATCCATTTGTCTCCAAACAGTGCTTTATTTATAAGAAAGCAACTAAAAAATAAAGGGCTAAGATTGAAAAAACTAATCAATGGTCAATATGGAAGGAAGATGGAGGTGTAGATCATGGATTCCCATCAAGGTTTAAGAATGCAAGTTGATATTTAATCAAGGGTTTACATTCATCCAAACAAACACATTTTCAAAACTTGCACAAGAAGTCTTGTTGAAAACTTGCACATGAAGTCTTCTTGAAATTTTGTTGCAAAAAAGGAATATTCCCTTTTTTCAAATGTGTGAGGAGAGAGAAAATTCTTTGGAATATTCTCATGGGTGAGGAAAATAGATATTTTAGCAAATTAAAACAAATTTTTAATGTGCAAAAGGGAAGGAATATTCCATGAGAATAATCCTTCTGGAGGAATGTGCAAAGAAGGAAAATTCCCTTGCAAGTGGGGGGAATTAGATTTATTTTTAAGTTGATAATTAAATAAAGTTTCAATCATGCAAATTAGGGGAATTAGGATATTCATTAAATAATTAATTTATTTAATGGAAATGGGAAGTGATATGATATTTAATTAAATAAGAGGACTTTAGGGACTAAATTAAATAATTTGATTTATTCAATTTAATAGGATGAAATGTTAGCATGAAAGGGGATGAATTAACCTAACTAGGTCCATTAGAATAATAGATGAAATTGAGGCAATTAATTAAATAGCTAGGCTTATTTAATCAATTAAGCAAAAAAAGGATGGGTTTTAGGATGAAATGATGTTAATTAGCCAATGTGATCCATTGAAACATTTTTAAGTATCTACATTTTTCCCCTCTTTGAAGCAATGTACTCATTGCATTGGTTCAAAGGTTAATGTTGATTTCAATGTTGATTTTGATGTTGATCACAATGCAAAAACGGATATAGATGATCTCTTTGAGATGTTGATAGCCAAGCTAAAGTTGATCAATCTGATCGATTGATTGATAACATTGTTGAGGATTCGCAACAATGTAAGGATTATGTTGAATAACACGAGGATTGCTAGGGAAAGATATATCCCAATGATGATTGATTTGATAATTTGATCAAGATTTGCTAACAAGGCTAGAACAAAGTTTGTTAGATGATTTGATATCGATATGATTGAAAGATGGTTGGTTGCCCCCTCAAGAGATCGATCGAGGAATAAAGTGTTCTAATCAGGCTCACGATAGGTGAAAATCATACTTATGCTTGAGATGCTTGAGATTTCAAGTTCCTTTTGAATCGAAGAGCTGCAACTTTTTAGATTGTTGAGCTAAAGATTATTTTTAAATGCCCCACTATTTCCCTAGTGGAAGAGGGCTTGTTGGCATGCTAGCTCAGATATTGATGTAAACGGATTTCAGGATGTATAGATAGTTGTCGGCTATGGGTAGCCTCATATATATTTTTATATATCACACATATTCGATACTTGAATAGAATTGTTAGTAAAGATAGAAGAATAAGATGAATGGATTGACCATTGATTTTGAGAATGATTCAAAAATTCCAACAAGTCCATGATCCATTGAGACTTTATTAGACATGGTAATGAGAGATGCATGATGATGATGATTTGCACATATCTTGGGATTGAGATTTTCCATCATTCCTTATTTTTGATATAACACATAGACACGATGCATCAAGGTATTGATAACCAGGATGGTGTTGTATCTAGTGTAATGGACTTTGAATCTACAAACAAATAGGATAGTTCCTATTCACATCTTGACATACGGAAACCTCATCAAAATGTAGTTTAGAAATTTAGAATATCTTGGACCAAAGCGTACGTAATAGACAACAATCTACTCCATATGACCTCCCTACACACAACTAAGAAAGTATGCGCCAACATTATTTTACAAGAATATCCACAAGCACAACAAATAAAAAATAATGATCAATGCCCCATTCCTTTCTCTCTAAATCATTGAGACATCATCGAGAGATCTTCGGAATGGTTCATTAAGATAAATCATAAGAATAGATCAAAGACAAACAATCAGTATTATCTATATCTCCTGCCAATTTAAATTTAGCTAAGGTGATTTCTGATACTGATGCCCATCATAGGAAGGACACACCCTAGGACATTTTGATCAGATGGTTTGATTAGGATGATGATGAGCTTTATGATAATTTGTTGATATAAACTCCATTGACACATTTACCTACGATTTTGACTAGATTTTGACACTTGGGTTTTCACTTTATGACTTGCTATACTTCCCTTTTATTTGTTTCGCCAAAAGGTGAAGGTGACGATCGATTTATTATGGATGGAAGTTTATTGTGGGTGAAAGTGAAATGGGATGGATGGTTTTTGGGTTTTCTAGAATATTTTAATGTTTTTGGTATTTTGAAAATGTTTTGAGGCTATTTTAGGTCTTTTGAATGTTTTCTAATGTTTTGGGCTTTTCCATTTTCAAATGTTTTTGTGTTTTCTAATATTTAGATGTTTAGGGATTTTCTGAGTTTTGACCAAGAACCTAACCTAAAAGACCTATCCTAGGGGCCTCAAGGGTTGATCAAAGATTAGCCTTGCCTACGTTATACATGCAGAGACCAATTTGACTAACATGACTTATTGAAGATGAGATATGAACAGTTGATGGATGCCAATTTATCATGAAAGACTCCTAAAGGACTGAGCTAGGGTGTCTCAGGGGCACATCAATGATGACCTTTCCTATGTTAAGCTCATAGACTCATAGTTCGACAACAAGGTACCATTTTTTGGATTTTTGATGTGTTGGTGTTTTCCACTACACCTAAGAAATCTATAAGGAATAGCCGGTTCCTATACGCAAGACTCTTGTAATGAATGGACAACTAACAAGATCTAATCAAAGACTGAGATCTTTTGCACTTTAGGCTCTGTGGGACCAAGGAGGGTATCCCTAGTGTGTTCAATTGAGGTTTTGTTTTATAGAACACATCATTTGCATAGATCAATTAGGATGAAGGATAATTTTGCACAATTACTATGAAATTGGCTTGTTTCTAAGTAACTCGATACATATTCATCAAAATGAAGACATCCTTAGTGAGACTTGATACATACATGCTTTAGAATCAATGAATTTAAATCTTGATCCTAGGTTGGTTGTTAGACAATTGTTTGATTAATCCTTTAGGAAAATCACTGAGGAATAGATCAGTGCTCTATTCATTGGGCAATAGAGTCACACATACAAGTACCAGTAAAATAGAAATGACTCAAGAATTAAATAGAATGGACTGCTCACATAATACCTTGCATTGTGGAGCTCAATTTTTTGATACATTACTACTTATCAAATCCTCTGCAAATGAATGTAAATTCGTGACCCCATTTAATTATTTTAATTGATTGCTTGAATCAAAACAAAGAACAGAGACATACATTCGAACAAACGTTCAAAGCATAATGGAAATACCATTAATATTTCATTCCAAATTCACTTAAACTTGCAAAAGGAGAGAAAATATATTAGAATTATATGATTGCTTGTATTTATAAGTCATATCTGCAGAACAATTCAAGATAATTGCATGAGTTCATCCATAACTCAAAATTGACAATCTATTATATTCATATCTACCCATATACATTCGACCCAAAACCTAGCTAGAATTTTCCATCCTCTACAAATGAGCCATGGTTTCCCTTTTATAGAATAAGGGAGCGACAAGCTTCAGGCCCAAATGCATGTCAAATACAACATTTTCATTTCATCAATCATTTCGACTGCATTTCAAAATCCCCATGTGTTGAATCATCAAGTACATGTTGCAAAATGGGGAGAGCCAAAATTATAATCGCCATCAAAAAGGGGAAACCAAAAGTGCCGCCAAAATTCCCCTATCGACATCCATGCCACAACAAACCAGGCATCTTCATTTCCATGAGGGCACACATTCAGCACCAAACCCAAAAATAACTATCATGTATGCCAAAGAAGAAACAAACTACCGCAGCAACACATCACAACAAAAATTTGTCATCCCACATGGCAATTCCTTACCAACCAGCCACCTTGCCTTTACCAACACACAGACACCAGTATACACACCCACTATGAGTTGTATCCAAGGATGTAGATGTAACCTCAGCTTCTTCCTCATCCTCACTTATGTGCATCACAGTACTAGCCCACCCACTTGGAGTCTTAACAACCAATAGAGGGATAGATAGAACCTCCTCACCCAAGGCCAGAGTTTTGCCCAGAGTTGAGAGATATCATAAATAGTTGGGGTATGTCTCAGTCTCGCTATCCGACTGGCTTTCTGTGAGATCAATGGGTGATTTTTGGCACTCGAAGGAGCCACGCCCATACCTTATTTTCCTATCAACACCAGTAGCAGAGTGCACCGACTGCTTGCCTTTGTCATCTACCGATTAAGTAGCAATGTCCTGGAATTCAATCTTCTGCTGCATCTAGTGGGAAAAAGCTTGGGCTTTTTGACCAAAGCACCTTCATGAATAGTAGGATCGAGCTTTTGTAAGCTCAAACAAACAAACCTTCTCACTATCTTACTCATTTTCTCATGTCAAACAAGCACTCGAACTTGATCAAACTCAACTCAGAAAGCTTTCTAATTGCTAAAATGAATAACATAATTAGCAGTTAATTCCTCCTATATTTATCATGCGAGTTAATGGAAACCTTCATCAATGTTTAGTAAAAATGCACATGCAAACATGGCAATTTGGTGGCATATGTACTCACTGTTTAACTTGAGCTGCATGAGAATCTACGGATCACCCTTCATGATTGCCAACAATTACATCTTCATGCGGATTAAGATCACCATGATTTCACAAGCAAGGAATAATTCATTAATGCTTCACTAGTTGCAGGATAAAATGGCTACCATGTGCCATTTTCCAACTTTGAATACTACCTGTTGATCTCCTGAAGAGTTGGTAGATCGAACAGTTTATCTCGGGCTTATTGGGTTTGAAATCTAGCGAAACATTGTTGACCTGCCTCCTGACCAATAAAATCAATCCATCTCGGACACCAACTACCATGTCGATAGGCCCTATGCATCTTGCAAACTAAATTGTTGGAGCCACGTGTCACAATCTCACTGACCCTGTTACCCAATTTTCACCCACAGGCTCAATCAAGCAAAGCATTTATGTTGCAGGTGTTCACAAGGGCCAAATGGGATATTTCCATTTTGGGTTAGTTCATGCATCTGATGACATTTCACAGGGAGCTCAGTTGGGAAGCCTGCTTTGTTGGAAATATGCCTCAATAATCACAGGCTGAAGCCTCCATTAGGGCCAATTCGGTATGACATCTTCACTGTCTGGCCGACTAGCAGCTTTGATACATTCTGTTTTCAACAGGTCGTTGTGACCTGGTTTCTATCTTGTCAAACGCTTTCACTATAGAGCCTATCGATGTGACAAGAAAGGTTCAGTATGACCTCTTGTCGAGTGGAATTATTTGGCCGATAGACCATTCAATCATAAATCGGGGAGACTCATGGTGACCACGGGCTTTGAGATAACCTATAGAGGTTGGTGAGAAGTCCCAGTGAAGAGTTAAAGTCTCACCGACAGCAGATGGTGTCAAGTCATCAGGGAAACTCTCACTGGAAGAAATATTGTCGGTAAGAAGTCTTACCGACATGAGAAAGTCACACCGACTGCATTCGTTCAGGGTAACAAAGAGTCTCGGAGAGAAGTATTAGCGAGAATGGAATGTCTTGCCGATGGTGTTGATGTCTTTGGTATAACTCTTGGTGACAGATGGACACTTCGGGGTAAGTTGAGCTCGCTAAGAGGTCTCGGCGACCCAGGAATGTTTTGGCAACAACGAAATGAGCTTGGCAGGTGTCTCCCCGACAAGAAGGATGGGCTCTCAGCAAAGGTTGGTCCCTTCACCACAAGGTCTCACCGAAGAAAGGAGGTCTCCCCAAAATTTGACATCAGTAAAGTTTCCAGCGGTCGGGTTAAGGTCTTGCCGACATGGCCATGTCCTGGCGAACGAAGGTGATCTCAGCCAAAGGAAGTAGTTTCGCCATAATGTCTTGGAAAAACCTTTGTCTCTTGCCAAAGTGAAATGAAATGAGGCCTCGCCAAATCAAGGTGCCTTCGGCACAACCTCTTGCCAACCAAAGGATGTCTCCTCGACCAAGGGGTCTTGATGACTGAAGTAAACAAGTGGGGGTCCCACCAAGGAAACATCCGGTCTCGCTAAGAGTTGGGGCTTTCGCCATGGGGTCCTGGCGACTGTCCAAAGTCTCTCTAAAGTGGGTGGCTTTGGCATAATCTTATGAATTCGATAGGAGGTCTCCCTGACTCGGTGATGTCTCACCGACAGTAAGGAGGAGAGCTCGGGCAGAATGGAGGAGTTCGGCTTGAGTCCCAGGGACAAACAGGCAGTCTGGCCGAAAGATGAGAGTTCGGGGAGACTAGTGTGCTTGGCAAAGGGTCTCGCCGAAAGGCCAAAGTTTCAGTGACAAGATAAGAGCCTCGGTGAATGGTCACATTTCAGGGAGATGTCTTCCCAACCGCAAGTGTCTTGCCAAAACAAAAAGGGGGCTCAGTGTAGCATTTTCCCTTCACCATGAAGTCTTCCCGACCGATGGGAGTCACACCAAAGGAGATCTGGAGCTCAGTGGAATGAAATGTCTCAGGGTAACATAAATATTGTCTTGTCGATACTCAGAAAGGAGGCGGCATTGGCGAAGAAGAGAGGCCTCGATAGGATGTCTTGACGACTCAGTAAGGTCTCACCGAAAGCAAGCTGAGCTCGCCAACAGTTGAAGACTTCGCCTTGAGGTCCTGCTGACACAGGAAGGTCTTGGCGACATAGGAGGAGCCATCAACGAAGGTCTCACCGACTAGCAAAAGGTCTCCCCAACATTAATGACATCGGTGTAGCACCCTACCGTCGGAGTGATGTCTTACCAACATGATGTGGTCTCAGCGATGGAAAGTGATTTAGGTAGGACTAATAAAGCCGCTATGACCTCTTGCCGATGAAGTTTTCTCTTACCGAAGTAAAATGAAATGAGCTCTCACTAGAGCAAGGAGGCCTCACTAAGAGTCTTGCCGACCCAATAGGGTCTTAACAAAGGACTGGAGCTTAGTTAGAGAAAAATAGTTTGAGGTGACGTCAAAGATGTCTCGCCGATAGAGGATAAAGGCTCTCGGCTCAGAATGGAGATTCAACATGATGTCTCAATGATTAAGTCGTGCCTTGCTGATAGCTTCAGTAGGACATAATCGCATCGGTGAGACACTTCCAGTGTCTCGCCAAGATGTGATTCTAATCAGAGGAGCTTTTGACCATCTGAGAGATCTACGTGGAACAAACCAACCAATCAGAAGGAGCCAAGGATGAACCATTAACGTTTTGACTGATTGATATCTCGGCAAGGAAGATCAACAAAACAGAAACAACATGTTTTTGCTCTAAGTTAGAAGCATTGAAGGCAACTAGGCTAAAGAGGTTCAAGGAGGAAACGAGGATCAAAAATGAATGCAGTGGTTGTAGAAAGATCTAAGAAGACCACTCCTGGAGGCGACTCTTCACACCGACATGGACAGTAGGGGATTCAATCGAGCGCAACATTAACTTCATGAAAAGATCTAAGGAAAGATCTGTCCCGAAGGAGGATATTTTTGTAAGCCCTAAGGGGCCGACATAGTTTGATATATAAGGAATTTTTTCCTTTTTTGTAAGTAGTTCAGATTATACACCCTGAAGAGTTAGTGATTTTTATCAATCCTTTCTTGACTAAATGTATGTTTTGTAACTCAACTAGATTTTGGAATATAAAGTGCAGAGTTATCTTGGCCTCTGTTGATGCTTCAGTTTTCTGTCACTATTCTTGCAAAGTGTCATGCATTTTAGGTTAATGATCAAGTTATCTAGTGAATTCTTTTATTCCTTTATGACTTTATCTGGTAATTCATGCCTTCCTTTGTAAAAAGCACCATTGTATGAATCACAAAGCTGTGTTTACATAATCACACATAGATTCTATTATGTGAAAGTATTTTCCTTTATTGAAAAAGTGTGTGTATCAAGCCTGTTTGTGATATATTAATGTGTAGATCATAGAATTTGATGTATGTCCTTCTAATCATTAACGAATGTCAAGTGCATTCTAAGTATTCCATTGACCTCATCAGACTCGGTGTATCACCATAGTTTAGTTTTATTCTTATGCATTCTTGCTCCCTTTCCCTTCAAAGAATCAGTAGTTTTAGGTGATACCCAAAGGAAGTTGGCCTTCGCCAGAGGTTCATTTCAACTATAGGTGACCCACAGCCTTGAAATGATCCCATGTTTCACTAGAAAGCTCAGTTTCAATCTTTGTGCATAGGGTGCAATTTCTAGGTGACAACAGTTTCTGGCACACCTGGTGGGACTGTCGAACAGACAGTTTAGAAATTATACGTCTACTACTAGTTTTTGATATGCTGCTAGTAAATTCCAAGCCTTTTAGAGGTAAAATATCAGCATATCATGGTGACTCCAACTTCATAACAACTAGTTCCAGCAACCCAAGTGTCTGCAATTAATAAGGTTTGATCTCTAGGCTTGTTATTTCTCATGTCTTATCTCTGCAATGATTAATTATCAGCAATATAGTGATTTTCCACCTACATCCCATGAGAGCCATGTGTATATGTCATCTCATCAGCCATACTATACAGAACAGCCTGTTATTTTTATGTCAAATGACCCAATATCAACAGATTACCAGTATTTTCATCATGTTTCCCACCGTCCCACTCCTGGTCAACCTTTATGTCAGCCATTATATAATGAAAATCAACCCCAAGAGGAGGTTTTTGATGCTAACCAGCATGATTATTTACATAATCAGCCTCTGAAGCATCCTTGCCAAGCTATAATGGACCTGCTCCAACAGTTTGATCGGGTGTTGTGGGCTTTGAGTCAGAGGTTTGAACATATGCAGATTAATTATGTCAGTAGGGTGTTCTCCTACATGTATGGCATGCTGGTCAATGTCAAGAAATAGAAAGAACTTATTTCATAGCAGCAAGAGTTGGGATGTCAGTTTAAAGAGGATCTTGAGAGAGAGATAGTAGCCAAAGAGGAGCAAATGAAATTCTTATCTACTCAGGTACAAGGTAGTCGGGCTTATTCAGATCATCAAGCTCAGAGGTATGAAATACAAGCAGCCCTTTCCATTCCTAGTTTCAGCTCACCTCCTATAATGTCGAATCATCCAGTGAAAGAGGATGCTTCCGAATATAGGCTTCCTAGCTTTAAATAGGAGAAGCCTTCCGAGCTCTTTAGTGAGCCTATCAATAAGTCTTCTACCCTCAGGATTCCAAGTTGGAAGGTTCCATCTCAGTCACCTCGTGAGTTTCCTTCACCTATCATGCAACTCAAATCATGCTCTAACGTTCAGGAAGTAATAAAAGGGTAGATCTTTGACCAGTACAGCTCACTCAACTCGGAGGAGACTAAAAATATTGATTTGCTACATCTAGCTATGGAGGAATATAGAAAACAATAGCAGCAAATGATAGAGTAGCAAGAAGACATCAAGCAGTTGCAGGTTCAAGAGTCAAGACAATAGCATGAAGGGGCTAAAAGAGGTGATGTAGGTCATAAGTCCATAGCTTCATTTTTTGAGCTTCCATGTTTCATTAAGTGTGATGAGGAAAGCATAAATCTGGTCATAAGTCAGCAACATGAGGTTGAAGAGGAGCAATGTACAACTAAATTTGATACTTTTGAGCATGTTATGCTTGAGAAAGTTGATGTTGAGCTATATGAAGAAGTGTACACTAATATAATTGAGCAGTTTTGTTCAACATTGGATGGAAAAGACTCAAAAGTAGTTGATAGTCATGATGAGCTAGAACAACAGGTTCATAAACTTGAACAAGTGTTGCAACATCAGGAGGAGCCTAATGAACCTGATTTGCAAAGTCATAACTGGTTGGAGGAGTTTCCATTCCATTATGCAGAGGAGCTTGAGGCTACATCATTTCTTGAGTTGTTTCCCCCCTTTATTGAGGAAAACAAGCCTGACTTAGAATGTAACTCTTCTAGTAATGATGAGAATTATGAGCAGCTTCCATTCTGGTGCATAAAAGAGCCAGAGGTTGATGCATTGATTGAAGATGTGATGGAGGAAGCTATCTCATTGTTCTCCATTGAAGAAATGGGTGTCTAGTTGGGAAAGCATGAGCATACTAAGGAAGCTACTACTCTTCCATCAAGTCAGCTAGAGGGGCTATATCTTTCTAGCCAGCAAGGTGATAGAATGGTAGCTCATGAGCAAAAGATCAGCAAGGAAAGTGCAAGCTTTTCCCTTACTAGAGGCTATCCAATCATATACCTAGCTCAGATGGAATCCAATACAACACCAAGGACGAATCTTGCACCCAAGCATGAGGGTATTGCTCAGGAGGAGTGCACTTAGGTTACTTTTCCACCTCAGAACATGAATGTTTACATTCCATATGAAAAGGTTAGTAAGCCTGAATATGTTCTGCAAGAGATCTTGCAGTCATCCGTTGAATTGTCATGCATGCTTCATTTCTCTTTAGTTGTTCTCTAGCGTGGCAAACATTGTAAATTTTTTAGAAAGGGCAGTTATTTTACTCAACCTGTTAATGGGTTTGTTTGATCAATTTCTCACTGGTTAGTATAGGGTAGGTTTAGTTGTTATTTCTTTCCCTAAGTGTTGTTCCAGCACAGTAAATAGTTTTATTTCAGTTTTTCTTGTTTTCAATAAGTTTCCAAGTGTTCTCGTGAGTCTCAAGATAAGTTACATCCATGTACAAAGCTGCTCTTGATTTGTTTCTTAGTTGTCCCAATGACTCCATGCCCAATGGATAGGCCTAGGCTACTGGTTTCATGTTTAGCAAGAAAACATCCAGCAAAGGTCTCCATAAATGTTACCCAATTTTCACCCTCAGGCTCAATCAGGCAAGGCATTTATGTTGCAGGTGTTCATAAGGGCCAAATGGGATATTTCCATTTTGGGTTAGTTCATGCATCTGATGACATTTCACAAGGAGCTTAGTTGGGAAGCCTACTTTGTTGGAAATATGCCTCAATAATCATAGGCTGAAGCCTCCATTAGGGCCAAGTCGGTATGACATCTTCACTGTCTGGCCAACTAGCAGCTTTGATACATTCTATTTTGAACAAGTCGTTGTGACCTAGTTTTTGTCTTGCCGAACGATTTCACTATAGAGCCTATTGTTGTGATAAGAAAGGTTTGATATGACCTCTTGTCACATGGAATTCTTTGGCCGATAAGCCATTCAATCGTAAATCGGGGAGACTCATGGTGACTGCGGGCTTTGGGATAACCTATAGAGGTCGGTGAGAAGTCCCAGTGAAGAGTTAAAGTCTCACCGACAGAAGATGGTGTCAATTCATTGGGGAAACTCTCACCAGAAGAAATACTATCGGTAAGAAGTCTTACTGACGTGAGAAAGTCACACCGACTGCATTCATTCGAGGTAACAAAGAGTCTCAGAGAGAAGTCTTAGCGAGAATGGAATGTCTCGCTGATGGTGTTGATGTCTTCGGTATAACTCTTGGAGACAAATGGACACTTTGGGGTAAGTCTTTGAGCTCGCTAAGAGGTCTCGGTGACCCGGGAATGTTTTGGCGACAACGAAATGAGCTCGGCAGGTGTCTCCCCAACAAGAAGGATGGGTTCTCGGCAAAGGTTGGTCCCTTCGCCACAAGGTCTCGCTGAAGAAAGGAGGTCTCCCCCACATTTGACATCGATGTACTTTCCAGCCGTCAGGTTAAGGTCTTGCCGACATGGCCATGTCCCGGCGAATGAAGGTGATCTCAGCCAAAGGAAGTAGTTTCGCCATAATGTCTTGGCGAAACCTTTGTCTCTTGCCTAAGTGAAATGAAATGAGGCCTCACCAAATCAAGGTGCCTTCGGCACAACCTCTTGTTGACCAAAGGATGTCTCCTCGACCAGGGGGTCTTGATGACTGAAGTAAACAAGTGGGGGTCCCACCAAGGAAACATCTGGTCTCGCTAAGAGTTGGGGCTTTCGCCATGGGGTCCTGGCGACTATCCAAATTCTCACCAAAGTGGGTGGCTTCAGCATAATCTTATAAATTCGATAGGAGGTCTCCCCGACTCGGTGATGTCTCACCGACAGTAAGGAGGAGAGCTCGTGCAAAATGGAGGAGTTCAGCTTGAGTCCCAGTGACAAACAGGCAGTCTGGCCAAAAGATGAGAATTCGAGGAGACTAGTGTGCTCGGCAAAGGGTCTAGCTGAAAGGCCAAAGTTTCGGCGACAAGATAAGAGCCTCGGTGAATGATCACGTTTCAGGGAGATGTCTTCCTGACCGCAAGTGTCTTGCCGAAACAAAAAGGGGGCTCAGTGTAGTGTTTTCCCTTCGCCATGATCCCAACCGATGGGAGTCACACCAAAGGAGATCTGGAGCTCAGTGGAATGAAATGTCTCGGGGTAACATCAATAATGTCTTGCCAACACTTAGAAAGGAGGCGGCATCGGCGAAGAAGAGAGGCCTCGATAGGATGTCTTGCTGACTCGGTAAGGTCTCATCGAAAGCAAGCTGAGCTTGCCAACAGTTGAAGACTTCGCCCTGAGGTCCTACCGACACAGGAAGGTCTTGGCGACATAGGAGGAGCCATCGGCGAAGGTCTCATCGACTAGCAGAAGGTCTCCCCGACATGAATGACATCGGTGTAGCGCCCTACCATCAGAGTGATGTCTTACCGACATGATGTGGTCTCAGTGATGGAAAGCAATTTCAGCAGGACTAATAAAGCCGCTATGACCTCTTGTCGATGAAGGTTTCTCTTACCGAAGAAAAGTGAAATGAGCTCTCACCAGAGCAAGGAGGCCTCGCTGAGAGTCTTGCCGACCCGATAGGGTCTTAACAAAGGACTGGAGCTCGGGTAGAGAAAAATGCTTCAGGGTGATGTCAAAGATGTCTCGCCGATAGAGGATAAAGGCTCTTGGCACAGAATGGAGATTTGACATGATGTCTCAGCGATTAAGCGGTGCCTTGCCAATAGCTTCAATAGGACATAATCACATTGGTGAGACACTTCTAGTGTCTCATCGAGATGCGATTCTGATCAAAGGAGCTTTTGACCGTCTGAGAGATCTACATGGAATGAACCAACCAATTAGAAGGAGCCAAGGATGAACCATTAATGTTTTGACTGATTGATATCTTGGCAAGGAAGATCAACAAAACAAAAACAACACATTTCTGCTCTAAGTCAGAAGCATTGAAGGCAGCTTGGCTAAAGAGGTTCAAGGAGGACACAAGGATCAAAAATGAATGCAGTGGTTGTAGAAAGATCTAAGAAGACCACTCCTAGAGGTGACTCTTCACACCGACACGGACAGCAGGGGATTCAATCGAGCTTAGCATTAACTTTATGAAATGATCTAAGGAAAGATTTGTCCCGAAGGAGGATATTTTTGTAAGCCCTAAGGGGCCGACACAGTTTGATATATAAGGAATTTTTTCCTTTTTTGTAAGTAGTTCAGATTATACACCCTGAAGAGTTAGTGATTTTTATCAATCCTTTCTTGACTAAATGTATGTTTTGTAACTCAACTGGATTTTGGAATATAAAGTGCAGAGTTATCTTGGCCTCTGTTGATGCTTTAGATTTCTGTCACTATTCTTGCAAAGTGTCATGCATTTTAGGTTAATGATCAAGTTATCTAGTGAATTCTTTTATTCCTTTATGACTTTATCTGGTAATTCATGCCTTCCTTTGTAAAAAGCACCATTGTATGAATCACAAAGTTGTGTTTACATAATCACACATAGATTCTATTATGTGAAAGTATTTTCCTTTATTGAAAAAGTGTGTGTATTAAGCCTGTTTGTGACATATTAATGTGTAGCTCATAGAATTTTATGTATGTCCTTCTGATCATTGACGAATGTCAAGTCCATTCTAAGTATTCTATTGACCTCATCAGACTCGGTGTATCACCATAGTTTAGTTTTATTCTTATGCATTCCTTCTCCCTTTCCCTTCAAAGAATCAGTAGTTTTAGGTGATACCCAAAGGAAGTTGGCCTTCTCCAGAGGTTCATTTCAACTATAGGTGATCCACAGCCTTGAAATGATCCCATGTTTCACTAGAAAGCTCAGTTTCAATCTCTGTGCATAGGGTGCAATTTCTAGGTGACAACAGACCCCACGGCTTTTAACCAACCTCCATCTTCCCCTTGTGAGCTAGTGGGGAATGGTAGAGATTCACTCTAGCTTTTGATCTTGGCTATCGGTTTGAAACCATGGGCTAAGAGCTCAATAGTGGAGATTGGGCCCCACATTCTAGATGGGACATGCGTCTGCCTTTCCCTGACCTTGCTCCAAATAACTGGTCGGCACCTTAGGTCCACGATCTAGCAGGGTACAATCGAGATCTTCTCCTATATCCTTGAATTTGAAAAACTTGCATACAACATAGTTAGCATTTAATGAAAGGATTTGGCTAAGTCGTCGGTGACATGACCCCTTGTAGACTAATGACTTATGCTTAAGTCATCAAGAAAATTAAGACCCCAACTTAGGGAATTGATGACATCAATGAGTCGCTTGAATAATCGATACTCTAACCAAAGGGGCCAGTAAACAGATGTAAACAATGGCTTGAAAGGTGACTTAAAGGACTGGGAATTAGCAGAACCGGTCAACACCAAATTAGAACATTCGAAGGCTCACAAGACCAAACCCTACTCACTTATGAGGACGATAGTTTATAAAAAAGGAAACTAGATTCATGGAGAATGAGAAAATCCACCAGGATTTTAGAAGCTCCAACAATGGCTCATGCTCGAGGATGCATATCCCTAGTGGGTATGGCAAGAAATAGATCTCGGGTGAAGCAAACCAGGGAAGAAGACCTAAAGAGGGGCTTACCCAAACAAGGCAAGCAGACACAACCAAGATAAACCAAACCCTATGTACAAAATTTACAAAGAATACATTGTAATTCATTTCAGAAGCCTCATATGAACCATTGGCTTTGATCCTCAAATTGGAGGCCCATGGCCCCCAAAAATTAGGGGTTGTTCTTTCCTCTGTCAAACACTTTAACCTGTTTCACCAGCGGTGGATCTTCATGAATGTTGTGCAATTCTAGGCATCTAGCCTCATCACAATTAGTATTTCCCATAACACCTAAGATAGCATTGCTAAATTCATCCTTTCCCATCACAAATTCATCAAATTGTAATGAAAAAACAAAACTCTCATATTTTGCACCATGATGAAGTGTAGTATCACACCCAAGTTGTTCATCAAATTTGAAAACTTCATAAGCATTATGGCTTACATCTGGGAATTTTTTCTTAAGATCAGGAAAAGGGAAAATAGAACCATACATTCCCTTCATGTACCTCTCATCAGCATTGTCTTTGGTGGGTGAAAGAAAATCCATAATCATATCAAGAAGATAAAGGGTATCTACAAAAAACTCAATTGCAGCCTCATACTGACTAGCAAAATTCCATCGGTTGTCTATACTTTCTAATTGCTCATTTTTGATGGGTGTTTTATGCACTTCTCAACATAGGAAATACATATGTGCACTACCTCTCTTGAAAGGGAATCTCCAATTGCACGTTGCTAAAAATCTCCCCAAGGTCTCTCAGGTGTCAGGTCATGACTTGCATGGAATTTCTCAATTGATATTTGATGTGATTTTGCTGGTAATCACAAGGCAGACTTACGTAGCTGGATGTGAGGTGGATCTTGAAATCCGAAGTTTCTAAGATGGGAAACAAAGTGTGCTTTGTTGTAGGTTCGAACAACAATCTAAAACTTTGATGTTTTCTTCAAGTTTGGCTTTACAATGTGCAATGAACCTTAGCACAGGTTGTTTCCAAAAAAAAAGGAAAAGAGCAGGGAAGATGAAAGGTTCCTAGATCTACAACTAACTATGAATAGTGATCATGGAGGTTTTGCTATGGACAAGTCCCTTCAAATAGAGTTCCACTTAACCAAGAAATCTACAGTATCATGAGATTTGTGCTATCTTCAAAGGTCTGCAAATATTTTACCATTCATCCACCATTTACATGCATGAATAAAGATAAAAAAAATTAAAGAGCAGCTTCAAATTTCAGAACAAACTAACTTTGCAAGGCCATTTACCAGAAGCAAATAGCAAAAAGTATGGGCAGGAAGGCATCAACACAACAAGAATTTCTATAATCACAAAACAGCATGACTAAAATCTATCAAAGCTATAACACAACTAACTAAAACAGCAATGTGAATCTAACTAAAGCATTTAACAATCGATATTGAACCATGCAACAAGTGGAGAAATCAAAAAATACACCAAGTCAATATATTTTCATTATAAATTTCAGCAGCATGCCTTTACAACAATTCAACTCACTTTGCAAATGAGAGGATACCCCTATTTATAGTGCCCAAAAAGTTAAATGAATGGCCAAGATTGATTTTCATTGTGTGGCCAAGATTCATTACAAAATAGGGTTTCACCTACCCCCAATATACTATAATTTAAAATTACATTCTTGTTCCTTCTCTATTTTGTCCTTTAGTGATGACACTATAGCATTTTGTCTTTTGTTGACTGCTCTTTTTTCGTAGCTACTCCTTCAAGATATCTTCATTGATAATAGGGTTGTCCTTCTACTTCTTCAAAGCTGCATATTCCATGAATTTTAGAATAACTGGTTGGAGCTTGTCTACCTTAATGATCTCATACCGCAGCATCTGGTAACTCCATTATTTTGCATTATCTTCAAGCTTCTTCCAGTCTTCATCATACTTTATGCCCTGATCCCTGAATAGCTCTGATTAGTCGAAGGCACGGGTGGAGAAACTCATGAATTCCATTGTTATTTCATTGGACATCCCGTCCTCCATCTTCTTCTAAAAGTAAGGCTTTATCTTCTCTGGATCCATCTATACTACGGGCATGTCATACTCCGTCATCAACTTCAGATATCAGGTGCATTCTGCCCTAATTTCCTTGACCCATTCGATGTTCAGATCCACCTTACTCATTATCTGTTCCAACCTTTCCTTTCTATTGTTGAAATCTTGCCTCCACACATCCATCGGCCAGTGATCGTTGCTTTTGAACGCGAGCTCCTTTTCCCATGCGGCCTTTGGTAACTGGAGGATGGCCTCAATCTTTGGACAAGTGGAGTCATATGTTGTAGGGAAGTCAGTGTAGAGCTTCTTCGTGCTCTCCAAAGATTGCTACAGATCCAAGAACTTGTTGGCTATTCGAACAGCCCAGCTAATACCCATGTTCCCAACGTACAGGACCTGTTGGGACCAGCTTTCTATAGTCTTGTCCAAGTTCTTTCTTTTCTCCAATTTTTCAATTTGTTCTTTGGACAACAGTTGGGGTGGAGTCATAGATGTGGTAGGAATGTCATCCACTGAGGACCACTATTGGATGTAATTCATCAAGGCGGCCACCTGTGCTTTAAGTTCATCCTTCGAGACCTTGTCCTGCTTTATCAGGTGCACCACTATAGCCACTGACTCCTCAAGGTGTCCTACCTTTTGCTCTCCGGTAGCGGTCCCCAAGTTGATGGTGGAAATATTGTAGCTTATACCAGCCTGGCCTACCATGGGTGTTGCTATCTATGTGGTTCAGGACCCAAAAGCGTCCATCGTTATTTTGGATCTCACTCTAGAATTTTTCTCTTTTCTGGTTGAGCTTTGTGCTTAGGCTAGGATAGCCTCTAGCCTTGCTCTCAGATCCTTAGGAGCAAGAGTCTTCTTCTCAAGCTGCTTTTCCAACCACTCGGGCATGGAAAATTCTTCTTTTGATGGCTCTTGATCGCCCTCACCTTCCCCTGTTAGGCCTTCTATTTGTGCACCTTTCATCTTGGTGTTTTCTCCCTCTTCCTCATCAGAATCTAGGACAAATGTGAGCCATTTGATAAGAGGTTTAGTAATCAACTACCCTCAGGGACTTCCTTTTACCTAAATTTCCTTCTCTTTTATGTCTTCAATTTGTTTTCCCTTGTGCACGTATTCCTCGGGTTGGTCTTCTTATTTGTCCCCTTCTTCTGTAGGAGGAGGTGGTACACTCTCCAGTTGTTTTTCCCATGCAGGGATTTCTACATTTTCTGTTGTCCTATCGCCCTCCTGCTCTTCTCTGAGAGGTGACCTTTTTGCCTCTTCTTCATCATGTTTCAGCTGTCGGGCCATCTCTTCAAGATCATCATCGAAGGTTTGTATGATGACCTTACCGTCGGCATCCTCCTCCTCATCCCTGCTCTCAGAAGAGCTTGTTCCTTCCTCCTCATAGGCCACCCTGTCAATTTTTTGATGTACATACTCAAGGTGTTCATGATATTCGTTGGCCTCCTCTTCAATTAGTTTCGAGGCTTCTTGCTCCCGCCTCTCCCGCTCTTCATAAGTTAATAGTGTGGCCTCCATCGCTAGTGGTCCTGCTGGAGGTTGCGAAGGCTTAGCAATAGCAAGGACCTGCACTAAGGCAGCCTGAAGGGTGGGGTCCATAAGGATTTGGGAGAGCTCGGAAGGGATATTTTGCATGTGCTTTGAGAAAGCCTCAGGCAATGCGGGAGCAGGCATTGGTGTTTCTATTGTGGCTAATGGGAGCGATGTAGGTGACATGGCAGCGGAGGAAGGAGGGGTAGTCATGGCAGAGGAGTCAATCACTATTACAAGCCCGACCGGAGGTGAAGGGGCAAGGTGGACTGAGATGTCTACTATCGACGGGGGTGTGGCGACCATGGTCAGAGAGACAGATGATGGGGCAGTTGACACTGGAAGAGCTGGAAGAGGTTTAGTAGATCTATCCTTTCTTTGCCACCTTCTTGGATTACAGGTGGCTCCATGGTGCCCCCTGTTCACTTGGGATTCTTGGAAGGTGAGCCTCTTGAGTCCTTCCATGTGTATACCTTGGGATCCAAAGATTGCTCTGTTTCGGTTCCTTTCCTCTTCTTTGATTTGGTGATAGAAGGAGACTTGGATGTTCCACCCGTTGAAGTTGTGGCAGTGACATCCTCGGTGGCACTGAGCTCACTCTTTAGCCCTTCATAGGTTAGGACCACTCCTTGTTGCTTTAGCTGGCTCACTTGTCTTTGAACCCATTCTTCAGTTCAGGCCACAATGGGTTTAGTCACGATGTCAAGGTCATCGACCTCCTATTCATCCTAGTCAATTACGGGCAGTGGTAAGTTGGCGACTGCATTATACCAAGGATCCATGACAGTGTTTTCATCTTCCTCTACTTGATCCGGTATGGGGAACAGTTGCACCCTTCTTACGAAGTATGCAGTCATCCTAATGTAGTGCCTGGCACACACTTCTTTGTCATCCTGACAGTTTGCCCAGATATCCTTAGCATGATGCAAGTGGGCATACTTTGGTCCCAGCACTTTTCTCACATTCCCATACAGGTCCATCAGCAGGCGAGCAGTGTGTATTTGGAAGTGGTATTCTGCCAGTTCCTTTTCTGAGTTCCCAGGACACTGGGAGGTTTGCAATTTATACATGCCTTGCCCGAAGGTGAAGGGATAAGAGATCCATGCCAAATGCTTGTTGCTAAGGATGGTGTGCACATGCTGCAGTTGCTAAGAGAGTTCCAATAGTATTATTCAGTCATTGGGGTATCGGGGCAGCTTGTTCAGCCTCTCAGTGAAACCTTGGGTGCAAATGTAGGTGAACTTGGGGAATTGTAGGTACAGGAAAGCGTATTGCTTTAGGAACGCACGTGCGCTATGAGAGACTCTCCTCTCAAAATCTCCTCCAAGTAATCAGATGATCTAACCCATAAAGGCATCGTTCACCCTGTAATATTCCTTCTTGAAGTTCGTGAATTGGAGCCGGGGATATCGGTCATAGGCTTTCAGCTTTCAGCCCGGCTCCTCATCGGGCGCCACAAATAGTTTTCTATACTGCCTATGCTCTGCCAGTGAATAGACCAGATAGGAGGTCATGTAGAATTTGGAGCTCTTTTTTATATTCATAAATTTCTCGTGGAAGTAGTTGCTAATAATACCTCCCTAGTAGAATGAGGCATTCGTGGTGACATCTTCGTTCCCACGGATGATTTGCTCAATGAAGTACACCATCCACTCCTGAAAAAACACGGCAGAAGGAAGGCCTATTACCTGACTCAGCATGGTTACTAAATCATGATAATCTTCATGGAAATCATTGTGAAAGAGTTCATGAGGGACCTTTGCAGCACTGCCTCTTTTCTCCTTGAGCCAGAACTAGTTTATCAACCTTCTGCAACCCATCGGGTCCTCATTCCAAGTTGCATTTCCCTCTTCCATCATGGGCACTTCCATTTCCTCAAAGGTAGGAATGTGGAAGGTCTTTGTGATTCCCTCAGCTGACATGTTAGTGAGAATATTCCCATCTTTGTCTATGATGGTCCTTGTTTCAGGTTGGTAGGCCTGTTGGCAGGCCATGATGAGCTCAGGGGCAATAAGGGAAGGGGGGAAACCTACAACTTTTGCAATTCCACTCTGCCTGATTAATCTCGCATTATCGATCTTTGGGTGAATTCTGACCCTTCACTTAAATTCATCAATATTGACCTGGCCAATATTGGTGTCTAAGATTTCTTTCCAGTCTATGGTGACTTTTGATTGTAGAGGTTCACCTTGGAACTAGAACTTCATTTGGTCTTTATCCTCCTTCCCACGAGGAGTTTTTCCTGATTTCTTTCCTTTGTCCTTCTCTACAGTTCCTCCCAAAGGTCCTGCACTCAATTCCATATATCCTGCAAGCATGGACACAGTGAGTACGACCGATTATAAAGGCATGAGCGTTAGTCAAAATCCAATTTAGACAAAGTATGATTGATGAAATCAAGTGTTTACTTCAAGATATCGTTAGTCATTTACTGGAGGAACCTCAGACAATCTGGGCCTGGAGGGTCCGACTTCCCTAGTGGAAATGTTGTTTTGAAAGGGGCAAATAGACCGGGGTGATCCAGGAGGTTTTCTCTGACTTCAAATCTTGGTGGTTTGAGGGGCTCATGTTGAAGGGGGCCAAATTTGAGCACATGGGTCGAGGTTAGTAAGTTTTCAAATTTGAGGTCGTTTAGGTCACTTTTGGGGCCCCCAGAGGTTCAAGCTCAGAAAGTCCTTAGGGGTTTGCTATTTGAAATAGTCAGCCAGAAACGGAGTTTTGGGGATAGAAATCTGGGATTCGGGACCCGGAAGGCCAAAGGATGGTAGGAGGTTCAGGACCCAAGGGTCAGAAAGATGTTGAGGTTTCGCAGCTCCGGAACGGAAATCTGAAAACAGAAACCCGGATGGAGCGGCTTGGCGAACCAGACCCGACATCAAGCTTGGACTTTGATTTTTCATTTGAAGTTTCTCTCGATGAACAGGAGGGTAGAGCCCGGAGGTTAGAAAGGTGGGCTTGTTTTTTCTCATTTAGGGCAGTGGGCATAGGACGGAATTCCAGACGCTGAAGCCCGGTAGGGGGCGATGACGTTTAAAATTCAATATTCGGTGTTTTGCGATGAATGAGGGCTCAGAGTCCGGGTGGTGAAAGGTCATTGTTAGATGGCCGTGTGAAAGGGAGAAGCCACTACGGAAGTCCACGGATGGAGGTCCACGGACCGGGACCCAGTGACAAGTTTGGTTGGTCATCTTTGCGAGTTTTGTACCAGACGGCGAAAAGCATGGTGGGCCCCGGAGCTCGGGCGGACGGGGTCATTCCACTGTTTGTAAATGGCGAATGCTTAGCAGAATTTCAAACATGAAAGTCTTGGGTTTCAGGCCCGGGAAGGAAAAATGGAGGCCTATTTCTAAAGTTTGTAGTTTGTAATTCTAACGGCAATCGGACAAAGGAAGTCCGAGGAGCCGGGCCCGGGAGAGGGTGCAGCCGTTTGCAAAAATATTTTCTAAGGTTTCACCGGCAGCGGAAGGAAGACCCGATCCCAGAAGACGCGAACACCCCTGGGCGAAGAACAGCTGTGACAAGGTTAAGTTCCAGATGTAGATTCAAGGGTGTTTTGGAGGTTTTCTGAGGATTCCAAGACATGGGTTTTTTAAGCATTGCTTTTATCTATCAATCTAATGCATTTTTAATCCATGTTATTCAATTTTAGGTGTTTGAAATTATGAAAAACATCTCGAGAGGGGAAATGGTTAACCTACCTCAGAAGTTTCATGAAGGAAGCTATTAAATCCACCAAGGATCGACAAATGAAGGCAACAGGCGTGAGGGTGGCAATCGACGAGGGAAACGAACTCCTTAGGCAAGCGCTCTAACTTCTTCCGCAATCCTGACAAATGAAAATGAAAGGTTGGAGCCTAATATTTATAACCCCCCTTGCCATTAATGGCTTCATTTAATGACTGTACGACCAACCCTTTGGTTGGTGAGTTTGAAAATATCAAATGGCAGCAGGAGGTTTGGGGTCTGAGGTCCGGAAGGACGCGTCGAAACGGCCACTCAAAAACTGCCTTTTAAGATTGGCGGCAAGGAGGGGTTCAGACCCCAGAGGGTGAAGCATCGATTAGGTTTCACTGCTTGAGACGGTGAAGGTCGAAGAGAATTCTAGGAATAGCGGCCCTGTCATCTGGACCCAGAGGACACGGAAGCAGTCCAGAACTTTGTACAAAAGAACCTAGCAGCAGTTGACGAACCGGGGCCTAAGGTTTGGGAAGGCAGATGCCTTCTGTCATTTTGGGAATGGTGAACCCCCAAAGGAAGCCCAAAGGCAGAATCCTGGAGGACTGGGCCCCCCGAAGCCGTTGGCAGGAGGAAAATTGCTAAAGAAAGCCTGAAAAGCCCCAAGGCTTAACCAAAGATGAGTGGAAAAAACATGATCACTTTAAAACAAGCTTCATGGGTACGCTGACCATTAGGGATGCCAAAACAGGGGCACGCAAAATGAGGTGATGACAAAAATGACTTGGTAAGGCAAAAGAAAAGAGGGTCCCTGTTCCGAACGGGGCGTGTGTGCTGAGGGCACAACACTCATCATGTGGATCAAATATATGTGCCAAATCAATATGATGTTACTCTTCAACATGACATAATGTCATTGGAGCATTGGTACATTCAACCTGATTAGTCCTCTAATCACCAAAGAAAAAATTTCCCTCCTTATCCTGCCCCTTATTGCAATGTAGATCATAGGCTGGTGGTAATTCAACCCCCTTCTCAAACACATTATTTGTCATTGTGATAGAATAATCAAAAGCACCCATATATCCATTATCAACAATGTCACATCTAATATTGTCATCACATTTCTCTTCAATACATGAGACATTACCATCCTTGAGTGGCAACAAACATGAACCATTTTCAACATGCTCATCATAGACCATCTGTTCAACCCCATGTTGGAAAACAATCCTCACCATATCTGTGTCACTAGATTTCCCTTTCAATTGGCAGATTATGAAATCAGGGTAGACATTTTCAAATGCAGTATCACCTTGACACCTGTATATGTCATCTGCAACATTTATACTAGTGATATCTGGTAAGTATTCATCAAATTTGTCTTCAAACTGAGGATTACTCCTACACCAATAAACATCATCCTTTGTATCTTTAATTTTAGAGGTAGGCTCATTGAATAAAGAATTTTGCCATATCTCGGATATAATTGGATGTATCTCATCATCTATATCATGAGAAATCCCTTGACCTTGGTCTTCAAAGCATCCAATATTAGTATAGTCACTTAAGGAGCAAAGAGAAGCACATTCACTATCCTCTTCATCACTTGTGTTTATAACAATTGATCCATGCTCCAAAAATTCTTCACATGAGGAAAATTGTTCACTACCTAAAAAGTAGATCCTCTCAAGGCTATTAACATACCCATTACTAAAATCCATGAGTTCTATCTCTAATTCATAAGAGGAATCATATTCAACTAAATATTGTTCAAACTTAACTTCACCTCTTTGATTCCTTAGTTGTGCCTTGTCATAAACACAAGGTGTAACCCTATTACTGGGTGACACAGGATGGATCCCAACACAATCCATTTGTGTATTTTCATGCATTTCCTACACAGGCTCATGGCTAAAGACATCTGGAGGGAAGTAGTGAGATATGACCTCCTTGATCTCACATTTTGTTTCTTCACCCTCATCACTGCTAGGTGCATCTGTCTCTAGACTAACTGTGAAATGACAACACTCAATAGCTAATTGTCTAGACATTGATGCTTCTTTTTGATCTGTTAATATTAATCTATGTCTCTCCTCATTGTGATAATCACTATCCACATTGTGGGAAACAATGGGGCGTGCCTAACCATACTCAACCTCTTCAACCATACTTATCCAGTCTACTACTTGATCAATGCTTTGAGGCTTCACATCTTTAGGCCATTGGCTTGATCCCGGTGTGTAGGCTTCACAAAATGGGTTAATACACATCAACTCATTAGGATTAAACCCTATGGGAATCTCCATCAAAATATCCAAGAATATTGAAAACAAGTCATATGGTGACTCATTTGTATGTCTCCTTATTTCATACAATTTCCCAATAGATAAAATCAAGTCCATCCCTCCCCTGCATGGTTGGCTAGAGGTTGATGCTTGCTCTACATTTCTTGAAAATGGTTTGAGTACAATATCTAAAGATTCCTCCTCCTGATGAACACTTTTATTTTCTAGTTGACCTAGTTGAATTGCCTGAATACTACTAGAACTAGCAGCATTGGTAACTACAAGTTTCCTCATGATCAAGTACTTCAGATTATTCTCAATATTTATAGCTTCCTGGTAAGCTTGTTGTAGTGTAATTGGTTCCTTTTCCCTCAACAAGAAACTCATTTTTCTATCAAACACTCCCAAATATACAACCAAGCATTCTGCATCATTTGGTCTTAAATATTCATGGATCTCCCTTATAACCTTGGAAAATCTAAGGTTGAAGGTTGGGACCAATTCTTCTCTATCTTTAGAGATTTCCATGAAATTTCTCCTTGCCACACTTAGGTTGATCCTTTCACCAAATTGCTCCAAGAAAGCAACTTTGAGTTCATTCCAATAATGTATAGAGGCAATAGGAAGAAAAGAGAACCAATCTCTTGCATCTCCCTTTAGTGATTGAACAAAAACCTTCATCACCACATCTTCAAAATCATTTTCATAATCACCCATTACATCTACAAATTCTTGCACATGCTTATTTGTTGATTCATATTTCTCACCACCGAACTTTGGTATCTTATCCCTAATCTTGGGTGGCACAAAATTCGGGTAGCCACAAAAATTGTCAAAACTGATAGCTTTGTACCTATCAGTACAAAATCCATCATGATGGGCCCAAGATTGCTTGATTTGTATGCTTTTTTCCATATTTGCACCAGATGGCACAAATTGACAACTCACCCCTAATTCTTGAAAAGGAATTTTAAAATATTCATGCAATTTATACAACACTACTTCAATTCCTTTTACAAATATAATCCCAAGATCTTAGCACAAGTATTCCATACAAGGGTTGCCCAAAATCTACAATATGACATGCTTCTTGCATTTTACTACATAAATTTCAACTTACATATGAATGCTGAAATTCTTGAATATTCCCTGATCTAGTGTTAAATCAATTATTAGGGAATCATTTTCATGTCAAGCATTGGAAATTTATTATGATATTATTTATAAAAATGCTCAAAATTCTTTCAAATTCTATAAGAGTACTTGTATGCTGGCAGTTCTGAAGTGTTTCTTAGCATTAGGGATAGAGATCCGAAGAACTGATGTATGCTTGAACATGTTCTTTGAGTCAGATTCACCACCTCCCTTTAGAGGACAAAGCTTCAAATAAGATGAAGCTTCTTTGCAAAATAAGATAGGTTTTGGGCTATCTTCCACAACAGAGTCACATTCGGATCCTTCAATGCCTATTGCACTTAGATTGTATACCAGGTTCAAGAAGTTGAGAGAATTTGGACTAAATCACCATTTGACTCTACATTTTGTATCTGTCTTTGGAGAATGAGAACTCCCTAGTAGAGTCGCCATTCTTTTGGTGACTCAAATGGGCAAATATGAGTCAATAATTTTCAACCTCCAATTACAAATAAGAGTTCAAGATTTGAATGACTCTTTGATAAGGTAATTTGCAACTGAATTTTTGAGTGCATTCCCCAGTAGATTCGCCATTATGTTGGTGCTCTAAATCAAACCAGACCAATGAATCCTAAAGACTTAGCCAATGTCTTATGCTTAGACTCAGGGGGGATTTGGCAAACTAACAAGATTCAGTCAAAGACTAAGATCTTCTACACTTCTGGCTCTGCAGGACCAAGGTGGGTCAACCTATACAATGCCCAGAACCTAATTCACTTACACACAGACATTGCTTTTTATAGCAGAAAATTCCCAATGAAAATATACTAAGAAAAGCATTGACAACCTCAAATCTGTCTAAATTCTTGGTGACTCAACACTAACTTAGCAATTGGGAAGTAGAACACAAAACGTCAACCAAACAACAAGGATTAAAATGATTTTGAATTTATAAAAAAAAAGAGATGCACTAAGCTGCAAGATAAATCAGTGCCTAATTTTGGGCCATGGAGTCAAACACATAAAATGAATTCATCAGCAAACAGACTTCAACCAATGGATTTAAATTGTTAATGCTTTGCATCAACTATTAGTGTCTTACACCAACAATCTCACTCCTATTGTCAATCAAACTCTGCTTATCAAATCCAACCTACACACTTAAATCACAATTACCTGCTCAAAGTATTTAACCATTTCATTGAAACAGACCCATAAATAGATAAAACAATCTCATGAAATTAAGATGAAAAACTCAAGCATACTTGGTATTTTTGAATTCATATAACTGAATTGTACAAATCTGGAGACAATTTGATGACATTCATGACTTTCATGATTTATTTTCATAAACTGGCTGATATTTACTCATGAAATTAGGAATTGAAGCTTACAGACTCATATTATAACTCAGAATTAAACATTTCTCTATCTACCCATCCCAAATCAGAACCTCAAAATCTTTTTTCTCAGAGCTCAAGATTGGTATCTAAGTTTTCCTAAGAAGTCATTTCCTTGCTAGGATAAATTAGTGAATGCTTATAGAAAATAATTTGCAAGAAAACCTTCTGAACTTGTCATGAGGTTAGAGCATATCAAGAAACAAGATGAAGAGTCAAGTTTTGATTTTAGTCATAGATTTGTTGTTGCCTTGTCACTAATCCTAAATAATTTCAGGCCTAGTACTCTAGATTTTATCCATATGTATTTTGAAGCTTATGAGGAAGGATCTAGTGCATTGTTAAAAGAGTTTAGAATCTCCAATATGCAAATAGCTTACATAGTTTTAGATAATTTGGAGAAGCAAAAGAATGAATATGTGCAAAGATTGTTGTCTTGAATTATGGGTAAACATGCTGATGAAATCAATAGTGGTGTAAATACAAATGATCAGATGTCTATAGTTTTGAATACAGACAAGTGCACACATGAGACAGTAGAAGATAAGGAGGATGCATCAGTAGGGGATGAGGAAGTTGTATTTGAACAACTTGCAAAAGAAATATACTCAGCTGAAAATTGCAGCCAGGATGATGAAAAACATGATGAGAGGAGTGGAACATTTGAAGTTTCTTCTATCTCCTCTGAAAATGCAAAAACAGAGAGCAAATTTTTTGTGACAATTGAAGGTTGCAATGATGCAGATAACTTCCTGAATGATCATCTCAGTTCAAAATGTGTTGAGACCTTCCCTTCAAGCAATGAATGTGAGTTTGTGAAGAACAATGGGATTCCAAGTCTTTCGAGCCAAGAACATGAAGAAGAATATCAATTGGATTCACTCTTTGAAGAAGGGATATGTGATCAACAATCTTATGATACAAGTGACCATGTCAATTCTACATGTGTTGAATGTAGCTTTGATGTAGGTCTCCATGATGAGACAAATGAACTTGCTTATTTGAGAAGTGCTCCTCAGAATGTCAGTATATCAGCTGCAAGTGAAGAAGATGATGAAAATGACAAGCTCAATGAAGACACCCAATCTAATGTTGAAATGCAAGAGAATGTGAATTGCTATTATGACAGCCCAAAAATAAGCAAAAATGAACAAATGGATCACCTATTTTTTGAGATGGGTGGTGACCATGCTCCTGATAGTGTTAACAATTCAATCTCCTATGATTGGGGGATCCTAGTTTATGATCAACCTATTGAATTTTCAAACTTTGATGATGAAGACATCATTACATATCTGGATTTGAAATTTGATAAAGTATCCAATCTTAGTGAGAGTCAAGAAGAGGAAGTGGTTGAAAGAACGAATCAGGATGATGATCTATTGAGTAGTGAACAAATTTCAAATCTATTAACCACTGAATATTAGCAATGTGCACATGAAGATAACTCTTAGTTATTGAGTGTTGTTCATATTGACTTTGATAGTGATGATGATCTTCAAGATGCAAGGTATGATGCATATGTCTTTGATCTTCCTTTTATTTATGAACCAACTAATGATGATGATGATGATGATATGGATGAAGAAAAACAATTGTTTGATGGTAATGATGCATTATATGATGAGTATGAAAGTACACATGTTGATGCAAACTCCAAAATCTGTTTTGATGAATTTGAAGCAGCAGATGACCATGAGGATTGCATATGTAATAAGCCAAGTTTTAAAGATTTTAATGTAGATTCAGACAAGTCTTTGTTTTCTAACTTGAATGAGCCTAGGCATGATTCTTTGAATGTGGATGTGGATATTGATTTCAATGAGAAATCAAATTATCTCTCTAACCAGAATTTCCCAAAATTGAGCAAGCTTGTGACACTAAAGATGATGATACCTTATGTTTAGAAGATGACAAGATGACTATAGATGATGATGAGTCAAAAATATCTGATGACTCTCAATACCAACATGATGAAGAATAGTTACAGAGTGCGCCAATGCATGAGTGTATCTCTTTGCATACACTTGGAGATAGTTTGCATGATGAGCAAGATCTTCTAGTAAGTTCTTGTGATGGCTTCACCCATGACATGCAAACTAGTAATCAAAGTGAGCCTGATAGTTCTAGCCATGTAGCATAATGTGAGTGTTATTTTTGTCAGCTAGGAGAAGTTTTCACAAAATGTGGCAATGTGCAAAGCATTGAAGGGTGTTGTTCTTAGCTTGAGAGTGATTTAAATGATGAATATAATGAGATGTTGCCACATGATGATTGGAATTTTGAAAGTGTGCTTGACTTCCAGATGCATAGTGATGATGAACATGTTGATAATGTTGCATATGATTACCCATTGGGAGGTGCCAACATGTTCAATCAGGTAGATGGTTATGATCAAGCTATGATTTCATACGGTCTTGATCATTATTGTCAAATGTTGCCACCTGATGCAAAATCAGAAAATGAAGAAAGTGGCAGTGATGTGGCCTATTTGATTTGGTTTCCCTTGATGATGAAGTTGAATGAAGAGAAAGTTTTGACTTGCACAAAGGTAGCTGATGCTTGTGTTTGCACAAATCTAGTCACTCATATTATTGTGGTTTGAAAGAGGCAAGCATGAGTTGAGGGAGATCAATTCTTTTTACAGAATCGTGTTTGATAGAGGTAAGAATTGACTCCCTTTTTCATTTGGTGGCCTAGGGCCACAAAATGAAGTTGAAAAAGAAGGATGAATAAAGGAGAAATTTGAGGGCACCTGATGGACTCAATATTGTTGATGTGTTTTTTATGCACTTCTCAACACAGGTAATGTATAGATGCATCACCTCTCCTGAAAGACAATCTTCCACAATCAAATTGCAAAACACTATCCCAAGGTCTCTAATGTCAGGTCTTGACAATGCTTGGAATATCTTAGTTATTTCATGTGATTTTTTGGAATCACAAGGCCGACTTACGAATGAGTTACAAAGTGTGGGAAGTTGGGCCTACAAATACAATTTTGAAGTGTTGGAAGTGAATGGATAGTGGTTGTCCACTCAAAACAACAAGTTGAAACTCATCAAGTTCATCTGATTTAGCTTCATGGTGATACTTGAGATCCTACTCTAACTAAGGACTAAAAGAAATAGCAAAAGGAGAAGGGTTAAGAAATCTATTCTTATCCTAAGCTACGAATGAACAGTAACAATGGTGGCTGCTACAGTAGATAGGCTTCCTAAATTGAGTTTTGCTTGACCAAGAGAAACCTACAGCTACACAAAACTAGTGCAATCTTCTAAGGTCTGTTGATTTTCAAATTACACATACACTTCATGAATATGCAATTGAACTAGGTTGCAGCAATGACATAAAGAAGCCCAGGCTAACTTTGCACAACAACTTGTCATCAACAAGTGCTAAAAGTATGGGCTAGAAGCTCATCAAATACTATAACAGCAACACCATCATGACAACCATTCAAGAAACTAATACTAAAACTAACATGGAAGGTAGAACCATGCATGCAAGATGAGAAAAATCAAAGAGAACATCCATAAAATCATGCAATGTTGTCTTCTATTGCTGCAAATGCTTTCTACAACAGCTCTTCAACCCTTTACAAATGAGGGGAAAGCCCTTATTTATAGTTTTCCAAAGCCCAAATGAATGGCTAGGATTGATTCAAAATGAGTGGCCCAGATTTGATTACATTAGGGTTTCACCTACCCCACAATATTCAGCAATTTAAAATACATCTTTTTCCTTTTCATGTTTTGTCATCTAGTGCTCAGGTGTTGTAGCAATTTCATCATTTAGCTGATTACCCTTTTCACTGTAGCTGAATCTGCCTGAAAGCTTCTCTTTGCTTGATGCGTTCACAAAATTTTCCATTGGATCAAATGGGTCCATCAACGACTAGCATCAATGGATTAGTTGCCCCTGATTCGAGGGGGACGGGTCATCATCATCCGGTGAAAAGTAGGACAGCTCCCTCATGCCTTCTTCAAGGCCACCCCCTTGCATTTTTTTCATTGACTTTCTTGGCACAGGCCTTCTTCGAACGCCAACCCTGTTGGTGGGTGCTAGGGGGAGAGGCGAACATGAAATGAATGGTGAAAGGAGTGATGCGCTTTTCCTTGTTCAACTTTCTCAATAGATCTCCTAATGAACCCGCGGTAGGCTCCTTGAATCCCGCGTACATGAAACATCATAAGTGCTTTCATAAATAAATTAAGGAAAATGTTAACCAAACCTTGCAAACTCCTTGTTAGATCCTTCCATGTATCATCAAAAAATCATAATATCCATATTTGGAGCTCATTTGGACCATAAACATTAATGCGGGCCCAAGAGGGTAGGTAGTGAATGGGGGACAGCAAACCGGAAGGGAAGTTCCTGGACCACACAAAACTTAGAAAAACCAAGATTTTTCAATTATAGCGCATGGGAAAAGGGGAAGGAAGAGTGTCAGGAAAAAATTCCTCAAGATTGGACTCATTTAAAAAAAAGCGGAAGCTTGGAAGGGGAAAGACGGAGGGTCACCGCCCTTTGAAATGGAAATCAGCACACGGCTCGGAAGGAAAGTCCCAAACGGAAACGAAGGGGCCAAGTTCTAGAGGTCGGGTCGCCGAGGGCCGTAGAAGTTCAAAACGGCCAAGGAGGGATGGAGTTCCAAAAACAGCCACGGAGAGGCCGGGTTCCGGAGGCCGAGTCGTGGGGGCCGATGAATGTTCAAAATAGTCAAAGAGGGACGGAGTTCCAGAAACAACCACAGAGGGGTCGGGTTCCAGAGGCCAGGTCGCCGGGGGCCGGCGAATGTTCAAAATAGACAAAGAGGGACGGAGTTCTGGAAGGAAATTTCTGAAACCACCGAAACTTAACGAAACATTGGCAGTTCACTTAGGCACCACAAAAACATCTTAAATCCACAAGAAACTTGTCCCCAAAGTCAAAAATGTAGAAAGCAGACCGTCGGGGGTCCACGAAAGTTTAAAACAACCAAAGAGGGACGAAGTTCTAGAAACGGCCACAAAGGGGTTGGGTTCCGAAGGCTGGGTTGTCGGGGGCCGGTGAATGTTCAAAACAGCCAAAGAGGGATAGAGTTTTGGAAGGAAATTTCTGAAACCCTTGAAACTTAACGAAACATTGGCAGTTCACTTAGGCACCACAAAAACATCCCAAATCCACAAGAAACTTGTCCCCAAAGTCAAAAATGTAGAAGGTGGATTGTTGTGGGTCCACGGATGTTCAAAATAGCCAAAGAGGGATGGAGTTCCAGAAATGGCCACAGAGGGACTAGGTTCTGGAGGTTGGGTTACTGGGGACCAGCGGATGTTCAAAAATAGCCAAAAAGGGACGGAGTTCTGGTAACGACTAGGAAGGGGCCTGGTTCCGGAGGTCGGGTCACTGGGGGCTGGCAGATGTTCAAAACAGCCAAAGAGGGATGGAGTTCCAGAAGGAAATTTTTGTAACCCTCGAAACTTAACGAAACGTTGGCAGTTCACTTAGGCACCACAAAAACATCCCAAATCCACAAGAAACTTGTCCCCAAAGTCAAAAATGTAGAAAGCGGACCGTCGGCGGTCTAGGGAAGTTTAAAACAGCCAAAAAGGGACGGAGTTCTGGAAATGGCCACAAAGGGGCCAGGGGTTGGCGGATGTTCAAAACAGCCAAAGAGGGATAGAGTTCCAGAAGGAAATTTTTGAAACCCCTAAAACTTAACGAAACATTGGCAGTTCACTTAGGCACCACAAAAACATCCCAAATCCACAAGAAACTTGTCCCCAAAGTTAAAAATGTAGAAAGCGGACCATTGGGGGTCCATGGAAGTTCAAAACAGCCAAAGAGGAATGGAGTTCCAGAAACGGCCACGAAGGGGCCGGGTTCTGGAGGCTGGGTCACCGAGGGCCGGCGGATGTTCAAAACAGCCAAAGAGGGATGGAGTTCTAGAAGGAAATTTTTGAAACTCCTGAAACTTAATGAAACATTGGCAGTTCACTTAGGCACCACAAAAACATCCCAAATCCACAATAAACCTGTCCCCAAAGTCAAAAATGTAGAAAGCGGACCGCCAAGGGTCCATGGAAATTCAAAATAGCTAAAGAGGGACTTAGTTCTAGAAATAACCACAGAAGAGCCAAATTCCGGAGGCCAGGTTGGCGGGGGCCGGCAGATGTTCAAAACAGCCGCGGAGGGATGGAGTTCATGAAACTTAAGCACCACAAAAACATCCCAAATCCACAAGAAACTTGTCCCCAAAGTCAAAAATGTAAAAAAAGGAAAATCGAGCGATCAGGGACCAAGTCAGCAGGAACAAGACAAGACAATAAAGGGACGGGGGACTTTGTTTCTCCTCGGACTTGAATACCCCAAGTAGGTGAATTTGGTCAGGGGATTTGATTGTTTGAAGACACATGACCAATTTTGGCTTAGAAAATGGGGCATGCAAAATACGACAGGAGCAAAGCAGCTCGTCGGGAGTGAAAAGAGAGGGTCCCTGCCTACGACGGGGCGTGTGTGCAAAACATGCACAAGTATTTGGTCTACTCCCCAGAGATCTAGAATCTTGCTATGCCCGTAGGGGGCATACATCCCCAATCAGAGCCACTGTTGACATTCTCAAATTTTGCAAATTTGAAGTGCCTATTTTGAAAAAATTTCCTATGCACTTTTTGAAGTGCACCTGAAGAATCTGCCTAAGTGACCCACTTTAGAGGGTCATATTTTGGAGCTTGTTGATTTTTAAGCAAAACCCATTTGCAAGATCACTCATGTGACCTATGTGAGTGTGCATACCAATTTTTAGCTTCTCACAATAAGTTTTGTCAGGGTTTCAAGAAGTGAATTTGGAGGGTTTTGGCACTATTCAGTTGTTTGCCAATTTTTAGTTTTGCAAAGTAGCCTCCTATTTGAGCTTGCATTTTGCAACTGGTTGACTTTCAAGTCAAATCGATTGTTGCTTTGCATTCTCCATACCAAAATGAATCCACATGTCAAGTTTTAGAATCTCGTGAGCTAATTTACTATTTTTATTAGGTCAAAACCAAATGCAATTTCTCCTGTTTTGTACCTGCATTTTTAGAAACATTTCTGAGAGGTCAACTTTGACCTTCAATATCTTTTGATGGGAGATTATTCAAGCAAATTCCTCTTGCACGTGTGTTCACTACACCAAAATTAGCTATTATGTCCAGTGGCAGCTCTCGAGGAGTTGATTTGATATTTTTCCAAAGAGGTGATTTGATCAATTTTAATTGGTTTATGAACAAGCACAGTTGTAGAAAAGTCTGAGTAGGCAACATTGTTGATTAATATCTTTCACCTCGTGAATCCTTTTTCCAAGACATCTTTTGCACTCCATTCTTGGGTCAAATGTCTACACACCTGTTCAGTTTCACACCTCCAGGATGAGTTCTGATGGGTTATTTAATTGCTTTCTGAGCATGGTAGGGCCAAAAATGGCATTCTGAAAAGTTTCAAATTTTGCAATTCTAATGACAACCCATTTTTTTTTTGGTCTAAAACCTCTATAGCTCCATTTTCATCAAGATCGGAGGTCATATGATACATTATTTTAATGTATTTTTGTTGCAGCTAACACGTCCCAGGGGCCAGTTTACAAAGGAGGTACCTAAATTTTAATGGCTGGGAAAAAATAGAGGAAATGGATTTTCTCTAAATAATTGATTATGGCACGGCACAAAATTTCATGGCTTTAGGTGCCCCAGTTTGCTCGCAGTGAAATTTCTCTGTTTGGCTTGCAGGCAAAATTAATTTTTTGCCTAGTTCTAATGTTTTAAATGTTTATATTTAAAACATTTCAAAATGATTTTAGGGCATAAATATTTTCAACATTTGAATAGGAGGCAAAATGAAATTTAATTCTTTCATCCCATTGGCTGGACGCTCACAAAACAATTTTTGAAAAGCTTCAAAGTTCACGGCATCGCTCATGGCGGCTTCTCTATAAAAATGAAAATCCTCAACCAGCAAATGCAAGCACATTGTTATATGGAGGTGCTAGTGTATACACCACAATGAACTATAAGAGGTCTGAGAAACTTTTAAATGAATGCAATTAACCACCAAATAGGGCAACGCCTCTTGGAGGGCAGCAAACACAAACAGAATGGATTGTCCAAAATGCTTTGGAAACTTTCAAGAAAGTGTATGGGTGCAGCAATGCATTATGAAGGGATCTTCAATGGAGGAGGAATTCATTATATGGTGTAGGCACATTTGTTGAAGATAGATTAGCGCAGCCTGTGCACAAAATGGATTGATTTTGTTGAACCTTTAGTAACTTTCAAACAAATGCAACTGGCACAACCATTAAAGTAGCAAAGAAAACTATTAGAAATTTCAAGCAGCTAAAATGGGAGGGGCAACGCATTCTGGAGAATGGAATGCCATTACATTGTGTGGTATGCACAAGGAGGTATCTGTTGAAAAGCATCAAAAACTTACAAGCAAATGCATTGAATAAGAGGCACCAGCATTCCTGCAGGATATTCACAAAATGTATGTGTTGAAAAGGTGTGTGAAATATTTAAGCAAAGGTGTATATGTTCAAATAGGCCGCCATTGTTAAACAGAGAAGTTGCAGAGCATGGATCTTGTAACCACAAGGCGTCAGTAGAAATTAGGGCAAAAAAGTGGAGAAACAGGCAAAAGAAGAAATCAATAAAGGATATTAAAGATGTAAAATGCAGCACGATCTAGGTCATTCCCCACCAGATTGCTCAAATAAATTGCAAGCTCTTTAATTCACATGAGGTCAGTGAAATGTTGACACGTGGCATGTGGGCTCGAGTGGTCTTCAATGCACGGATGATGAAGTATTAAAAGGGGGTGAATGATATATTTTAAAAGCTTTGTTTGCTTTTAAATATTTTATATTATTTTGAATTTAAAACAATGTGCCCGTGAAGATTTAATGAGGTGGGCCCCCGAAGAAAATAAAGAAACCCAACAAAATATTTGGAAATTCTCCAATGTTTTGAATAAACATTTAATGGGGGACAATTAAGTGTTTTATTTTAAAGTAAAAACTTTAAAATGAAATATGAGGGCATCGAGATGTGGGTAAATCCCCACCCTTCCCCGCTTGCTCACGGCTTTAAAATACTTGTTGGTTAATTCGTGTGGGGCTAGCAAGAGGAAGGAAAGCATGAGGTGGGCCCGCAGGTGGAATTTTAAATGAAAGGAAAGGTGCCCGATAAAATGTGGGTGAATTAAATGTTGTTTTATGCAACATTTAAATATGCTCATTTTAAAAGCAAAGATTTGAATTTAACTGTGTGAGGTAAAAGGAAGCAGTGAGGGTGATGAAAATATTTTAATATTTTCACTTCAAGAGGGTAAAGTGAAAGCTTTCACGAGAAGTTGAATATTTATGTGTTGGGAATAAAATGCACGGTGAAAGGTGAATAAAATATTCACTATGGAGGCAATATATATTTCATTGAAATGAAATTAAAAAGTGCAACTACAACATAACAAATGGGATTTTTTCACACAACAGGTAAAATGGAAAAATTCCTCACATAGGCATTTTTTTTGTTGCTGGGCAACTTGGTGCAAAGGCAGATTTTGGAGGCAAAGTTTGTTGTTGAAGAGAGATGAGAGAAGCTTTGCAAATTGTTGATGAACAGAAAAGGAATTGCCATGTGTGTCTTCAACGGATCACTTTTAGGGTTGCTTCTATTCTTCTATTTCTTCTCTTATTTTCTCATTTGTAAGAAGTTCTGAGAAAAAAGATTCTGAGGTTCTGATTTGGGCTGGGTAGATAGAGAAATGTTTAATTCTGAGTTATAATCTAAGTCTATAAGCTTCAATTGTTGATTTCATGAGTAAATATCAGCCAGTTTATGAAAATAAATCATGAAATTCATGAATGTCATCAAATTGTCTCCAGATTTGTACATTTTAGTTATATGAATTCAATAATACCAAGTATGATTGAGTTTGTCATCTCAATTTCATGAGATTTTTTTATCTATTTATGGGTTTGTTTCAATGAAATAGTTAAATACTTTGAGCAGGTAATTGTGATTTAAGTGTGCAGGTTGGATCTAAAAGAAGAGTTTGATTGACAATAGAAGTGGGATTGTTGGTGTAAGACACTAACAGTTCATGCAAAGAATTAACAATTTAAATCCACTGGTTGAAGTTTGTTTGCTAATGAATTCATTTTATGTGTTTGACTCCATGGCCCAGAATTAGGCATTGATTTATCTTGCAGCTTAGTGCATCTTAGAAACATTTTATAAATTCAAAATCATTTTAATCCTTGTTGTTTGGTTGAAGTTGTGTTTTGCTTCCCAACTGCTGAGTTAGTGTTGAGTCACCAAGAATTTAGCCAAATTTGAGGTTGTCAATGCTTTCCTTAGTATATTTTCATTGGGAATTATCTATTATAAGAAGCAATGTCTGTGTGTAAGTGAATTAGGTTCTGGAAATTGTATAGGTTGACCCACCTTGGTCCTACAGAGCCAGAAGTGCAGAAGATCTTAGTCTTTGACTGTATCTTGTTAGTTGGCCAAATCCCCCCTGAGTCTAAGCATAAGACATTGGCTAAGTCTTTAGGATTCATTGGTTTGGTTTGATTTGGAGCACCAGCATGATGTTCGACCTTTTTAGGGATTTTGATGTGATTTGGATGTTTTAGGTTTTGACTTTACAATTTTTGAATGTTTTTGGATTTTAGCTACACAAGATTTTGCAAATGTTTTTGGATTTTTGGCTATACAATATTTTGCAAATTTTTTTGGTATTTTCGATGAGATTTGAGGCAAACGATACCTAGATTACGATGTTGATGTCACGTTGTGAGATATAAGACATGGATCAAGAGTTATTTGAAAACAAGATTGCAATAACCTTCCCCCAGTGTCTAGTAATGCTTCATAATGCAATGGATAACCAAGATAGGTAATGTATATGCTAAGAGTTTGACAGAGTTTTATCATGCTAGATATTGACTATGGGACTTCATGAGATAAAATGGTAAAGAGCTTGTCAAAAGTTTTCCATGAGTAGAGTTGAAGTATACATCGAATCTTAGTCAAGACCAAGATAAATTGGAATATCTAGATGAAAGCTGGATTTGGATAGATGGAGGGAACATTGGATTTATCATAACAAGGATGAGATGCTTCTTTCTAAGAAGAATCATATAGACACTTGATTCTACTCATGACGCTATTTTGCCAGGTTTTCATCATAATACTTTCCCAAAGCACCACCATAGTGGTTTTCACTAGAGGATAATTTTTATTTTTATTATTTTCTTTATTTTTTTATTTTTTTAGTTTTTTGAAGATTTTACCCTCATGTTGAACCACCTGGTGGTACTAATGTAAAGGCCACTGTCATAACGTATCAGTGATATTCTATCTGAAGAAGTTGTTCTACTAAGATACAAGAACTTGAATGCAACCTTGAAGAACTTTGATCTACCTTGTGGATACCAAAATTAACCTTGTCTATGTGCGCACATCATGATAAAGTGCCTTCAGAATCCTTATGATGAAGGGTAGCTACCAACACATCATCAATGTGAGAATTGTATATCGTGAATGGAATGTATGGTGTCATGCATGAAGGAATATGAGATAGATTGGTCAATAGTTTGGAACCTTTGACTCTCCAAACTTGGGAAGATGAGCGATGATGGGTGGGAATGGAGGTTTTCGTCGAATTAGGACCAACCACTGGATATACTTTGTTCCTTGCTTGAGAAGCCTTCTTTTGTATTTGAGGATTCTTTTGATGGATACATTTCCCTTTTTATTTTTCCCCATAGTTTCTTTGACTAGCAGAGTTTTGGAGGGATGATTTTCTTTATTTTTCTTTGGTAACCATTTGTATTTGCTTTGTCCTTTTTGCTTGACTGCTTCATTTGTTTTGATGATCTTCACCTTGCTTTGATAGGAATTCTTCTTTTTACGTTGGTCCCAATTTGTGTATGAGATGATGGGTGAATTCCAACTCATGATATGGCTATTTGTAGCATTGACAACATTTTCATCATAAGGATTCTTCATGCCCCATATGTTGATGTTTGTTGTAGACAATATTGCCCTCGGTGTTGTGAAGGCATTATCAATACCTAATCCTTTTCCCTGATATTGTATCCTCTGATCCATAGCCACTGAATATGACTTGTCATGAACACATGATATTGGTATAGGTTCCTATTGTTCAAGAATATGAATTATTTGCTTTAGTTCTATGACATCATTCTCTGTTGATACTGCTTCAAAAGATGTTGTTGTTGACTCAAAATATGTTGATGATGCATAATCACTGTAGGAATCAAGAATCTCGACCATTGCTTGCTCTTGTGTAGAAATATCAAGAGTGGGAGACTCTTCAGAAAGAAACATCTCAAGAGTGATCTCAAGGACATCTCTAGATTTTAAAATGGTTTGGAAGATGTCCCTTAGTTCTTGGTGAAACTTTAGGGATAGGGGTTCTTGATCCTAACTCGATTCAGACTAACTTTCATTATCCTCAAGAGCCTCCTCTTGACATGATCCTTGGGTGGATGATATATCATCGAAAAAATACTTTTCACAACATTTTGAGGGTGTGGGCGCAATAAGGTATATTTCTTGCTCGTTTGGAATTTCTTCAACATGCCCAATCATTGAGTCATATGTGGGAGAGATATCACAATCTAATATCCATTTGATGTCATTACAGTATAAAATAGTGCTAAATATTGTTGATGGGTTTGGACTTTGTTTTAAAATAGTATCTTGATACATGTTTGATTCCTCATGTTGTGATAAATATATATGTCCCACAATGGTATCACGAGTATTGTTTACATTTTTTGAGGTTGATGCATTTCCTGAATCTTTTGCTTTCGTATGGTCAGGCATAGGGTTTGTGTAAATTTTTAGATTTTCATTCCCTGATTTTTGATCGACATGAATGTCTCCTTATTCAATAAGATATTCTATTATATGTTTGATTCTAAAATAATTTTGTGTGTTATGCCCTTTGTATCCGTGAAATTCACAAAAATGATCGTCTCTATAGCTACGAGGTTTGACTTGTGGCTCTTGATAGTTTGAAAATTCTAGGATTGTGATAAGGTTACACTGCATCAACTACTTTAGCACATCCTCCATAGGTTCCCCTAAGGGAGTGAATTGTCGCTTAGGAGCACTATTTGTTCTTTATTGTCCATGTTGAGTGTTTAATAGTGATGTGTATGGTTGTTGTGTATTCATGGTTTGGGTGTTTGGTTGCCTAGGAGCAGTTAATACCATATTTGCATCAACAACGCCATCACTAGTAACATTCTTGTTCTTAGCCCAATAGCAGGGCTTGTTGCTAAAACTAGTGGATGGGCAGTTGTCTTTATACACTTGTTTATTTCCCTATGAGATTAGGGCTCTCTCAATGTTAAAGGCTCTAGGGACAAGCTCATCATAAGATGTGATGCACTGCATTTTCAAGTGGAAGGATAGATCTGGATCTAAATTTTCTATGATAATGCCACTAGTTATTTGTCAGGAAGTGGTCACTTGCTTTTACTAGTTCTTTGCCTCCATTATTACAAGAAATTGGTGAAAGATTCTCCTTTGTTTTGTTTGAGAGTATACAAATCTTCTAAGCTTATATCCATGTCAATATTGAAGGAGAATTGATCTATAAATTTGTCAACAATTTCTTGGAAAGTTATGATCCTTTGAGGCAATTGAGAAAACCAATCCATGGAAAGACCTACTAAACTTCGTGAGAAAAGGCATATCAAATAGGACTTATTATAGGTGACCTCCATACACATGATGTTAAACTCTTTGATATGGTCCACGGAACTTCCTCTCCCTTTGTATTTATCAAATTTAGGGATTTCAAAACTAGGAGGGAATGGTACCATTGTGATGTTTCAATCAAATGGATATGGACATAAGTTTTGTGTATGGGGATTCTTTGTCTTGCCCATCTAGTGATCCTACATTTCTTGTGATAACGCCTTAAGTTGCGATGCTAGATCATATTGCGGGTTTGGTGGAGTAACATACCTTGCATATTGTGGAATGGCAGATGGGTTGTATGTGGGATTTTGATATGATAAGGTGTTGTATGGTGTGTATGGTGGTTAGGGATTTTTTGAAGGTGATTGTGGTGTCAATGTGTATGTTCCTAATGCATTTATATTGACAATGTTTTGTTGAGGATTATAATAGAAACCTTGTTGTTATTGTTGTTGTTGTTGTTGTTGGGTATACTGTTGAGCTAGTAAGGCTTGTTGTTTAGCTGCTTGTTGTTGTGCCATGAGGGCTTGTTGTTAGGCCTACTATTGTTGTTGTGCTACTAAGGCTACTTGATGGGCTTGATGTTGTTGTTGTGCTAATGTTGCTTGTTATGCCACTAAGGCTACTTGTTGTTGTTGTTGTGCTACTAGGGTTGCTTGTTGTCATTGTGCTACTAGGGTTGCTTCTTGTTGTTGTTGTTGTTGGATGGCTTGTTGATAAGCTTGTTGTGCTTGTTGTAGAGCTAAGGCATGCACTTGCAATTTAGGATCAATCAGTGGTTGGGGCATCTACAATAATTTTTGGGTGTTGATGTTTTGTGTGGGTTGCAGATTGTTCATGAGAGGTTGGGGGTTCACTTGGTTCAACATCCCTTGCAAGATAGTGGATTGGGATGGAGGAATGTAAGATTGAGGTACCATTTGATTTTACATGACATGGGGGACCAAGGGAAAAGATAATGTTGATACCATTTGGTATTGTGATGATAATGACACATTAAGACCTTGTAACTAATTAAAAGGTTTCCCTTGTTTGAAGGGTAGGGGGTTCCCTTGGTGTATTTGAGGTGGGATCAATGTATTACCTCAGTTGATGGTATTCATAACCAAGGTACTATTTTGATTTGAGTTGATGATAGATGGTTTTGATGTGGATGGTGGATTAACTTGGGTAGCTTTGGTAACCACTTGTTTCAATGTATCAATGGGGTTGTTGGAACTACTTTCCAAGGGTTTACTTTGTGTGAGAGTCTTAACTTGCCCTTATTTTCCTATTTGGGGCACTTGGTTCACATTACTTTGTGTAACATTGGGAACACTTGGGTTATTTTGGGTGATGGATGAAGATGGTTGCACTTGAAATGTCGAGGTTGTTGTGGCCTCATGGAATGTAAGTGGTTTTCCAAATGTTGGTGTCGAACTTGTGTTTTGAGGAAGGTTGGCAATTAATGGAATGGTTGTGTTGTGAATACCCACGGTTGTATTTATTCCTAGACATGAAGTGAGACCAAGGTTGGTTCTTAGCCTAGTTGCAAGACTAGATGTTAAGGGTTGACTTGGCACAAGGGATGGAGTTGGTTGAATCATAGATGAAGTCAAGCCTTGTGTCAATGATTGTGCAAAAAGAATGGGGAAATTGGAGCCACATTTTCTAAGGCTTGATGTTCTTGTTTGTACTCCATGATTTCTTCCTTAGTAAGTCCAAATGGGTTGTTTGTGATGTCTTCTTTCTCATATGGTCTTGATGGAGATGAGGGTTGTTGTGATGGGATAACTTGACTTCTCAAATCAAATTCTTGAGGATTAGGATCACTTGAGGTAAATTTGACTTTGGTTTTCTCCATGATTCTCTTGTGTTGTGATCTTGTCTTTACAATAAATTATGGGTCACCTATGGGAGATTTGTGTTGGGATTTTTAATGTTTAAACTCTCTAGTTGACTCAAAATTAGGTAAAAGGAATGCTCTAAGTATTTTTTGAGAAATGGTGATAATGGAAGATGAAAAGGTGAATGATATGGGAAGTGATCTTTTGCAAACATTTTGGGAAAACATTTTTGACTTAATTTTGTTGTTTTGATGTTATTATAAAGGATGTTAATGAACTTGTCAATCTTTAAGGTAAACTTGTGACCTTCAAGATAAACTAGTCCACAAATGATAACTAACTTAATCAAATGCATGGAAAAGGATTCATTTCACATACAAAGTAGCTAAGTTAGGGTTTGGTTGATTGATGTTTAAGTCACAAAGTGTTGGTGTATAAATTTTTTTTTGCAAAGTTTGGTGAGATGAAGGATGAATTTTGATGAAGGGGTGAGTGAAATGTTTGACCCAATATTGACCTAGAGTGAACCTTTGTTTTCCAAGACCAAGGTAGTGAGAAACATGCTATACTTCTAAAGTGATCAAACCCTAAGGACACAATGATTTTGGTAAAATAGGACTCAAACAATTTTGACAATAGAATTCAATGACTTTGGATAATGGAACTCAATTATTTTGACAATAGAACTCAATGACTTTAGATAATGGAACTCAATGATTTTGTCAATTGAACTCAATGATTTTGGACTCAATGTTTGCAATGTTTTCCTTGTATGATATCGGGTGTAAGGTCGGGTTGTTCAATCAGTGCAATCGGTCGCCAAATGGTCATGTGGGGTTAAATTTGTCAATTTATCTTGCTTAATGAGTTTCTTTTGCCACAATAACTTGTCTTGATTAAGTTTTCAAACTAAATTTCTATGTCAAAAACATCATAAATTTCACAATGTCCATTTTGTGAAAATCATGAGGTTGAAGCCATAGTTGCTTATGTTAACTTTGGAAAATATGGATTGAGATATAAGTCAAGATATTTATAATTCTCTAAGGATAGAAATCCTTAGGACAAGCATTAATATCAATGCTATTTCAAAGGGTATCCATACTTAGACCAAAGGGTTTGAAATTTTGAGGAAGATTGTGAATGTTTGTTTACAACATTTTGGAACCAAGTAAAGTATTAAACTAGCTCTCAAGCATTTACCATCCTAGGATCAAAAGATACTACTTTTTGAATCCCCACTCGGATTTCTCCAAACACTAAGACAATGCAAACAGCTAGAGATTTGGCGACACTAGCTTCCCTCCACAGCACACACTTCTCGGGACCACAAAATCTCAAATCCTGAAGATCCTAAGATCCTAAGGATTTTTCTATTTCAACAATGAATAGTACAAATGTGGGGCAACTTCAGAATGATTGTTCCTGCACCAACAAGCATAAAGGTTTTTGGTTTCTAAACAGTTGGTTCATAATAAGGGCTTTCATTCAAGGTGGCCATACATGCAACAGGATTAGCTCAAGATTATGGAGAATCGAGAGGCCTCCTAGTCTCTTCCTTAGAAGAGATTTTAACATATCACATAGGTACTAAGGGTGACACTTGTCGGTATGATGCATCTGCACCTATTGTTTATGACTTTTGTCACAAACACATTATTTATATAGTGGCTTGAAATAAGTTGGCTTTAGCTTATTTCTGCTTGGGTCGTTCCTTCCTTACGAAGTGGGGAGGTAGGCCCTCTAAAGATAGACAATAGCAAGGAAGTATTTTTGTAGTTCGATCATCCTAGCTTGCATGAAACAAGGAGAGAACACACACCACGCATTTTCCCTACACTAGCATAAGGGTTCATTTTTAATCCAAATTGAAAGATGTAGATGATTATACAAAGTGTTAATGAATGTTTCTAATTCTCAAGATCACCGAGTGGTGCCAGAGAATTGCATACGCATTCAATAAAAAATATGTAAATCAAAACATAGAAAAAACATATTAATTTTAACCCCTAAAGCTAAGATGACTTCATTTTATGCGCCAAACAAATGTTAAATTGCCTTGTTCAATTTTAAACCTAAAATAAAATGATGAAGTGAGGGTTCAATTTTAGTCTCATTTGAGCATTCTTTTTAAACCCAAATAAAAATTAGTGTGGTCCTAAAGTATAAAATAAAAAGCATGATAGATGGGTTATATTTACCCCAGAAGCATTAAACAATTGTTACAATTATAAGATTTAAAGATGAGAATACTTCTTCACTTCAACTTTTATCTCCCAACCTGCAAAACCCGGTTAGCCTAAAAAAGCGTCGTTGTATCTGCAAACATAAGGAAAACAAAAATCTAAAGAAAAATTTGTTAGTTTATGCCCTCCTAGCACCAAAATATGACAAATGTCATAGTATAGGTTAACTACACCCAATCCATATGAATTTGAGGCATATTTAACCCACTAAGCATCAATCCCAATAAGATCATTCACTATAAACAAAGACAAAGAATCCATTAAAACTAACATTCTAAATCATGAAAGCTTTAAAAACCTCTAATCTAAGACATTGAAACTTATCCTATTGGGGGAGTGGTGTTGCATTGATGTGGAATGGTGACCCTTTCCCAATCCCTTGGATAATGAGCTTGTTTCGATCGATTCTATTAAAGAGAATCGATGAAACCAATGAAAGATTGTGATAAAAACATGATTTAAATGCTAAATTAACATGATGCAAGCTATTTTAACATGATTTATGTTAAGACGATCGATATGGGTGTGTGCAAATCTACTATAAATGTATGCAAGTTTTAAAAGATTAAAATCCTAACTAAAAAATAAGCTAAATGTATGAACCTATGTTATCATGGAAGCCATTAATGGAAGCTAAGTTAATATGCAAGTAAATAAAGCTAAAATGATGTTAAATGTGTGTACAAGTGCAAATGAGTTTAATAGCATAAGTTTGATGTTAAAAAATGTATCCATTTGTCTCCAAATAATGCTTTATTTATAAGAAAGCAAATGAAAAATCAAGAGCTAAGATTGATAAAGCTAATCAATGGTGAATATGGAAGGATGATGGAGACATGGATCATGGATTCCCATCAAGAGTTAAGAATGCAAGTTGATATTTAATCAAGGGTTTACATTCATCCAAAAAAACACACTTTTAAAACTTGCACAAGAAGTCTTGTTGAAAACTTGCACATGAAGTCTTGTTGAAAATTTGTTGCAAAAAAGGAATATTCCCTTTTTCAAATGAGTGAGGAGAGAGAAAATTCTTTGGAATATTCTCATGGGTGAGGAAAATAGATATTTTAGCAAATTAAAATAAATTTTTAATGTGCAAAAGGGGAAGGAATATTCCATTAGAATATTCCTTTTGGAGGAATGTGCAAAGGAGGAATATTCCCTTGCAAGTGGGGGGAATTAGATTTATTAGTAATTTGATAATTAAATAAAGTTTCAATTATGTAAATTAGGGAAATTAGGATATTCATTAAATAATTAATTTATTTAATGGAAAGGGAAAGTGATATGATATTTAATGAAATAACTTAGGGTTATTTAATTAAATAAGAGGACTTTAGGGATTAAATAAAATATTTTTTTTATTCATTTTAATGGGATGAAATGTTAGCATGAAAGGGGATGAATTAACCTAACTAGGTCAATTAGATTAATAAATGAAAATGAGACAATTAATTAAATAGCTAGGCTAATTTAATCAATTAAGCAAAAAGATGATGGGTTTTAAGATGAAATGGTGTTAGTTAGCCAATGTGATCCATCGAAACATTTTTAAGTGTCTACACATACCAACTTTCGAAATCTTGAATCAAAATTCATGTGTGTCGTTGTTGGTCCTTGATCCCCGTGGTACCATGACATCTTTACCTACCTAAGTAGAGGAATCCTCCCATCTGATATCACCTCCAACCTTAAAAATACCTTTATCAATAAGGCATCCCGATTTGTGATCCTAGGTGATACCCTTTACCGTCGAAGCATCAAGGGAATATTATTATGATGTCTTAACCAAGAGGAAGCCTTGACCGCTTTAACAGAAGTACACAATGCATATGTGGTTCCCATTCTAATGGTATGACTTTAGCTAAGAAACTATTGAGTACGAGGTACTACTGGCCAGCCATGGAAAGAAAAGCTCATCAGTATGTGCAGAAATGTGTCCAATGTCAATAGCATGGAGATTTGATTCATGCTCCAACTCAGGAGTTGCAAGCAATGATCACACCTTGGCCTTTCTCGTAGTAGGGGCTTGACCTCATAGGAAAGATCACCCCAACCTCATCCAATGGCCACAAGTTTATCATAATAGCCACCGAGTACTTTACCAAGTGGTTTGAAGCCATTCCTATGACCTACATAACAGGGAAGCAAATTTCTAAGTTTATCTTGAATTATCTTATCTTCTGTAATGGTGTTCCACAAACCCTTATCTTAAACAATGAAACACCCTTCAAAAATAAGGATGTGAAAGAGCTATGTTAAATATTCAACATCCAACACTGATTCTCTACCCCGTATTATCCCAAGGCAATGGTCAAGTTGAGGCTACAAACAAGACCATTCTAAAAATCCTAAAGAAAACAGTCAATGAAGCTAGTCATGATTGGCATCTGTAGTTAAATCCTGCTCTCTAGGCTTATCGAACCAGTATCTACACACCAACAGGTGCAACCCCTTTCTCCCTGTTCTACGGATCAAAAGCCATTCTACTTATTAAGGTTGAGCTACCCTCATTGCAAGTATCACTATAGAACCTGATCATCAATGAAGAATACAAAATATCTCAGCTAAATGAGCTAGAATTCTTGGATAAGCGTCGTCTTGATGCCCTTAATCACTTACAAGTATATCAAATTCAACTGAAACAAAGCTATAACAAGAAGATCAAATGTCGGTCTTTCCAGATAAGGGATCTTGTCCTAAAACAAAATTAGAAGAATCTTCCAGATTAGGAAAATAAAGGAAAGTTTTGTTGTGCCTTCAGCACACACGCCCCGTTCGGAATGGGGACCCTCTTTCTTTTTGCATCGTTGGGTTGCTTCGTGGCTGCCTCATTTTGCGTGCCCCCTATTTTGGTGTTCTAAGTGGTCAATGAGCCTTAGATAGTTCATTTTGAGTTGACCATGTTTTCACCCCCTCAAATTTTCAAGGCTTTAGGCCTTTGTGGGTTCCAATTAGCTATTTTCCCTTTCCTTTTCAAGTTGGCGTCCTTGAGGTTAGTCGGGTTTGCCTTGTCGGGCCTCCCTGTGTAGGATTTTGTTACCCCACAGCCATCCCAAATGGATTTCTTCCAACATCTTTTTGTCCTCCAGAACCTTCCTGTGTGTCTGTTGCTTCCTTACTATTGATTTTTAGAGCGGTCATCCTTCAATGTCCTTCCGCTACGCAGAACCCGAAGCATCTAGTGTTGTCTCTACATCACTAAACAACTCAATGGCTGGCATTGATCGCCTTCTACTTGGCGGGTCTTGATGCCCCCGCATCATTTTCAAATGATGGCTCACCAACTATTGGCTCCATCGTACCATCATTTATTAAGTGCATTTAATGCTTCATTTTCTATAAATAGGTGGTTCCCAACTATCGTTTTCATTTGTCAGCTTGATCAGAAAATTCAAAGAGCCATCTTCAGGTGTCGCCTTCAAGCCCGAGAATTATCACAAATGATTCAAATCCTTCGCCTGTTGATTTCTTGCCTCATTCATTGGATCCTTGAGGTAAGTTCGTTGCCCCGCACCCTGCTTCATGTTTTCTTTGATTTCTTGCAAAGTGGGTGAATTTAAAGAGTAAAAATCTAGATAATTAACTAAGGAAGACTAACGCACACAAAACCCATGTGCTCAAATCTTGAAAAACCCTCAAAATCGATCCATATAATGACCATGGAACTTGCAATCCTCATCGCTATTCTTCAGCCCAAGATTTCACCATGTACGGACCCGCATCTTTCCATTACCGTTGATAACCTTTGAAATAAATTAATGACAGTGAGCTTCTCCTTCGGGTCCACCCTCATGGGATGACCCCATCCCTTCGCTATCCAAACTTAGTGAAAATATTCACAAACTAATATGAAGAATCATTAAAACTGCTTGGGTCTGACCCCACAGGATTCTGTCCACGGGGCGTCACTCATGATCTGCCGTTCCAAATGATTTTCTGACCCTAGCTTTCTAGAGTGCGTGTCTCATCCCTCTAATCGTCCATAAGCTCACTCTTGCAAAATCTTAAGTCACAGCTTGTCTCAATTCTTGCCTTGCGGACTTTGGGGGGTGAAGTTCTGTTAGTGTTTTTCCCTCTGGGACAGCTTTTCGTCGCCTATCCTCCTGACATTCAGATCTCAGGCTTGCCCTCGCCAGCCACCTTCATTTGAACCCTAAACAGTCAAGTGCCAAGCTCTTTTTGAGCCCCACCTAGCAAACTTTTGCCTGCAAGTCACTATATTGAAATTACTGTCTTGGATGGCTCCTAATCAAAAACATCCCGCCCCTCAGGACTCGACTCCATTGTAGCCGCCAAGAATGCCAAGATGAAATTTTCAAGTGTCAAACCTTCAGTGGGTTTCCCCTATCAGGTCACCATCACCAGGACATCGTCCTAGCCCCGCCGCACTAAACCAAAAACTGTTTGCATCCTTCTACCACACGAGACCCAACTTCCCTTTTTTCGTCAAGTTGTCCAATGATGAATGAATGAAACCAAAGCCTCCTAACAAACCTGATGTCGCGGGTCGACGCCATCAGAACTCCACCTAACCTCAGTTATTTCCAAACAGTTGTAGCCCAACATCCTCCCAGTCCTTTCAACCCGAATGCCTGTATGACAAAGGAGTTATGTTGATCGCTTTGTGAAGCCGTGGGTCCCGACCGGCGAAACTCCATCCTCAGGCCGTCATCTTGGAAACCTCAAACAACTAGTCTGCCTCTTGATTTTGATTTCCAAAAATGATGGTCCTAACACCCTTGAAACTTCAAAATGACTTTGACCCACAAACCAAAATAGGGCGACCTCCTTAATAGACCCCATAAATAGACCGAATCTCAAGGTGGGTTGGGACAGGTGGACCGTCGTGCCCTGATTATCATCCCTCCTACAGTTGCTCCAGAACTGCCATCAGCCCAAGGAAGTTTGATCCCCTGGGCCCGAATTGCTCAAACTCCCTCCTATAAAATGTTAATGACAATCTCGAAGATATGTTAGGGTTCATAAATGATGAATTATCCAATCTAATGTCATTTTGTAGGATTTGGCTAACTTTCCCGTGTTTTCATGTTTGAATGTGCTTACCTCTCTTTCACCCGTAGGATTTGTGGAATCGAATGCAAGACCTTTGGAGGCAGTCATGGAGAGGGACAAGGGTAAGAAAACAACCAAGTACCCCATGGAAAAGAAGACAAAGATCAGATGAAGTATAAGTTCTAAGGGGAACCTTTCAACTCCAAGGTCACCTTAGCTTGGAAGGAGGTTTCCAATACAAACATCAAACATGTGGATATCGATGAATTCAAGCAAAGGCTCCGAATGAACCCTACAATGGAAAGTGCAAGAAAAATCAGAAGTAGTGGGTTTCCCAAAGCTGCAGGCTTCCCTCCTACACTTGTTGCTCCTAAACTAGTGATGGCCTACAGGGAGGCATATCAGCCAGAGACTAGGACAATTGTGGATGGAGATGGAAACATTCTGGTTGACTTCTCCACCAAGTTAATAGGAAAGACCTTCCATATCCCTACCTTTGGGGAGATGGAGGAAGCAACCAAGGAAGATGGCAAGGAGATGTGGGATGAAGACCCCCTCAAATATAAATGGCTCATAAATCAATATTAGTTGAAGGAGAAGAGGGGTAGTGCAGCCAAGGTCCCCCAAGAGCTCTTCCACAGTGACTTTTATGAGGATTATCATGACCTGGTGACCCTATTAAGCAAAGTAATGGGCCTTCCGACTACTTCCTACTTCCAAAAATGGATGTTGTATTTCATGGATGACATTCTTTGTGTTCAAACCAAGTTCTATTGGGTCAGGATTATCAGCAATTGCCTACATGAACATTTTATGGTTGTCAAGAAGACCTCGCACTTCTATATGACATCTTACCTTATATATTTGCTAGCTGACAAGACGCAATACAGAGGTTTGTTCAAGGATCCTTTATGAGGAACCAAGCAAAGAATTAAAGGTTTATGACAGGTACCCTCAATTGTAGTTCAAAAACTTTAAGAGGGATTACTGTAGGGTTAATGATGCTTTCATAGGTCATATCATCTGATTACTCAGGGGTGACTTCGAAAGAAGAGTCTCCCATTGTGCTAATGCCTTCCTACGCTAGTTTTCCTTCTTATTCATTCAATTTCCAAAGTTTACCTACATTCGAGCTAAAGGCTTTTCAAAGAAACCATACAAGCTGCCTTGGTATCCCAATGACTAGATAATACTATTAGAACTCTCTTGATAGTTGCAGCATGCACATGCCCTCCTGAGCAACAAACGTAGGGAAAGGATCCCTTATCCCCTCTCTTTCGGCCAAGGGCTATATGAACTCCACATATCCCAATGTGCTAACAATTCAGATAAAGAGCTCATGGAGTATAATATGAGGTTCCACACCACCCATCCACAAATGGACCCTTACAATAAGCTAAAGAAGATGGTCGTGGCTGAATACGCCCATTTACATAGTGTTGAAGATTTTTGGGCTAACTGCAATGACGATAATGAAGTGTGAATGAGGCACTATATGCGCATGACTACATATTTTGTGAAAAGGGTCCCCCTATTTTCAATGCCAAATCAGGTAGTAGAAGATGAAAATATGGTGGTGGATCCTTGATACAATGTAGTCGCTAATCTCCCACTGTCGTTGATTGATTGGGATGAGCAAGAGGTTGACGACCTTGATATTCTAACAAATCTCATCAAGGCTAAAACAAAGGAATGGATTGATGGGAAAATTGCCCAATTGAAGCAACAAGGGGTCACCCTAACCTATGAGGAACTTGAGGAAGAGCCTGCAAGTGAAACTAGCAATGGGGCAATTGTTGGAGAAACCTCAAAATCTCCTCCAGCCACCATGTCCCAAAAGAGAAAAGAATCAGTTGAAAGCCAGCCCAAGCCTAAGGTATACTCAAGAAAAGCTTCAGAGGGTGAATCCTCCAAAATACCGAAGACATTGGGAGGTCTTGATACCATCTAGGAAGCCCGCTTCACAAAGGAGAGGAAGTAGAGGCTGAGCAACCAAAGTCCCCACCTATTGCCTCCATTCTTGCAGCCACTGCTACTACTGATGTTGTTATTATTGCTGCTGCCATGCCTACCTCTCAAGTGATGGTTGCTACTTCCCCACCTACAGTGCACATTTCAGTTCACCTTGCCTCCACTCCGCCCATGGCCCAGGTAATGATAATTGACTCTTCTTTTTCCACCACCTCTCCACTCTCCTCCTCCTCAATATCTCCAACATCACTTCCCCTGGCAACAACAACTATGCCAATTCCCTCTCTCTCACTCCCAGAGGCCTTCGCTCATCACATGTAGAATATTCCATTGGAGCTTTCTAGGGTGTTGATGAGCTCGGCCATACAAGCTACCCAAGCACAAATTGTTGCCAGCCTTCATACCCATACTCCTCTGACTGAACCGCCAGAGATGAAGGCCACAATGGAGATATCAGAAGAGTTGGAGAGACAAGAAAGAGAAGCTACAAAAGAGATAGAAGAGGAAGTTGATTATTACCACGAGCACCCCGAGTACGAGCATCTAACAATTGACAAGGCGGTGTGCAAAGGAGAATAAACACAATCATTGGAGGAAGGAACTGAAGATCCTCACACCAAGTACATCATGGAAACCTTCGATTCAGACCTTGAGGAGGAGTCAGCTCAGAAACTCAAAGATGTCAGAGGAAGTAGAAAGGAAGCCCTTTGATGAAGAAAAAAATGAAGAAGGGGAAATGGAGGAAGATACTGAACCTCCAACTGGGGAACATGACAAAAGTCCCAACCACAATGAAGAAATGCCTCTTTCAGGAGAACAAGAAGAGGAAGAAAAAGTGGAGAAAGAAGAGAACCTAGAGCATGATGAGCAGATGCCACCTTAGCATGAAGAAGAGTCTGGAGTTCACAAGAGCTCAGAAACAGTATAGCCCAAGGAGCATGAGCATGACGAAGAAGAAAAGAAAGTTGTTGAAGGGGAAGACAACCCCAAGGAGCATGCTAACTCTAAGTCTCCGTAGAAGGAAATTGTGTTTATTTAGGATTCTGATGAGGAAGAAGGATGGACATAACAAGAAGCTTTGGGTGATAAGGTAATGGAGATTAAACACATCCATGAAGAAGAAGGTAGTCATAAATCATCAAGGGGAGATTCTCAGATGCCTAAGTGGCTCAAAAAACGGTTGGAAAAGAAAACCCCGATCTCAAAGGATCTGAGGGCAAGGTTGGAGGCCATCCTGGCTCAAACCCAAATAAGCACGAAGAAAGAGAAAAAACCAAAGGTCAGAGCTTAGCTGACAATGGATACCTCCAGATCCTAAACAGTGCAAATAGCCACCCCAATGGTGAATGAAGAGGGGATAAGTTATAACATCTCCACCCTTGATCTGGGGACAGCGACATGAGAGCAGAAAATTGATCACCTCCAAGGGTTTGTTGCCACCATCGTGCACCAAATGCATAAGGATAAGGTCTCCAAGGAGGAGCTAAAGGCACAAGTGGTTGACCTAATAGCCTATATTCAGCAGTGGTCATCAGTGGAAGAACTCCCCACCACATCCTCAGCACCACCACAATTACTGTCCAAAGACCACATTGATCAGTTGGAAAAGAGAAAGAATTGGACTAAAGCCACAAAGGATTGGTTCCAGCAGGTCATCTACAACAGCAATATGGGCATCGATCGTGCAATTAGAATAGACAACAAATTCCTGGAGTTGTAGATAGTGCTCGAGGGAATAAGGAAGTTTTGCATTGACTTCCTCAAGTTATACAGGATCATGTACCCCAAACTTGAGGCTATCCTCAAGGTACCTGATGGATCCTGGGAAAAGGAGTTTGCTTTGGCTAAAGGCGATCATTGGCTCATAGAGACTTGGAAGTCGAGCCTTGACCATAGAAAAGAGTTGTTAGAGCAAGTGCTCCATGAGGTGGAGATTGAAATTGATTAGATCAAGGAAGTCTAGGTTGTTTGTGAAGAATACATAAAGTTGATGACAGACTTTGATGTGTCAGTAGTCAAGTTGGATAATAAAAAGATAAAGCCCTACTTCCACAAGAGAATGGAAAATGGCACCACGGATGTGCTCACGCCGGATTTTATGGGCTTTGTTGCTCGAGCCTTTGCTCAGTCTGAGTAGGTGATTAAGAATGCACAGAAATTTGACAAGGACTAGGATATCGTCATGAACAAATGAAGGAGATTCAACTTCCAAGTGATCGAATCTAATATATTGGAGTGGGATAAGCTTTGTGGATTTATCGGCATGTTGTGGAGTATGCCACCATGAAGAGAAATGAAAGAATTCTTGTGATTGATGATGAATTCCTCACAGTGTAGCTAGAGAAAAGGAAAATCAGCAAAAGACAAAAGAGCTACAGTGCTGCCACAAAAGGACAAAATAGGGAAAAAGACAAAGATGCAATTTTAAATTGTAATGTATTTGGGGGTAGGTGAAACCCTAGTTTGTAGTGAATCTTGGCCACACAATGCAAATCAATCTTGGCCATTCATTTTTATTTTTGGACACTATAAAACGGGGGCCTCGTCTCATTTTCAAGAGAGAGTTGAGTTGTTGTAAAGGCATGCTGCTGAAGTTTTAATAGTTCATTGAATTTTGGTGAATTCTTGAGTTTTGGTTGCATGTTACATGGTTCTTCTCCCATAGTTAGTTAATTTGAGTAGATTTACTTCTTTTTTTTGCATGTTTTAGCTTGTTCTAGTAGATTAATTGATGTTGTTCACTGATTTTGAAGAATTATGTTGTGTGCTGGCAACTTTCCTTGTCCATACTTTTTGTTGTTTGTTGATGACAAACAGCTTTGCAAAGTTAGTCTAGGCATAATCTAAAAGCTACTCTAAACTTTTATCTTTTATTCATGCTTGTGGTGAATGAATGATTGAATATCTGTAGTCCTTAGAAGCTTGTGCAAATTTCATGAGACAGTGAGGTAATCTGGTTAAGTGAAATTTTGTTTTAGGAAAGTTGTCTGTAGCAGGGTCCTTCATGATCATTGTTCACTATTAGTTTCAAATCCAGGAACCTCCTTTCCTCCCTACCCTTTTCCTTTTTTTAGAAATAACCTATGCTAAGGTTCATTGCACATTGTAAAGCCAAATCTCAAGTTGAAATAGGAGTTTCAGATTGTTGTTTGAACCTACAGCAATTGCACACCAATTTCCTCATCTCAAGAACTCCATTTTAGGATCCAACTTCCTTCCAACTTAACTCTATAAGTCTTCCCTATGATTACCAAAAAAATAACATTGAACCAACTAATAAATTCCATGCAATTCATGACCTGACATCCGAGAGACCTTGGGGTGATTTCAGCAACTCGTTGTTAGAGATTGCCTTTCAAGAGAGGTAGTGCACCTACGCACTATCTGTGTTGAGAAAGTGCTAAAACACCTATCAACAAAATTGGCGTTAGAAGGAGGGAATTTGAGCTAAGTTGGATCGAGGTGATTCACTCTCCCTTGAGAGGTCTCAAAGAGTTTTAAGGTCTACTCCAAAAAAAGGGGAATTTCAAGAATTACAGCCTCCTACAAGGGCTAGAAGAACTAAAAGAGGGGATGCAGCCTCTTCTTCCTCCATTCCACCCACTTCACCTTTGCCTTTGCCTCCTTTCTCCTTCCATTCACCCCATACCCAATAGACTTCCTTCAGCTCCATCCCTTCCCTTCAGCCATACCACACAGCTTTTCCACCGCTTGCTTCCCATAGCCAAGGTGTTGCCCCCTTCCCTACCCCCCAAGTCCAAGGTGCAGTCCCAACTGTCGCTACCCCTATGCAGCCCCAAATCATTGTTCAACAGCAAATACCATCCCTAGGAATAATCCTTCTCCATTGTTCTTCAACTCTTACCATGGCATGCCTAAGAATCCTAAGAGCTTTTGTACGAAATTCAATCCTCGACATCCATAGAGGACGGCTAAAGAACATATCAAAATATTCTAAACAATGTTGAAAGACATGCAGATCGATCAGGAAGATGTGGTGTGTAGGATTTTCCCTTACTTGTTGGGGGAAGAAGCCTTCTATTGGTATATTAACTTGCCGACAGGATCCATTACATCTTGGGATTTGATGATGAATGCCTTCTTGTAGAAGTACAAGATCTTGATCAGCCCTTCGGAGCTATATCGACAATTCACATCAGTTCATAGGGAAGTCAATGAGTCGATCAACTCCTTCAACGATCAATTCCACCAAGCCTACACAAGGTTGCAAGCTCTATATGTGCTCAATGATGTTGTTATTGTGCTAGTTTATTACACAGCACTAGACAACCTCACAGCTACATTGGTGAAGAGAATGCGACTAGCTCCGACCAGATTAGTAGACACTTACACTGAGGCAGTTATTGCCAATACTGACTTGGGTCAAAACATTTCTAGTCCACTGCCCTCCTTAGGGAAGGTTGCCCATCCTCTATAGATTTAGGGACTTACTCAAGCATTGCAGCATCAGATGCCCTTGATGAATCAAGTGCCACAACTACCTATAGTACCTCATTTTGGGTAGCCCATGAACCAGGTGCCCCCAATGCCTCATAACTTACAGCCTCAACAACAACAAACTTATACACAATCGCCATAGGCACTGACATATCTACAAGGGCCCGAATTCCCACCTACTCAACAAAATCAGTCAGTAGCATAGCTCATCTTTCTCTAGAATTAGATGCCACAACCAAGTAATATAGAGAAGGATTGATTCGATGAGCTGACGGAGATGATCTGAAAGATGTCCATAGGGATGATGCACTTGAGAAATTAGAATAGCCAGCGGCAAGCTTCCCAACGTAGCATTCAGGCCAATCTCAACCAAGATAACAAGGATAATCACAAGGCAAGTACCTCCTCTAGATAGAACTATGACCAAGGGAAGAATGCTTATCAGAACTTTAAAAGAAGACCCTCCCAAAGATAGAATAGAACGTGGAATACAAGACCCAAAAAAGGAGGTGTTCCCACTCCCCTTGATCAACCTGCAAACACAAAAAAGACAACCAGTGGAGTGTACCTTGCTAAGGTTGCTTTATCTGGATGGTACCAAATTCATAAGACAAGTAGGCATTCTGAATTGGACTACCCCAGCAGCCATGAAAATCTTTCAAGTGGAGGTCCAAAATGTTGTTGAGAGTGCCAACTATAGAGACATCATTTCATCTTACCCATATGATTCCTCCTATCTTGTGGTCAATCAAGCACCATTCCCACTAAGCGAGAGCAATGAGCCCAAGATCAAGGCCACCTCTGCCAAGAACAAAGAAGTACAAGAGTTAAGTAACGAAGAAGCTTTATCTCAGCTCTTTACTTCAGTAGATAATGGTCCCATAGATGAAGAAGAGCCTCGTGAGGATGAAGTGCAAATGTTCCATCAAAGAACCTCTTCATATAATCTGAGGAATAGACAAATAGGGAGACCATTCACTACCTCCACTCCGCCTAATAACTTCAGTACCCCACCTGACCCTAATGCAAGCAACAACCCAAGCTACCCTTATGTGCCTAAACAATATTTGAACAACAACCAATAGCCAAATCAAACACAAGGCCAACCTGCCAGCTCATCCATAGGCAGATCCTTAGAAGTCGAGATTGAACAAATGGGTGAATATGTTATTGAAGAGTTCAAGAAAGTTAAAATTATCCTATCTTCCTTTGAGTTGCTCAAGGTTCCTATAGTTAGGCGTGCCTTTTTTAGGGTAATTAATGGAATCCCCTCCTCTAAGGAAACACAAGAAATACTTGCCAAGAGAGTCACCTTTGAAGAGCCTCAACAGGAGCCCATAATCCAAGAAATCCTAGGCAGAAAGAAGGATGCTCCCATCAACCAACAAGCTAGAAAACAATCTACTAAAGAGAAAACTCTAGGATAATCCAAGGAAAAAACAAATGAAAAGGACAAGGGTCAAGTGGCCCAAGTGGACATACCTATGGGTCTCTTCTAAGGAAAATTTGAAACGCCACCTTTCCTCACCACAATTAAAATATTTGGGAAGAATTTGCACAATTGTCTAATTGACTCTGAAGCATCATCCAATGTCATTCCCTTGGAAATGTGTAAAGCTCTTGGAATTACCCCTACACCTTCAACGAGAAAAGTGACTCAGCTGAACAAAACAGAGGTTAACATTGTTGGGGAGATCAATCTTATCCCAATGCAGATTGTTGTAGACCCAAGGGTGCAACAAGTTATTGACATCCAGGTTGTGGATATTCCTAATACATACGAAATTATCCTGGGACGGGACTTCACCGTGTGTTGAATGGGTATGTCACAATAGATTTCTCTCACATGTGGCTGCCATGGAAAGGGCTTCCAAACTAGATTCGAATAGATCGGGAGCCACGCATGAAGTTCATGATTACATAGTATAACAACATCAATGAGGTGTTGCTTGCTAAAAATAGAATTGGGAAATTATTGTCCTTTGCTTATTAGGAAGAAGTGGAGCCTCAAGAGGAAGAACTAGCTGGAGAGGTCTGCCTGGTCTAATGCAGTCCTCTGACCAACCTCACCTATGCACCTCAAAGCACTAAAATGTTGGTAGAATTAGAGGATGATGAGCCTTACGAAGATGGTAACTTAGGACTATTGGATAATTTTTGAGATTTTATGGAGAAATGTGTACAAGATCAACTCAGCCTAGGGGTAAGGATGGACTTCCAAGACCTCTCACTGCCAAGTTGGTGTAGAGTTCACAATGTTGCCCACTCTGAATTCGAATATTGCTTGTGCCAAGCAATTGTTGAACATATCAAAGGATTAGTTACTCCTCAGAAGGATATGGCATCTAGGCAGCCTACCCCCAATCATACTAAATCAATGTCTACTTCAGAGGTTATGGATGCAAGCATGTAGCCAAAAAAGAATGAACACATGATTGGACCTAGTGTCAAAGAGCCTTCCATGTTCTGGATGCTACACTTCGATGGATCCAAGTCCAAGCAAGGAGCTGGTGCAGAGTTTGAACTCATTAGCCCTATGAGTAAGACCTACTTTGCTACCCACAAACTTTAGTTTCACTGTACCAACAACGCAGTAGAATATGAAGCATTAGTACATGGTATCTTAATGGCTTTAAGAAATAATGTTAAAATGCTACAAGTTTTCGGTGATTCTGAACTGGTAGTCAAACATGTCAAAAAATTATACTCATCTAATGACAGAAGGTTGGAAAATTATAGGCATAGAGTCTGTGATCTTTTAGAGAGTCTAGATGCATTTAATATATAGTTGATCCCACACTCTCAAAATCATATTATTGATGCTTTGGCTCAAGCGGCTAGCACGCTTCAACCCTTGTCTTTGTCTAGACTCAAGAGATTCACAGTTGAGTTGACATCCACCCCTTCCATGCCAAACAATGTCACTCATTTCTAAGTATTCAATGATGATAAGTACATCCTAGAGTTCATCACTAGTTCTAACATGTTTACAACACAGATAATTTATGAAGTCGATCCTAAGGAAGCTAAACTAGATATAGATGGGGTCATTAACCTCAAAACCAATACGATCCCCAGAGGGATGGTTTAGCTTGAGCACATATTTGACCTGGATCAAATTAGAGATCAACATCAGAAAACAAAGAGGGATGCCATAAAATACTCGTACGACACCCACAACCTCAGAACAGTTGAGGAAGCCAAAAATGTGTTTATTGGCAAGGTGTGCACTATAGAAGAAAAGAAAGGAATTGTAGATGCCTTGTGGAAGTATCACGATGTGGTAGCATGGAGCTATGAATACTTGAAGACCTATGATACCTCCATTATCACACATACCATCCCTCTCAAGCCTGATGAATCACCATTCCGGCAAAGGCAGTGCCCCATCAATGCCTTGTTGGAGCCTATCATTAACAAGGAAGTGCAAAACTACTTTAAGCGAAAATCATCTTTCCAGTTAAGCACTCCATGTGAGTGGAAAATTTGGTCCCGATTCGGAAAAAGAATGGAGAAATCAAATTGTGCATGGACTTTCACAATCTGAACAGGGTTTTAGAAAAAGGACAACCACCCAGTGCTTTCATTGGATGAGGTATTGTAGATTGTCAATGGATCACAGATGATGTCCTTCCTCGATGGGTACTCTAGGTACAATCAAGTAATGGTGCAGTATGAAGATTGACACAAAACGGCGTTCACCACCAAGTGGTGGACCTTTGCATATAAAAGAATGCCATTTGGGCTCATCAATGTCAGCACCACTTTCCAGCATGCAATGGATATTACCTTCAAAGATCTGATTGCAAAGTTTATAATCATCTACATGGATGATTTGACCATGTTTTCAAAGAAGTGAAGTGATCACATCTCCAATTTGAGCAAAGTTTTCCAAAGATGTCAAGAATTTGGGGTTTCCCTTAATCCAAAGAAGTGCATCTTTGGAGTCACTGAAGGCAAGTTACTCGAGCATGTTATTTCAGAACGAGGAATTTCTATAGACCCCGAGCACATCTAGTCTTTGCTAAAGATTCAGCTACCAAGTAGTAAGAAGGAACTGAAATATTTCTTTGGAAAGATAAACTTTGTCAGGAAGTTCATCACAGGCTTTTCTGAAATCATCAAGTTGCTCAACACCATGTTAAAGCAAGATGCCAAGATTGAGTGGAATCCACAAGCAAACTAGGCCTTTGAAGAAATTAAGAAAGAAATTATCGAGGAACCAATGTTAGTCAGCGTAGATTACCTAAATCCATTTTACATTTATTCTTTTGCTTTAGATCACTCATGTGCTAGCATTTTAACCCAAAAGGACGACGAAGGAAATGAGAACCCAATCGCCTTTATAAGCGCCCCCTTGAAAGATATTGAACTAAGATATCACAATGTGGAAAAGCAAGCATATGCTCTTACCAGAGGAGTTAAGAAGTTTAGACATTACATCTTATAGAATAAGGTGCTCGCCATTGTCCCTAACCCAGCAGTGAGGACCTTGCTCATGCAAAATGAGTTGGGAGAGAGAAGAACCAAGTGGGTTACCCTTTTATAGGAATATGACATGGAAATTCAGCCCATGAAATTAGTGAGAGGACAAGCCCTCACCTGAACAATAGTTGAAATAGTGCTCACGGTTCAGCAGTACTAGCTCGAGGATGTTTCCCCTGGGGAATGGTACGATGACATCGTCTATTATTTGTTGAACAACAAGTGCCTGCCTCACTTGCAAGGAGTTTACAAACATGCTCTCTATTTGAAAAGTAGTAGCTATATGCTGCAAGGATCCATACTATACAAGAGGAATCACGAAGGTGTCTATTTGAGATGCCTTGGCCAAGAAGAAGCAGATCAGATCTTAAAATAATTTCATGACAAGTTTGGCCAATGGTCTTCAAAGATTCTCACAACCATGTTCGTATGTGCCACATCTGCCAAACCGCCACAACTAGAGAAAAGAACGTTGATGTCCCGTTGTAACCAGTTTTGAAGGTGAGGCAATTCACACAATGGGGTCTTGACTTCATTGGTCTGATAAGCCCACCATCATCTACAGGACACAGGTACATTCTAACTACTTTCGATTGTTGTACTAGATGGATAGAAGCTATTGCATGTAGGAAATGTACAACAAAGGTAGTTATGAATTTTCTTGAAAGCTTTATTTTAAATTGCTTTGGTTGCTCGTATGCATTGGTGTGTGATAATGGCCCTGCCTTTTCCTCACTTAAATTCACTATTTGGACCTTCAATTATGGGATTTCCTTTAAATTCTCATCCAACTATTATCCTCAGGGAAATGGCCTAGCAGAATCTACTAATAAGAACCTCATTACGATGATTAAAAAATTGCTTGATAGGAATCCCAAGGACTAGCATACCCAGCTCTGCTTTTCCCTTTGGGCAGATCGTACACGCCACAAGGCTACCCTTGGTGATTCCTCGTTCCACCTTGTTTATGGCTTAGAGCCTATATTCCCAATCCACCTAAAAATCCCCACCCTCCAGTTCATCAATGACTTTTATGAAGAAGGGGATCATAGAGAAGCTCTCCTAGCTAAGCTGTTACACCTAGAAGAAGTGTGTGTCCTTGCCATTGAAAATTTTTCCAAACATCAAGGATTATTCAAAAGATGGTTCAACCACTAACCCAAAATCAAGGCCTTTAGAATTGTTGATCTAGTCCTATGCTGGGACAAGGCCCATGAGAAAAAGTGGGACATGACAAATTCGACAAGCTCTGGCTTGGCCCCTTTCAAATTGTTGAGATCCTTGGAGATAATGCTTTATGCCTAAAGAATTTAACTGGTGAAGATGTCCCATTTCCCATCAACGGGCAACACCTAAAGCATTACTTCCAAGCATTAGCTCTTTTGGAGGTATTCCTGTAAATACTCGTGTATAGGTTAGTTTAGGTTGCTTTTGGTTTGCTTTTATCTCACTGCTTTGCATCACTTTTGTTTTGCTCACCTCCCAACCCTCTTTGCCTTGCTGAGGGTGTCCTTCATTCTCCCTATGGTGGTTGTGATTGGTTCAACAAACGGTTCACTTTGATGCCTGCTCTTAGTGTTCTTTGGCTAAATATTCACTCTCAACTATTGGTCTCTGATAGCTGCCATGGAATGGCTTCCTCATTTTGAACTTTGACTGAGAACCCGACCCTTGGTTAAATCTTCCTTTTAATTTCTTCTCAAATCCAACACAAAACACACATTAATTGTTTCCAAAGATTTGTACACTGGTTGTTGTATACACTTGAAAACGGTCATCATATTCAATTAATTAAATACAACCTATTTGATTAATACTTCAACTACATATAAATAAGGTCTTACATTATTTATATTGTTCACTTTCCTTTTAATTCTCCTAATTCACATTCTCCTAAATTAAATAAACAAAAAACCCTAAACGTGTTTATTTAATTAATCTCCCCTAATCTTGATTAAGAATTAGAGCACATTTCTACAACTTTTTGTGTGCCACCTCATAAAGGTCACATGAAAATAAATAAGCCTAATTATTGATTAGAATTATCCTCACACACTTCCACCAATGAGAAAAGGCACATGGCTTTATTCCCTCACACTTCCAACAAATTTGGAGCACATGGGTCTTTGTTTCACACACTTGGAATCCCATACATTTGGCATGCTTCCAATTGGTCAAGGGATTCTCTTCACACACATGGCATGTTGTCCTTGGTCAAGGGGACATCTTGATTCCTTTCATCTCCACCGTCTATCTTGTCTCCTTTGAATCTAAACTGTTGATGGGTACCACCTCACAAAATTCTTGAGAAACCCTATAAATACACCCTCTTGCCTTCGCATTTATCATCCACCTTTTGAGTAATGTTATAATGCTATTTTGAGATACAAATTGGAATAGTGTTATAATGCCATTTTTCATCCACACTTTGAGTATTGTTACCATGCAGGTTTTTCATAGGAGCTTGGAGCTTTCATGGAGTCTTATACTTAGTTTTCATATCATGTGTTTCTTTGCATTCTCATTTTAGATTAATTAATTGCTTCATAGTTACATTTTATCATCCTCATTGCATCATAGTTACATTTTAGGTTAGTTTGTTTTATGTTTGCATTTGAGCATATTCATAACCATGGATAGTTCATTTTAGTTTCATATCGTCTCACTCATCTCCACTTTTTCCTCTATCATCAACATCATCCTTCGTTTCTCGTTGGATCCATTATCTTTTCCATTGTTTTGTTTCATTTAGAAGCATACCACTAATCCTTCCACCACACATTTGCACATAAAAAATCATCTTAGCTTGCATATTAAGCACCAAATCTTGTTTTCTAGGTAGTCATTTTAACAAACTTTGTGCCCATGGAAATTTGAGGGCCAAATGGTTTAATAAATCCCTAGAAATAGAGGATAATGATACGTATTTGAAAGATTTGATTGTATTACAAAATAGAGTAGTTTTACTTGCTTCAAACTTTGAATGTAAACCGTCTCATTAAGGTTTGTGTTGACATTAGAATAACTCTCCACAAATTTGACACGCACAATTGTTTATGATGACTTAGCAAGCGAAAAACCTCAAGTCCACTCTAGTGACCACTGTGGTTCCCAAAACCATAGTAGGCTTTGATACTGACACAGTTGAGCAAAAGAAGAAAGTGTTAAAAGAAGTATTGAAAGAAATGAAAGAAAAGGAAAATGTGAAATCAAGCAACCATATGGGTGTGCGAATAACTCTACTGGGGCTAAGGACACCTGGTTGGCAGTAGAGTAATGTTTTTGGGGTCACAATGACAACTTCATCGAGGCTATGGAGGCCTGACTGGCAGCAGGGCAATGTCCAGGTTACTTTTGGGGTTGGATGATTCATGTAGCTTCCTTGGTTTGATTAACTATCACTTGTCACAGTTTCTACATAACGGGAATGAATTCACCAAACACACAGACTTCTGAGATGTTTCATGGGTTGACTCAACTAAGGATCTAGCTCTCCTAGTTCACTTTTGGAAGTCATCCCTTATTTTGCGAAACCAGAGATTTTTGGTTCTGAATGAATACTTATTCTCAGAACACTCAAGAGCATTCCCCAGCAGAGTCACCATTTATTGTGCCTTCAACACACACGCCTTGTTTGAAACAGGGACCCTCTTTCTTCTCACCTCGTCGGGTCGCTTCATCATGGCCTCATTTTGTGTGCCCCCTATTTTGGTGTTCTAAGTGTTTACTAAGCCTTAGATAGTTCATTTTGAGTTGACCATGTTTTTGCCCCCTCAAATTTTCAAGGCTCTAGGCCTTTGTGGGTTCCAATTAGTTGTTTACCCTTTACCTTTCAAGCTGGCATCCTTGAGGTTAGTCGGGTCCACCCTGTCGGGCCTCCCTGCGTGATATTTTGTTGCCCCGCGGCCATCCCAAATGGCCTTCTCCCGACAATTTTTTGTCCTTTGCAACCCGCCTACGCATCCATCTCTTCCTTACTGCTAATTTTTAGAGCGGCCATCCTTCAACATCCTTCTGCTATGCAAAACCCAAAGCATTCGATGTCATCTCCATATCACTAAACAACTCAATGGTCGGGCGCCGACCGCCTTCTGCCTGGTGGGTCCCAATGCCCCCACTGTTGTTTTCAAATGACAGCTCACCAACTCTTGGCTTTGTCGTACTGTCATTTATTAGGTGCATTTAATGCTTCATTTTCTATAAATAGGTTGTTCCCAACTATCATTTTCATTTGTCAGCTTGATCAAAGAAGTTAGAGAGCCATCTTTTGGCGACACCTTCGAGCTCGATAAGTCTCACAAATGATTCAAAGCCTTTGCCCACTGATTTCTCACCTCATTCATCAGATCCTTGAGGTAAGTTCATTTCCCCACACCCCACTTCATGTTTTCTTTGATTTCTTGCAAAGTGGGTGAATTTAAAGAGGAAAATACTAGATAATTAACGAAGACTAACACGCACAAAACCCATGTGCTCAAATCTTGAAAAACCCTCAAAATCAATCCATATAATGACTATGGAACTTGTACTCCCCATCGCTATTCTTCAGCCCGAGCTTTCGCCATGCGCAGACCTACATCTTTCCATTACCACCGATAACCTTTGAAACAAATTAACGACTACGAGCTTCTCCATCAGGTCCTCCCTCGAGGGAAGATCCCATCCCTTCACCACCTAAACTTAGCAAAAAGACTCACAAACTCATATGAAGAATCATCAAAATCACTCAGGTTCAACAATACAGGATTCTGTCCCCAAGGTGTCGCTCATGATCTATTGTTCCAAATGGTTTTCTGACCCCAGCTTTTCAGAGTGCAAGTCTCATCCCTTTGATCACCCATAAGCTCACTCTTGCAAAATCTTAAGTCACGGCCTGTCTCGAGTCCCACCTTGTAGACTTTCGTGGGTAGAGTTCCGCCAGTGTTTTACCCTCTAGGATAGATTTTCATCACCCATCCTCCCGACCTTCAAATCCCAGGCTTCCCCTCGCCGGCCACCTTCATTTGAACCCTAAATGGTCAAGTGCCAAGCTCTTTTCGGGCCCTGCCTAGTAGACTTTCGTTCGCGGGTCACCACATTGAAATCATCGTCTCAGACGACTCTTGATCAATAGCATCCCGCCCTTCGGGACCCAACTCCATCATAGCCACGAAGAATGTTGAGATAAAATTTCCAAGTGTTGAACCTTCTATGGGTTTCCCCTATCGGGTCGCCGTCACCAGGACTCTGTCTCAACCCCGCCACACTAAACAAAAAACTGTTTGCATCCTTCCACCACTCAAGACCCAACTTCCCTTTTTTCTGTCAAATTGTCCAATGATGAATGAATGAAGCCAAAGCCTCCTGACAGACCTGATGCCGCAGGCCGCCTGCCTTCAGAACTCCATTTGACCTCCACAGTTTCCAAACAGTTGTAGCCCAACGTCCTCCCACTCCTTTCAGCCCAAATGCCCGAACAACAAAGGAATTATGTCAAATGCCTTGTGAAGCCAGGAGTCCTGATTGGTGGAACTCCATCCTCGGTCCACCATCTTTCCAAAGCCATTTTCAACGGCAAACCTCAAATAGCTAGTTTGCCTCTTGATTCTGATTTCCAAAATGATGGTCCTAACGCCATTGAAACTTCAAAATGACTTTGACCACATACCAAAATAGGGCGACCTCCTTGACGGACCCCAAAAATAGACTGAATCTCAAGGTGAGTCAAGACAAGTAGGCTGCCATGCCCTTATTATCATCCCTCCTGCAGCTGCTCAGAACAACCATCAGCACAAGGAACTTTGATCCCCTAGGCCCAAATTGCTCAAACTCCCTCCTACAAAATATTAATGACAATCTCGAAGATACATTAGGGTTCTTAAATGATGAATTATCCAATCTAACGTTGTTTTGTAGGATTTGGCTAACTTTCCTATGTTTTCATGTTTGAATGTGCTTACCTCTCTCTCACTTGCAAGATTTATGGAATCGAGTGCAGGACCTTCGGAGGCAACCGTGGAGAGGGACAAACGAAAGAAAATAGCCAAAGCACCCCATGGAAAAGAAGACAAAGATCAGATGAAGTATAAATTCCAAGGGGAACCTTTCAACTCCAAGGTTGCCTCAGCTTGGAAGGAGGTCTCTGATACAAACATCGAACATGTGGATATCAATGAATTCAAGCAGACGATCTAAATGAACCCTACAACAAAAAGTGCGAGAAAAATCAGAAGTAGTGGGTTGGACAAACCTATAGGCTTCCCTCTCGCTCTTGTTGCCCCTGAACTAGGGATGGCCTACAGGGAGGCATATCATCCAGAGACCAGGATAATTGTGGACCGAGATGGAAACATTTTGGCTGACTTCTCTACCAAGTCAATAGGAAAGACCTTCCATATCCCTACCTTTGGGGAGACGGAGGAAGAAACTAAGGAATATGGAAAGGAGATGTGGGATGAAGACCCCCTCAAATTTAAAAGGCTCATAAATCAATACTAGTTGAAGGAGAAGAGGGGCAGTGTAGCCAAGGTCCCCCAAGAGCTCTTCCACAGTGGCTTTTATGAGGATTATCACGCCCTGGTGACCCTATTAAGCAGAGTAATGGGCCTTCTAACTACGGCCTACTTCCAAGAATGGATGTCATATTTTGTGGAGGAGATTCTCCGTGGTAAAACCAAGTTCTATTGGGTCAAGATTATCAACAATTTCCTACATGAACAGTTTATGGTTGTTAAGAAGACCTCAGGCTTCTATATGACATCTTACCTTGTATATTTGTTGGTTGACAAGATGCAATACAAAGGTTTGTTCAAGGCTCCTGATGAGGAACCAGGCATAGAATTAAAGGTTTATGACAGGTACCCTCAATTGCAGTTCAAAAACTTTAAGAGGGAGCATTGTAGGGTTAATGACACTTTCATAGGTCACATCATTAGATTGCTTGGGGGTGACTTCGAAAGAAGAGTCTCCCATTGTGCTAATGCCTTCCTCTGCCAATTTTCCTTCTTATTCATTCAATTTCCAATGTTTACCTACATTCGAGCTAAAGGCTTTTCAAAGAAGTTGTACAAGCTGCCCCGGTATCCCAATAACTAGATAATATTGTTAGAATTCTCTCACTAGTTGTGGCATGCACATGCCCTCCTGAGCAACAAACATAAGGCAGGGATTCCTTATCCCCTCTCTTTTGGCCAAGGGCTATATGAACTCCACACATCCCAATGTGCCAACAATTTAGATAAAGAGCTCGTGCAATATAACCTGAGGTTCCACACCACCCGGCCACGAATGGACCCTTACGGTAAGCTGAAGAAGATGGTCACAGCTGAATATGCCCATTTACATAGTGTTGAAGCTTTATGCGCTAACTGCAAGGATGATAATGAAGTGAGAATGAGGCACTATATGTGCATGACAACATATTTTTTGAAAAGGGTCAACCTATTCCCGTTGCCAGACCAGGTAGTAGATGATGAAAATATAGTGGTGGGTCCTCGGTACAATGCAGTCGCTAATCTCCCACTGGTGCTAATCGATTGGGATGAGCAAGAGGTTGATGATCTCGATATTCTGACAAAGCCCATCAAGGCTAAAATAAAGGAATGGATTGATGGGAAAATTGCACAATTGAAGCAACAAGGGATCACCCTAACCTATGAGGAACTTGAGGAAGAGCCTACAAGTGAAACTGGTAGTGCGGCAACTGTTGGAGAAACCTCAAAATCTCCTCCAGCCACCATGTCCCTGAAGAGAAAAGAAGTGGCTAAAAGTCAATCCAAGCCTGAGGTATACTCAAGAAAAGCTTCAGAGGGTGAATCCTCCAGAAGACCGAAGACATTGGGAGGTCTTGATACCATCTAGGAGAACCTGCTTCATGAAGGAGAGGAAGTAGAGGCTAAGCAACCAAAGCCCCCACCTACTACCTCCATTCTTGCAGCCACTGCTGCTACTAATGTTATTGTTGTTGCTGCCATGTGCCTACCTCTTAGGTGATGGTTGCTACTTCCCTGCCTGTGGTGGACATTTCAATTCACCTTGCCTCCACTTTGCCCATGGCCCAGGTAATGATAATTGACTCTTCTTTCGCAACCACTCTCTGCTCTCCTCCTCCATGTCTCCAACAACATCACTTCCCCTGGCAACAACAACTATTCCAATGCCCTCTCTCTCGCTCCCAGAGGCCTTCGCCCATCACATGTAGAATATTCCATCAGAGCTTTATGGGGTGTTGATGAACCTGGCCATACAAGTTGCCCTAGCACAAATTGCTGCCAATCTTCGTACCCATACTCCTCCAACTGAACCACCAAAGATGAAGGCCATAATGGAGATATCAGAAGAGTTGGAGAGATAGGAAAGAGAAGCTACAAAAGAGATAGAAGAGGAAGTTGATTATTACCATGAGCACCCCGAGTATGAGCACCTGACAATTGACAAGGTGGTGCGCAAAGGAGAAGAAACATAATCGTCGAAGGAAGACACTAAAGATCCTGGTGCTAAGTACATTGTGGAAACCTTCGATCCAGACCTCGAGGAGGAGTTGGCTCAACAACTCAAAGATGTCAGAGAGGAAGTGGAAAGGTAGCCCTTTGATGAAGAAAAAAATGAAGAAGGGGAAATGGAGGAAGATACTGAACCTCCAACTGGGGAGCATGACAAAATCCCCAAGCATGATGAAGAAATGTCTCTTTCAAAAGAACAAGAAGAGGAAGAAAAATCGAAGCAAGAAGAGAAGGTCTAGAGTGTGATGAGGAGATGCCGCCTCAACATGAAGAAGAAGGTAAACCTGAAGAAGAGTCTGGATTTCACAAGAGCTTAGAAACGGTACAACCCAAGGAGCATGGGCATGATGAAGAAGAAGAAAAGAAAGCTATTGAAGGGGAAGACAACCCCAAGGAGCACGCTACCTTCGAGTCTCTGCAGAAGGAAATGGTGTTTATTCACGATTCCGATGAGGAAGAAGGAAGGACAAAACAAGAAGCTTTGGGTGATAAGATAATGGGGATTGAACACACCCATGAAGAAGAAGGTGGTCATAAATCACCAAGGGGAGATTCTTAGATGCCTGAGTGGCTCGAGAAATAATTGGAAAAGAAAACCTCAACCTCAAAGGATTTGAGGGCAAGGCTGGAGGCCATCCTAGCTGGAGCCTAAATAAGCACAAAGAAAGATAAAAAACCAAAGGTCAGAGCTCAGCTAACAATGGATGCCTCTAGATCTCAAACCGTGCAAATATCCACCCTAATGTTGAATGAAGAGGGGATAAGTTATAACATCTCCACCCTTGATCTAGGGATAGCCACATGAGAACAAAAAACTGATCACCTCCAAGGGTTCATTGCCACCATTGTGCATTAAATACACAAGGATAAAGTCTCTAAGGAGGAGCTAAAGGCACAAGTGGCTGACCTAATAGCCTATATTCAATAGTGGTCATCAGTGGAAGAACTCCCCACCACATCCTCGGCGTGCCACCACAATTACTATCCAAGGACCACATTGATCAGCTAGAAAAGAGAGAATTGGACTAAAGCAACAGAGGATTGGTTCCAGCAAGTCATCTACAACGGCAATATGGGCATCGTTCATGCAATTAGAACAACCAACAAATTCCTGGAGTTGCAGAGGGTTCTCGAAGGAATAAGGAAGTTTTGTACTGACTTCCCTGAGTTATACAGGATCACATACCCCAAACTTGAGGCTATCCTCAAGGTACCTGATGGATCCTGGGAAAAGGAGTTTTCTTTGGATAAAGGCGATCATTGGCTCATAAAGACTTGGAAGCTAAGACTTCACCCTAAAAAAGAGGTGTTAGAGCAAGTGCTCCATGAGGTGGAGATTGAAATTGACTGGATCAAGGAAGTCTGGGTTGTTTGTGAAGAATACATAAAGTTGATGACATACTTTGATGTGTTAGCAGTCGAGTTGGATTCTAAAAAGATAAAGCCCTACTTCCACAAGAGAATGGAAAATGGCACCGCGGATGCACTAATGCCAGATTTCATGGGCTTTGTTGCTCAAGCCTTCACTCAGTTCGAGCAGGTGATTAAGAATGCATAGAAATTTGACAAGGAATGGGATCTCGTCACGAACAAAGGAAGGAGATTCAACTTCCAGTTGATACAATTTGATATATTGGAGTGGGATAAGCTTCGTGGATTGATCAGAAAGTTTGTGGAGTACGCCATCATGAAGAGAAATGAAGGAATTCCTATAGAATAGGGAAATCAACAAAAGACAAAAGAGCTATAGTGTTGCCACAAAAGGAAAAAATAGGGAAAAAGACAAAGATGCAATTTTGAATTGTAATATATTTGGGGGTAGCTGAAACCCTAGTTTGTAGTGAATCTTGACCACACAATGCAAATCAATCTTGGCCATTCATTTGCTTTTTGGACACTATAAATAGGGGGTCTCATCTCATTTTCAAGAGAGAGTTGAGTTGTTGTAAAGGCATGTTGCTGAAGTTTTAATAGAAGTTCATTGACTTTTGGTTGCATGTTACACAGTTCTTCTCCCATAGTTAATTTGAGTAGATTTACTTTGTTGTTTTGCATGTTTTAGCTTGTTTTAGTAGATTAATTGATGTTGTTCACTAATTTTGAAGAATCCTGCTATGTGCTGGCAACTTTCCTTGTCCACACTTTTTGCTATTTGTTCATGATAAACAACTTTGCAAAGTTATTTTGGGAATAATCTAAAAGCTTCTCTAAACTTCTATCTTTTATTCATGCTTATGGTGAATGAATGATTGAATATCTGCAATCCTTAGAAACTTGCACAAATTTCATGAGACTGTGAGGTAATCTAGTTAAGTGAAATTTTGTTTTAGGAAAGTTGTTCGTAGCACGGTCCTCCATGATCACTGTTCACTGTTAGTTTCAGATTTAGGAACCTCCTTTCCTCCCTGCCTTTTTCCTTTTTTTTAGAAATAACCTATGCTAAAGTTCATTGCACATTGTAAAGCCAAATCTCAAGGTGAAATAGGAGTTTAAGACTATTGTTTGAACCTGCAGCAATTGCACACCAATTTCCCCATTTCAAGAACTCCATTTTACATCCAACTTCCTTCCAGCTTAACTCCGTAAGTTTTCCATGTGATTACCAACAAAATCACATTGAACCAACTGAGAAATTCCATGCAAGTAATGACCTGACACCCGAGAGACCTTGGGGTGATTTTCAGCAACTCGTTGGAGATTGTCTTTTAAGAGAGGTAGTGCACCTACGCACTACATGTGTTGAGAAAGTGCTAAAACACCCATCAACAAGTTTGAGCCTAACTAGTTGGGTACCTTTATTATCACCACAAGCCATGGATCAAGATCATATCAATTGCCAACACCTGAAGGTGAACCCTTGTAGGAACCAACCAACATCTTGCATCTTAAAAAATTTTATGCCTAGTCTTGAAGGGTGTAAATCTAAAAATACAAAAAAATAAAAAATGATCAAAATAAAAAAAAAATAAGAAAAAGGATTGAAAAAAGTAAAGAAAACCAATCGTCCTCTAGTGAAAACCACTCTTGTGGTGCTTTGGACAAGTACCTTGGTGAAAAATTGGCAAATAGGCACCTTGAGTAAATAAAGTACCTCTATCTATCCTAGGCTCTTTATCCTATCATTCCATCCATCACATCACATCCTTCATCCTATTCATTCCATCACCCATTCGCATCCATTTCATAGCTTGATATTGTAAAGTATCATATCCCCTTAGTACAACTTGGCATATTCCTAACGTCAGTTTGTCCTGCCTATATCAAGGTAGTCTATCGCATAAACATTGGGGGTAATTCATTATGGATCAGATCGAGTTCTTGTATATCTTAAGGTTATTGGAAATCACAATTCAAAAATCCCAAAAACATTAATAAAACATCATCAAAATCCAAAAACATTCAAAATTCCTATACAGCTAAAATCCAAAAACATTCAAAATTCCTGTACAACTAAAATCCAAAAACATTTGAAAATTTGTAAAGTCAAAATCCAAAACACATCAAAATTCTTAAAAAGGTCAAACATCAAAAATCCAAAAATAGTACCTTGTCGAACTATGAGTCTCTGAGCTTGAATGTAGGCAAGGCCATCATTGATGTGCCCATGAGACACCCTAGGTTAGTCCTTTAGGAGTTTGTCATAATAAACTAGGATTCCATCAATTGTTAATAGCTTCATCTTCAAATAAGTCAAGTCAGTCGAACTATGTGGTCTCTGCATGTATAACGTAGCAAGGCTAATCTTTGATCAGCCCCCAAGGCCCCTAGGATAGGTCTTTTAGGTTAGGTTCTTGGTCAAAACTCTCAAAAAATCCTTAAACATTCAAATATTGGAAAACCCCTAAACATTTGAAAACTAAAAAAAACACAAAAACATCCAGATAATAGAAAACACAAAAACATTCAAATATCAAAAAACCCCTAAACATTTGAAAACTCGGAAAACACAAAAACATCCAAATAATAGAAAACACAAACATTCAAATATCTAAAAAATCCTTAAATATTCAAATAACAAAAAACCCAAAAACATTTGAAATTTTGAAAATCCAAAAACATTTGAAAACATTCAAAAGACCTAAACAACATCAAATATCTTGAAAAACCCTAAACAACCTGCAAATAATCGAAAACCAAAAACATCCACATAAACTTTCAAAAAGATCAAAAATAGCCTCAAAAACATTTTCAAAATACCAAAAACATTGAAATATTCCAGAAAATCTAAAACCACCCATCCCATTTCACTTTCACTCGCAATAAACCTTCATCCATAATAATCAACCATCATCTTCAACCTTTGGCAAAAACAAATAGAAAGCAAGTATTGCAAGTTGAAAAGTGAGCACCTAAGCGTCAAAATCTAAAGTCTAGATCATGGGTAAACGAGTCAATGAAGTTTGTATCAACAACTTATCAAACACCTCATCTTAACCATCTGATCAACATGTCCTAGGATGTATCCTTCCTACGATGGGCATCAGTATCCAAAATCACCTTAGCTAAATTAAATTGGCAAGAGATATAGATAACATTGAATTTTTGTCTTTGATATTTTCTTGTGATTTATCTTAATGACCCATTCTAAGGACCTCTCGATGATGTCTATCAAAATGATTTAGAGAGAAATGAATGGTTCATTAATCATTATCTTCCATTAGTTGTTCTTGTGGGTATCCTTGTAAAATAATCTTGGTGCATACTTGCTTAGTTGTGTGTAGGGAAGTTTTTGGAGTAAATTGTTGACTATTGTGTATGATTTGGTCTGATGTGTTCTAAGCTTCTAACTTACATTCCAACAAGGTTTCTGTATGTCAAGGTGTGAAAAAGAACTATCCTATTTGCTTGTAGAGTCAAATTCCATTACACTAGATACAATGCCATCTTGGTTATCAATACCTTGATGCATCATATCTGTGTGTTATATCAAACAATAAGGAACGATGAATAATCCCAATCCCAAGATATGAGAAAATCATCATCATCATGCATTTCTCGTCACCATCTCTAATAAAGTCTATGTGGATCATAGACTTGGTGAATATTTTGAATCAATGATCAATCATCTTATTTCTTCTATCTTCTCTTTACGCTAATTTGGTGTCATGACAGTCAACAAAAACATCATCAATGCATCCATCCTGCATCCAAAAATCATCAGCATGCATACATCTTGCATAATCATAGCATATCATAACATACATCCATATGCATACATAATCATATCATGAACTTGCATAGAAAAACACACAAAAAGAAATGCAACCATATCATTTGCATAAGCATAACATCTACATATCACATCATCCATCTCATAAGTTGCATAGAAAAGGTACTGAAAAAGAATATAACATTGTATCCATTCCATGTCATTACATCACATATCATCGCATCATAGATCATCACATATTGCATAAACATGAATAAAAGGAAACACATCCATTCATTATGTTGCATCCATACATAATCACAATATATAAGCATGTCACATCATCATATCTAAGTGCATCTATACATTCATAAGCATGAAATAAAATGAACACATCACATCATCTCGAATCCATATCATACACACACACACACATATATAAATGGCAAATTTCATGATGCAATATTTGAATCAATGTATGTATATCGATGAAAAGTAAAAACTTTATGAGGCTATCAAAAAGGATCCCATGAATGTATCTATGTATAAAGAATCAGGCAATAATCAAAAAAGTGCCTATATAAGTGAGCTAGCCCTGATGGCTACTCCCCTCACTAGACTCTCTCTGGATGATCCTCAGCTTGAGGATGTACCTCGCTCCTCTATGAGTAATTTGGTTGTCCAAGCATCGTAGGGACATCCTAATGATAGTGCATGCAATAATATGCCACCTTAGTCACAACCTCTCTATACAAATGGGCAGACACTATTTGCCCCTGAGCTGCAGCTGCCATAGTCTCTAGCTGCTGATGCCGCTCGACCTCCTATGCTAACTGCATATCAATAGTCTGCCTAAGTTAATGCTCCTAGTCCCTCTCAACTATCAAGGCTTGTACCTGCTGCCTAGCCTAGTCTTTCTCAACAGTAATGACCAAAATCTACTATCAAGCTTGATCATGCTCACTTGTGATCACCTGTATTTACTACAATAGCTGTTGAATATGTGCATCATGGGGATCTGGCCTTAGTGGTGGCTACTATGGAGGCTATTGCTATATTATAGACTGTTGGGGAGGCTATTGGTACAATGGTGGTGCACCTGGGACCTATCCATCCTAGCCATCCTATCCTCTACCCCTACCATTTGAACCTTTGCCTTGTCTTCTGCCCTAACCTCTGCCCTGCCCATCATCTAGCTTCCCTATGCCTCTTCCTACACCTCTCCCTCTCAATCTCCCTTGTGGGGTTGCACCTATTGGATCTGTTAATTCATGAGGGGGTGTGAACCATGCATCATACATAGGCGTTGTTTGAGCATCTTCTTTTCCTTGATCATATGGTCATGGTTGAGCAACCAACTGTCGAAAGCCCTTGATAACCTCAAGGGTTGGGATCGTATGTCCCCACACGGTCTCTGGGGCTAACGTAGCAAAAATAGTAGTGTATGCATCATCAAGCCTATCTTATCGCTCACCAAACTATCTCACCACCCTATCGGGTAGGTACCTCTCAATGATGGTATGCTCTTGAGCCTGCATGCATCGATTTTGTTAAGCGAAGAACAGTTGTTGCACATCATTGTGCCATGTTGGCATTTGAAGCTAGGGTTGCCATTTGAAAACTATCATATCATTGATGACCCTGCACTAGTAGGGAATCCTGAGTTGTCCTGTGTGCTACAAATTGATGGCACCTTTGTACCTCTAGATAATAGGATCATCTGACTCTACATCTGCCATCTGAACAATTGGTCAAAGCATAGTGATGTGCTCCCAAGCCCAAATATGAAGTAGGGTGACCCCTGTGTCAATCACCTTGCCATTGCAGTATATGAAATCATGCATATCATGGTTTAAGGAAGCCAACATCACTGGCCCTCATCCATACTAGGTCCTCCAAAAGAGCATCCTATGCCAAGCCAAGCCCCATCTCAGACTAAATCCTTTGCTTTGTCAATCTAGAGTAACAAGCCTAAGATAATCGCTACAATGATCAATCTAAAAGTAGACACTCAACCTCTGTGCATCTCAAGATCAATCTACGAGGTGACTAGAACAATAACCTCTTGATCGAGTACCTCATGGCACGCATCGTATCTAGCATCAAGATCGTATATCACACACTCACCATGTATCAAAAAATGCAATATCTGCCATACATCTTCTAGTGTCCCTATTGCTTTGCTAGTAGGTAGGTAGAATGATGAGGTCTCGTTGTGCCATCACTCGCACAACACTATCATCATCGCCAAATGTGTTCGAACGACGGGCATGTACACAACATACCACAGGCCAATCTCTCCTAAGTGCTCCTATCACAACTTAGCCAAATCACCAAGTCTAGACAAAATTATGGGTCGGTGCTCACAAGACATCAAAGGTGGGATAAGCTCCTGCACCCACAAAGCGCACTATGTCAAAAATTTTAAAAAATTGGCATATTTTGGAGTTTTCATCCCCCAAAATGACAATAGCGTCACTATTTTCAATAGCATCACTATAATTCAAATTCCAAACAATGACACTCAAAGCATTTAAATTGCAAATCGTGATACATTTCACTAAACACGTATGTGTCGCTATTTGACTCTGGAAAACCCTAACCCTAATTTTCAAATCACAAGTTGTGTCTCTAAACACATATGCGTCGCTATTTAGAACCTAAAATCCTAATTCTAAATTGTGAACTACGTCACAATTAATATATGCATCTGTAAAAATCAAAATAGCGTCACCAATTCTAAAAATAGCATCATTGTAGAGCAATGTCGCCAGAGTTTAAATTTTAAAATGCATTAAATGCACCAAAAAGTCAAATCTCAAATCAAGTTTTGAATCACATATTGATGGTCTTGCACCTGGAAGCCTCTAGTACTCTCAAAACCAGTCAAAAATGTGTTGTGGGAGGACTCATTGTGCCATTTCGTTAGAGGCTCAGAGCTCACAATGCAAGAAATATTGAAGGTGTGAAAACACAAATGAATTAAAAGTGACCCTCCCTCACCTATTTATGCTTGCAAATTAGGGTTTTTTTCCCTAATTTAACCATGAAGCTAGGGTTTTTCACCATTTTCACCAATTTTGCCAAACTGGACCTTATTTTGCATCTTTTTTTGTGTTTTTGCCATGTTTTTGCATCTGAAGCCTTTCTAGACCCTTGAGGCAACTTTCTACCTTTGTCAAGAAATCAACTCAAAATTCAAAATTTTTGCCCGATTTCTCGAGGGGGCAGGGAACCAACTTATTCCTTTCGTTGGGCAGCAATGGGGCATCCAAAAAATATTTTAAAAAATGATTTAAGCAACAATTTTTCATCCAAAAGGTGTTAGTCTTTGAACCGAAACAGCAGGTACCTCGCTTCAAAGAGGGGCAAAATGTAGACACTAAAAAATGTCCTAAAGGATAACATAGACTTGAATCAAGTATACTAAAATCATTTTGTCTAAAAATGCATCCTTTTTTTGCTTAATTAATTAAATTAGCCTAACTATTTAATTAATTATATCATTTGCATCTATTAACCTAATTAATTTAATCAGGTTAATTCATCCCCTTTCATGCCAACACTTCATCCTGTTAAGTTAAATAAATCAAATTATTTAATTTAATTTCTAAATCTTCTTATTTAATTCCACCTTTTCCCTATTCATTAAATTATTTTATTTAATGAATATCATCTAATTCTTCTAATTCTCCTAGTTGCATAATTAATATTGTTTAATTATCAATTAAATCTAATTTCCCCCCCAACTTGCAAGGGAATATTCCTCCTTTGCACATTCCCCTTTTGCACAATTTAATTTGTTTTTAATTAATTAAATTATCATTTTTCCCTCACCCATGAGAATATTCCAAAGAATATTCTCTCTCCTCACTTATTTGAAAAAGGGAATATTCTTACAAGACTTCATGTGCAAGTTAGCTTTTTACCTCTTGTGCAAGTTAACTTGTGACCTCTTGTAAAGGTCAAGAGTGTGTTTGTTTGAAGGAATGTTAACCCTTGATTAAATCTCATCTTTCATTCTCATTCACTAATGAGAATCCATGATCCATGTTTCATCATTTCTCCATCCTTGACCATTGATTAGCTTTTTCAATCTTATCCCTTCATTTTTTATTTGATTTCCTATAAATAAAGCACTGTTTGGAGACAAATGGATCCATCTTTTAACATCAAAGTTATGTTGTTAAAATCACTCACACTCACACTCATATTTAGTACATATTTATCATCTTTTAGTCCATTTTAATTGCATTAATTAGTTTTAGCTTCCATTAATGGCTACCATGAGCACATAATGCATCCATTTAGCTTGTTTATAAATTAGGGTTTGAATCTTTTAGTTTAAAATCCATTTAGATTAGATTAGATTTTGCATAACTAGATCATTTTTAACATAAAATCATATTAAATTAGCTTGCATCATGCTCATTCAAACTAAAATCATGTTTTCATACACATCTCACAACCATTACATCAGTTTTCTTCAATAAAATTGATTGGAACAAGCTCATTGATCCACGGGATTGGGAAAGGGTCATTGTTCCACATCAACGTGACACCACTCCCACAATGGGATAAGTTTTAGATGGATTATAGTAGACACTTTAACGCTTTCGTAGTTTAGAATGCTTAATTTGATAAATGTTTAGTTTAATTTACATTTGATTCAATCCTATTTAGATTGGCGTTTAGTGGCATAATTATGCTTTGATTCTTTATGGATCAAGCATAATCGCCCATACTAATCCATCAATCACAGTTTCATTTTTGAAGTCGATAGAGGTGCTTTTTTTTGGATAAAATTAAATTTGGTTTTGATTTAAAATAATTAATATAAGTTAAATTTTAATTTAGATTAATTGATTTTAGGATAATTTAGAGTAATTTAATTTAGATTTTGTTAATTTAAATTAATTTTAATTTTAATTTAGATTTAGATTTTAGATTTTATTTTTTTCTAATTTAAGTTAGATTTAGATTTTTTAATTTAATTTAGATTTGAATTCATATTAAGATTTTAGATTTAGATTTTCTAATTTAATTTAGATTTATATTTTTTCTAATTTAGATTTTTAGATTTATATTTTTTAATTTAGTTTAATTTAGATTCTATTTAATTTAGTTAGATTTAGATTTTAGATTTTTCTAAATTAGTTTAGATTTAAAATTTTACTTTAGATTAATTTATTAATTTTACTAGCTAGATTAAATGTTAGTTTTCTCTTTAGTTTAGTCTTTGATTTCAGAGCTAATCTTTGTTAATTTAGCTTTTTGTAGGTTCACATGTCAAAGACTTAGAATGAAAACTTTAATACACGTTTGTCAAAGATTGGAGGCTTGAAACTACTAATGACATTTGGTGTAGGACATTTCTTGAAGATTTGATTTTTTAAAACCGATTGTCTTTTAGTATAACAAACACTTTAATTGGTGCTTAAAAAGAACATTTGTTTTTTATGTTTGGCATGCTTGTTCATGTGTTGAGTGGACCTACTGCTAACACACACTATCCTCTCCCCTAGTTTCGTGGTCCTAGGTGCAAGAGAAAAGTGTTAGCGACACTCAAAAAAAAAATTCTTAGAGGGATTGCCTCAAAAGAGGGAGTGACCCAAGCAACAAGGCTAAGGCCAAGCTACTTTCAAACCGCTATATAAAAAATGTGTGTGACAAAAGTCATGAGCAATGGGTGTGGATGTGTTATACTGACAAATGTCCCCCTTAGTACCCTTGTGGTGCATAAAAACCTATAGAGCATAACCTTTGTAGTCTGGGAGGCCTCCTAACTAAAGTGAATCACCACGTGTATGGCCACCTAAACAAATTCCCTTACTAAGAACCAACTATTTTAGTAGCCAAAATCCTTCTATTTGTTGGTGCAAGAGGTTGGACCTCTAAAGTTGTCCCACGTTCTTGCAGTTCAAAGTTGAGATAGCAAATTCCTTGAGATCTTCAGGTCTTTGGGAATTCAAATTTTGGTGTGCCTGAGAAGTGTGTGCCATGTAAGGGGGAGCCAGTGCCACCAAACTTCTAAACCATCCACTTTGAATAAGTGTGGCTCAGATTTATCCGTAGTGGGAATCCAACAAATATTGTCTCTACCAACTTAGGATTTGTACTTGAATGTTCTTTTATTGCACCAATCAAACAACATTCACAGTCAAAAATAAACTCGAGGCATTGTGTTTTATGTGTGTATTTAAAGCAAACAAGCAAAAAAACACCACACCCAAAACTGACAACATTCAAACCTTGAAACAAACTAGGCCAACACATCCAAAACAAGCTTAACATTTAAATTTGTTTAGACCAAGGACTTGTTCACTTTATTTCTATCATCATTCATTCATCCATCACCTCATCCTTTTGCATTAGACATTCCCCATAGGTCAAAACTTTAGGTCATCCTTTTAGCTTGCATAAACCTCTTGTATAAACCTCTTGATTAGGAAGTTCATCAAACCTAGACTAGACCATAGCTTCAAATATGTATACCCTTGAACTTATCTTTCGAACAACAGTCATCCTCGTCCTCATCATTTAGGTCAGTTCCTTAGCTCAGCAATCTAGTTTAAGACCACCTTGTCAACACATCTTGTCAATCTTCACTTTGCCCAAGGTCATTGATAATCATATTAGTTGCTATACCTATCTTAGTTTGATTAGCGACGGTATCTTAGGTTTTCCAGAGGTTCTAGCCTTCATACTAGGTCATACTATTCCATCCCTTCAATCCACACTTTGCATACCTTAGTCATAGACTATTGTCATCTTGAATCTTAATCTAGATATCATTATTAGGCATCCCTATATATCCAAAAATACAAAAGAAAAAAAATAGCTTAGGGTGCATACCTTAGGCTTAAGTCATACCCTTGCATTGTCATTACCTTAGCCTTCATAGTTCATCACATCATCCACCTTCCCTTTGCAAGTCCTTTCATGGTTGAAACTAGGTCATAGAGGAAATGAAAAGGCATGGCTTTCCCATCAAACAATGAATTTGTTAACCCATTTGCAAACTCCTCGCATGGGACACCTAGACCATACAAATCCCTATTGGAGAAATTTTTCACTAGAGACCAAAATAGAAACATTGTCATAGAAGAACTAGAGGTTGTTGTCGAAGATCCTAAATTTTCCTCTTTTGTGGATGAATTCTTGGCACAAGGCCCTCAACATTACCTACCTAAACTATTGATAGAAGGTACCACATTACCTTCCGGTTTTGATGTCAATACATTACAAGCATTGTCCACATCCATCAACCAAACTCAAGGAAACAATACAACTATCTCTAGTGACTCTATCTCGCAAGTTAATGCATCCATTCCATTAGGAGGAAGCACATAGGACGTAACAATAATTCAAACCTCCTTATTTGGCACACAAGGGATGACCTTTAACACAATGCAACCAATGACACATTCCCTAACATAGTCCATGTCACAACCCCTTGGTTCTACACCTAATCCATTTAACACAATAAACATATCTTCAAATCCATTTGGAGCATCAAGTGCCATGAACACCACATCGTCAAATCCATTTGGAACATCTAAGGCCTTGAACACCACGTTATCAAATCTTTTTGGTACAAATAAAAGGACTAGAGCTCATATTCATGGAACTAACACAAACACGGTCCTAGCATAAAGGTTCCCCAACAAGTAAATACACAGGTTCCTTCCAAGTCAATAGCCAATATACATAAGGTCCAAACACTTATAATCCTTTCTAAATGCAATCCAATACCAACACCTCATACATCACACCACAAATCCAAGTTCCAATTCCAACTCAAACATTCACACCTCAAATCCAAATTCCAAACACAACTCAAACATTCACACCTCACGTCAACACCAACATACCATCCCATGCAAACGTTGGATCACAAAACACGAGTTTGGGATCTTACCAAAATACAGTTGTAAACGTCGTAGGCACAACACTCACACCATATGATGTCCTAGCTAATCAAATGCTACATTATCAAATAAGAAGACTTACTCTATCCAAGAGTTATCTCCTTACCCATTTGATAGGAAATTATGCATGCCTCCTCTTCCTCCAAATTACGTCATGCCAACTTTACCTAAATATAAAGGAAGAGGAAACCCCATCAAGAATGTGAGGGAATTTCATACGGCCTTGATTGACATTGCTTAAAAAAAAAATACTTAATGAGACTATTTCCTAGGAGTCTCACAAGACATGCTTTAGAATGGTTAGCCCACCTACCGACAGGCATACAATCATGGGATGAACTTGTTGACAAATTTATCACCCACTTTGCCTTCAATATCAAAAATGACATCACTATATTACCACTTTATGTCAAACTAAGCAAGAAGAGGGTGAAGCTTTCATAACATTCTTCCATAGATGGAGAAGTTTAGCTAGCCATTGTCCTATTGAAATTCCTGAAAAATAGAAAATTATCATGTTCGTACAAAACCTAAACACAAACTTAAGGTATGCATTGGAAACCCATTGATGTTATACATTCACCAACATGTTGAAAATGGGGACATCCTTGAGAAAACCCTTATCGCTAAAGGGGAAATTAAAACTTATACCAAAACATAAAATGTCCAAGGAACATTAAATGATAAAAACAAGTTTTGGTCCTATAAGAAGAATCTAATAAATGATGGAGTCATAGATGCAAAATTTGTGAATAGAACAAGTCCCACATTGACTCTCAAAGCACCCAACACAAACAATAATACACCATATTTTTCCAACCAAGCAGCTAACGTGGTACAAAATAACCAAGAATGGGAACCCCCAAGACAACCAAGTCAATACCCACATAGACAATACACTCCTTTACCATAACCAATTGATTTTTTCTTCAAGAAGCTAGTACAATCAAATGTTATACAGCTCCAAGAGCCCAAGCCATATGACTCAGGACAATTCAAACCCTCTTGGTGGGATGACAATGCCTTTTGTGACTACCACTGCATCAAAGGGCATAAGACCTCGTCTTGCCATCAGTTGAAGAACATGATTCAAGACCTAATTGAAAATGGTACCATAGAGGTTGAGGGACAACAACAAAATTCCAATAAAGACCATATGATTTTCAAGAATCCATTGCAATACCATGGTTTTAGAAAACCCCCTCTAGTTCAGGTCAAAAGACAGACAACCATGCCAATTATACCAATGCCTCTTTTGAATACAAAATTATTAACCACCTCCAAGCTACTGATGATCATGTTAACACAATCACCATTAAGAAGCAACCTAAATGCGTTGTTACTACCCATAGGGAAAAGATTACCATATTCGGTCCCCCTCCAAAGCAATCATAATCCAAAGCCCAATACAATCTTGTTGACCAATTGGGAAAGACACCCACACATGTTTCCATCCTTGAGCTTTTGCACATATCACTTGAACACAAATCTATCTTCAATAAAGCTCTAAATGAAACCTCTATTCCTACTGACCTGGATGTCAACCGATTTGAAGCCATGGTTGGATATTTGACCAACTCCCACCATGTCTCTTTTCCTGACAAAGATTACTCTACACCCAAGTCAAACCATAATGACCCATTGCACCTTGAGGTCTTCATCAACAAACACAAGGTCAGATGAGTCCTAGTAGATGGTGGAGCTGGATTGAACATTTGCACTTTAAAACTGGTGAAGGCATTGGGCCTCTCTGAAGCACGTGTGGATACAACTAAGATCATTGTCATCAAAGCCTATGATGATGAAGAACATTCTTCCAAAGGTGTCATCATACTCCCAATCAGAGTTGGACCGATTGTCCTAGATGTGATGCAACAAAGTTTACCTATCCTAAATGATGCAAAACAGAATGATGTAAAGAAGGAAACAACACTACACAACCTCGAGATTAGCCTAGTTGAACTCAAACAATAAGAAAGATAAAGAAAATTAGATTTTACCTTTGTTCAAGTTGATCTTTGGTTGGCCATTTGATGGTTGATATACTATGCTCCTTGATGGAAAGAGTGCTAAAAGTGGATGCAAAACGATCTTGATGAAATGAAGATTCAAATGAAAGATGTGGGTATGTGAGAAAGTGAACAAAATGGATGCAATGAAAGCTTGAAGCTTCAACACTTGAGGATAGATGCAAGTGATTGAAGTTACTTGAGAGATGAAGTTGAATGTGATTGTAAGTTTAATGCATAATGTGATAATGAATAGAAATCCTCTATATTTAGGGGAGAATTATCTAGAGAATTCAATGGTCAATATGGAGGGCTATGGTGAGTTAAGGACTCACAAATTCTCACATCTTGCCATCTGTAAATGAGATGGAAAAAGGACATGGTGAGGTGGAGAGGGTACAAGTGAGGTGGAGGTACTTGCAAGTACCTTGGAAAGTGGAGAAAATTTCTTCAAAAAGGAACTTCTTATCCCCATGTGGGAAGGATGTTGACATGTGAGAAATTTTAGAATTCCTCACACATCATCATGGGGAAGAGAAAAATGGTTGGGATAATAAATGTGAATTTTAATTTCACATGAGAAGCACCTTGTGGATAAGACAAGGTTCTTACGAAGGAAGCTGAAAAGTACCTTGTGGATAAGACAAGGTCCTTATAATAGAAGGTTCTTGACCCCATGTGACTGATGTGACATTTCAATGATCACATGGGGAAGAAGAGAGTCCTTGGAAAGATAAAATGAAATTTAAAATTCCATTAGGAAGGGCATGGGGATAATAAAAGGAATTTAATATTCCTTGAGAGATGAGAGAGTTGAACAAGGTACTGATTAAATTAGTTAATCAGTGATTAGAAGACAATTAGTGGCTAATGAAGATTAGGAGCCAACTTGCAAAATTTGGAGGATGTGACACATCATAATCATGTATTAGACATATGCACATCCTTAATTATGGGATTAGGACCTGGATTAGGATTAAAGAAAAGTGATGGAGGATGTGACATGTGAGGAATTAAATAAATGTATTATTTATTTAATTCTTTTGAGGAAAAGGGGAATAAAGGGTAAGGTATTTAATTATTAACAAAATACCTTAGGGATTTAGAATAATTAAGGGTATCAATTAAATAATAGCAATATTACTTAATTGATGCAAGTAAGAGGACATTTAGACGAACAGGGATAACTTTGGACCAATGTAAGTGTCCAAATTTAGGTTTCTACATTTTTCCCCTCTTTGAGATGGTGCTATGAAGTAGCATCATTTCAAAGAAGATTAAAAGATGAGACCAAGAAGATGATGGTTAGATTAGAAAAGATGCCCCAGTCATTCACAGTAGTGACTAGGAAGAAAGATGATGGGAGTGAAGATGAAGATTAGGAATTGAAGATGCCCCCTTGAGAGGACATGCGAGTTCAAAAGAACACAGATGTGCTCTCGAAATGGATGAGACGATGAAAGGGAAGATGGGGAAGATGATGCAAAGTGATGGATAAGAGAGGGTGATAAGTGATAGGAGAGTGGGAAGTACATATGGAGTTAAGGACCAAGGTGATGTTGCCCCAGTCAAGCTACAAGCCAAAATGGGTTGATGATGGATGGAGTGTTGTTGAGGAGGGAATGAATATCCAAAAACAATACAAGGATAGGGAAGGATACATCCCGATGATGATGATGAAAGCATTATTGATGAGGGAAGGATACATCCCAGAACAACACCAAAGGATAGGGAAGGATACATCTCGAAGATGATGACGATGATGATGATTGGATCAAGGCTTGTAGCAAGGCTAGGAGCAAGACCAAGGATGTGATTAGATGATTTGTGTGAGATTGAATGGATTAAGATTGGCTGGAGATGTGAGATGGTAGAAATGAATGAAAATGATGAAGAAAAAGATGCTTAGAATAACAAATCTATATATTATCCTAAGAAGATTGAAGAGATGATGATATGATTAGGGCACTTAGAATAACCAATCTATATTATTCTAAGATTGAAACAATCTATATTATTTAGAGCACTGATTTTTTCTATAGCATAAGATACCAAGTACCAGGGTATATGTAACCAAGGTGAATTAGTGTCTAATGCATGAAACAAACACAACAGAAAAGAAGGCTATTCCAACACCCCAAAGTCATGAAGACCTTAGTTGGGCCAGGAATTGGAATAACCACAAGCACAAGAGGATGCCCCAGCGTAACATAAGACCATAGGGATCTTGGTGGGTACAATGCAAGACAGCTAGGAAAACAACAACAAACAAAATATCAAGATACACCCCTATGTTTACCAATCAAATCACACCATGATATGATGGATCAAGGATGAGGTATGATAGGAAGCTGAAATGATAAAAAAAGAAGAAGCCAAAAGCATCAAAAGATCACAATAAATTTCAAACGTCCTTTGCCATAGGATCAAGGGGATGGGTGGGATTGATGAGGTATGTTAGGAAAGATGCATCCTATTGAGACCAAAGATGGATACTACACTCAAGGATCGATATGACACAGGATATTCAAAACTGATTAGATCTGATGATACGAGTGGATTTAATTTGTTAAGAACCAGTTGGATAAGGGCATAACTTGAAAACACGACACAAGAGAGACAAGACATGAGACTGATACACCCTAAAGACCTAGGGGCTTAGGGGTCGATCAAAGATTAGCCTTGCCTACGTGAAAGTGTAGAGCCCTCGTAGTTTGATAAAAAGGCTGACGACTAACCATGGATAAAAGCGGAAAGAGGAAAATGGAAACCTCGATGGATGATAGGATAGACAATAGCCCTGGGGGTGGATCAAATGATTGACCTTGCCTACATGAAAGTGCAGGGGCAACGTAGTTCGATGAAAGACCGAAGAGAAACGATGGACAAGGGATGATGAGATAACCCTGATAAGGGGATAAAATGATGGGACCGATACGATGAGACAAGATAGACTTGTTGGATTGGATAGGATGATAGCAATTACACAAAGCTCATGGATGGGATAGTTATCCAAATCATCAAAATGAATTGAGAAGATGATACAATGGAGAGATGAGTGATGAGAAGTGATAGGAGATTGGAAATATGTGCAAAAGAAGCAGGAGTGATGTCAATGAGATAGATGGCATTGGATTGCATGGGGAGAAGCCTATAGCCAGATACCAATGACAAGGGATTATGAGATAGGATGAGGATAGAGATAAATGGATAGGGAGAGAAGGATGGGTGGATAGGAAGATAAGGATGGGGAGATGAAAGGGATGGTTATGATGGAATGGATAGGAAGATAAGGATGGAGAGATGCAAGGTACACTATGATGGATGGATAGGAAGATAAGGACGGGAAGATGGAAGAGATTGTTTAGATGGATGGATAGGGGGATAAAGATGGGGAGATGAAAGGGATGATAGGATCAATGAAGGATGTCTCCAAGGACTATGTCACAAAGAAGAAGATGCCCCCACTCTAGATACGAAAGGGATGGAAGATAGAAGGATGGGAAAATAAGGGAGTGAGATGGATATGGATATGGATAGGATGCATGGATAAGGAAGGGAGATTGATGGTAGCATGACGGGTGGATAAGGAAGATAGATGGATGTGGATAAGGATTAGGAGAGTGTACGGATGAGGAGAATGTATGCCAAGAGATGTCCAAAGCATGTATATATGTTTGCCCCTATCTATATCAAGATCGCAAGGAGGATGGATGGGTTGGGATAAATGGGATATGACAAGCAGGATGTGCAAGATAGGTTAGATGAAGGAGATGGGTGAAGGGGATGGAGTTGCCCCCAAGTTCAAAGTAAACAGGATGAGGGACTTACACATGACACCTGTTTGCTAGGTTTTCATCATGGTAATTATCCAAGGCACTTTTTTTCCAAGTTTTCACCATTGAATGAATTATTTTTCTTTACTATTTCTGATTTTTTTTAATTTTTTTTTTACTCTTTTGACTTTGGAGTTTTTTCAATTTTTTAGATTCTTATGATTCTTGGATAACATGTGGAAGGAAATGGATAAGGATAGGGATGTCGATAAGGGGATTTAGAAGGTATGTGATAAGGAGATGGATGAAGGATTCAAGCATCAAGTTCCAAATGAGGTATTAAGGTGACTATTTGATGTTGGTACAACCTTATTAGGATAAATGGATTATGCAAGAGAATGAATTAAAGGGATTTGATGGGGGAAATATATGGGATGATGGATGGGATGTTGGAAAGTGTATGGGTGGAATTATGGGGGGGATGTGTGATGGGGTAATGATTTCAAGACCAACATTGGCACATATGGTGGTGTGTGTGAAAGGATAAGAGGATTAATGGATGGAGAATGTGGGGATAATGGAGGAGATGGGATAGTGAATTTTGGGACATAAGGACCCAAAATAGATTTAGGAGATGGTGGATGAGAATGATTAACTTTTGGATTCGAAACTTTGGATGTTGCTACAATTTTTTCATTTGAAGGCATTGCATATTTTTTCTTTGGGATCCACATGGTTTTGATCTTTGCTTTAGTGGGCCTTTGTGGCCGGTGGGTTGGATTTGGATTTTAGATTTGATTTTTCTTCTCTTCAACATGTCTTTTTAAGGGGACACATGGAGCTTTAGATTCATGTGGATGTTTAGATTTATGTGTTTTTATTTTAGCATCCAAAGTGCTTTTAATAGCAATGGGATGGGTACAAGGAGATGGATGATGTGGAGTGATGGATGTTGGATTTTGGGGATGGTATGTGGATGGAGGATGTGTAGGTACGTGCCTTTTTTTATCTTGATTAGGGAATATGAGAGTGGGATTTTTATGATGGGTGACATGAACAAGTGATAGATGGATGAAAGGATGAATAAGACAAGATGGAGGAGGTGATTTTGGGATATAAGGGCCCAAAATGGACTTAGTATTGAAAGGATGTGTGATGGTGGGTGGAGGGACATAAGGACCCAACATAGATGGAATAGATGAAGGATGGAATATGGTGGATGGAGGGATGTACAAACCCAAAATGGATGGAGTAGATGAAGGAGGAATATGGATAGTTGTTTGGAGGCAATACGATGGAGGAGGAGGGATGGCAGAAAATGATCTAGTGGAGTGATGGGAGGAGCCTCTTATTCGTTTATAAGAGGATTGTTGAAGGTGTGTGGAGGTTGTACCAACATTTTTGGATTTTTATTCACGAGCAATACATCTGAGACCTCTCGTATAGGAGTGTTCTTTGACCTAGATGGGCTCTAAAATACCTTGCTCGTGAAGGCCTAAATATTTTCCTTGATAGTTCATGTTCTTGAGCATTCGATGCATGAAAGGATTTTTGTTACTCTGGAAGAATGATGCAAGTCCATTATTAGGTGGAGGAGGATGGGTGGTATATATGCTTTGTTTTTCTTCTGTAAGGAGACCACCATGGAAGAATGTGAGAGTACCAAGGGGATATAAAAGCGATTTGGGGATAGTAGGTTTAGTCAACGATGGAGGATCATGAGATGGAGATGATGGGGTAGTAGCATCTTGATCAGGAGGAGTGAGTGGTAAGGGATCAGGAGAGGGATTAGGTGATAGGATAGGATTTGGATTTGTGATGACGAGTAATAAGGTCTCATGTGATGGAGTGATCGGATCTTGAGTGGCAAGGGGACCGTGGGATGGAATGGATGGGGGACTGTGATCTTGAGATGGACTAAATGGGATGACAGGATCTTGACTGGGAGGAAGGGATATGTTGGTATGCTTTGGATCAAGCTCTTGGAATGACTCATCTTGCGTGGATGGCATAATGATGGCATGTTGGAGGGAATCTTTGAGTGGGGGAGATGGAAGGATGGGGGATTCATGAAGTTCATGAGAATGGATTCTGATGCTACTAGGAGTGGGAGGAGTGGATTGGATTTGCATGTCTTCGATGGATTGGATGGATCTAGGAGTAGGAGGAGTGGATTGGATTTGGTTATCTGTGATGGATTGGGTGGATCTAGGAGTAGAAGATGGTGATTAGGTTTGATTGTCTTCGATGGGTTCAGTGGCTCTTCGAGTAGGAGATGGGGGTTCAATGGATTCTTTGGGTTTGACGATTTCAACGATTTGAGTGGTGCTAAGGGTGGTACCATCAATGATAGGTGTGGTACGGAGAAGGTTCTCATCACTAGTGATAGTGGATGATGGATTGGGATGGCATGGTTCCACGACTTCAAGGTGTGGAGTTGGGGATGTCTTCATTGTCATAAGTCCTTGGAGAACTTTCAGAGTGAGAATCGTGCATATTCTAGGCTTAGCTGGGGTGATGGGAATGGATGAAGGATTATGGATTGATGGAGGATTAGGATTATGGATTGGTGGACTAGGATTAGATGGAGGAACGAGATTGGATGGAATACTGAGGGTAGATGGAGGATTAGGATTGGATGGAGGGTTAAGGTAAGAATATTGTGATAGCGGATTAAAATAGGAAGACATGGATGGTGGATTGATGTTTGAGGCAGTAGATAGGGAATTAAGATAGGGATATTGGGATAGTGGATTAAGATGGAAAGATTGGGATGGTGAATTAGGATAGGAGGACATGGACAATGGATTAGGACAAGAGGATGTGGGTGGTGGATTGCAGTAGAGGTATTGGGATAATATAGTAGGATGGGAAGATTGGGGTGGTGGATTAGGATAGGAGGGCGTGGATGATGGATTAAGATAGGAAGATGTGGATATTGGATTAGGATAGGTTTATGGGGGTGTAGGATTAAGATAAGAAGGTGTGAATGTTTGATTAGGATGGGCAGATTGGTAAGGAGGATTATGATAAGGGGACATGGATGGGAGATTGTAATAGGAGTATTGGGATGGTGGATTAGAATGGGAAGATTGGTATGGTAGATTAAGATAAGAGTATGTGGGTGTTCTACAAGACAAAGATGTAGATGAAGGATATGATGAATATGCAGATGGGGAAGATAATGGGTATCCTTTGTCAGAAGTAACATAAGGAGCATTATTAGGCATGGATGAAGACGTAATGGGATAAATCAAAGGAGTGATTGGGTTTTGGAAAGCTGTTGGGGAAATATTACTAGAAATGATAGCATCAAGGAGATCTATGTCATAGACCTCTTGATCAACAAGACTCGTTATTGTCGTCAATGTAATGAGGATTCCCCTTGACTACTATTTTTGGTTGCATTGATGGAGGATAAGGATTCATGATGTTGGATGGGATAGATATGGATTGAAAAGATGGGAACAGACGTTTAGAAGGAAAAAAGAGATTATGAAAGGATAAATAGGATAGATTGGAAGAAGATGGAGGAATGGATCTTAAGATTTGTTTTGATATTAGGAGATCTTGGATTGTAATGGACTAAAGCTCAAATAAGGATTTAGGTCAAGCTCATATTGGGATTGGATTAAAGATCATATTAGGATGATTGGGGAATGTGATGGGATTGATACTACACCAGGTTTAGGGGTTTTAACAAGAGGACGTAAGGTGCTGACAATCAGATTTTTCCAGATTTGGCAGTTTTAAAAATTTGTCAAATTTTGCCATTTTAGGTAATTGCACTGGCATATCTTTGAGAGTCTAGTTTTTTTCCCAAAAAATTCCTAAAACTAAGGTAGGATGAATTTCCAACTAACATCCTAAACCTGAGACATGTATTCTGAGTTATTAACAAAAATGATTTTTTCAAAAATTGAAAAAAAACACTAAATTGAGATTTTGAGGGTCAAGATGAAAGTTTGAAGCTCAAAAAATGTGCTCAAACGGGGGCCACCTAATTAAGGGTTGATTGGGAATGTACATGCCACCTCATAACACAACCACCCATAAAATTTCAACCCAAACAGACACCCAAGTCAAAAGTTATGGCCTCCAGAAGTTTCTGCATCAAAATCAAAATCCTTGAAATGAAGTCTAGGTGATTGGGATAGATGAACCGATGAAGGATATGGATGCCAATGATGTTATAAGAAGCACCTATGTGATTTGGTTGATGAAATGATGACTTTTGGAAAGTGTTGATGAATGGAAACGACAATGATAGGAAGATGGATGAAGGTTTGCTTTTGGGAAAATTCACCTATCTGGAGGGCAAGGTCGTCTATCTATGGGTTAGGTTTGCCTATCTACTAGAAAAGTTTTCCTATCTGCTAGGCAGGTTCACCTATCTGCTAGGCAGGTTCACTTATTTATTGGGCAGATTCGCCTATCTGTTGGGCAAGTTCACCTATCTATTGGGCAAGTTCACCTATCCACTAAGCAAGTTCGCCTATCCACTGGGAAGGTTCGCCTATCTGTTGGGCAAGGTCGCCTATCTGCTTTCAGACCCTTGGAACAAGGAAACAGACTCTCGAAGTAGGTAGACGAACTCTCGAAACAGGGAGATGGATGATCGAATTGGGGAAATGGATGATCAAAATGGATGAATGAATACTCAGAACGAAGAGATGGATGGTCAGAATGGATGAATGGACGGTCAGAACGAGGAGACGGATGGTCGGAATGGATGAATGAATACTCTGATTGAGTAAATGGATGATCAAAATGGATGAATGATTGGTCAAAGCGAGTAAACGATTGCTTAGAAGGGGAGACAAACTCTCGAAACAAGGAGACGAATGCTCAGAATGGATAAACAAGTGCTCGAAACGAGTGAACAGATGCTTGAAAGGGGAGGTTGAATCTCAGAATGAGGAGATAGATGCTTAGAATAGATGAACAGATACTTGGAATGAGTAAACGATTACTCAAAACGATGGAATGAATGCTTGAAATGAGGAAATGGATGCTCGTAAGGGGGGATGGACTCTCAAAACGAGGAGACAAAAGCTCAAAATGACTGAACAAAGGGTGAAATTAGCTGTTTGGGGGGCAAGTTCACCCAAGTTAGGGTAGGTTCACCCAAGTTAAGGGTAGGATCACCCAAGTGTAGGGCAGGTTCGCCTAAGTTGAGGTCAATGTTGCCTATTCAGTGAAAGATAGGTGGGAAACAGATGGTCGAAACAAGTGGGTGCTCAGATCAAGGAGACAGATGCTTGGATCAACGAGACAAATGCTCAAAATAGGGAACAAATGCATGGAATGAGGAGACAAATGCTCGAAACGAGGAGATGGATGGTTAGACTGAGGAAATGGGTGTTCGGAACGGGCAAACGAGTGCTCAAAATGACTGAACGAAAGCTGAAAATGGCTGTTTGGGGGGCAGGTTCACCCAAGTTAGGGTAGGTTCACCCCTGTTAGGGGTAGGTTTTCCTATTTGGTGAAAGATAGACAATTTTGATAGAAACGGGCTGAAGAATGAATGAGACAAAGGGTAGGTTCGCCCCTGTTTAGGGCAGGTTCACCTATTTGGTGAAAATATAGACAATTCTAATAGAAATAGGCTAAAGAATGATTGAGACAAAGGGCAGGTTCGTCTCTATCAACAAACTTGAACTTGACTTAGATGAAAATGGCTATGGAAAAGGACTAAAAATACAACAAACAACAAGCATAAGGTAAGACTGACTTGACTCAATATAAATTCACTAGTTTCGCACAAAAAAGAGTCTAAATAGCACAATTCTAAGATTAGTATGAAGGGTATGGCCAACATAGTCCTCTAACTAGGCTAAACAAGGTAACTAGGGAGTCCTCGATATACTCTCGATATGTGAGGCACAAACTGTGAACACCATCCCATCACAAGCGTGAGTCGATAACCCTAGCAAGATACTAAAGGCTCAGACCAACTCTTCACGTCTATCTAGGTATCACCCTAGCTTCGACGCTCTACCAAACACGATGTGATTGGATTGGGGTACAACTTTGGCTCTCCCCCCTTTGTATACCCCGCTAATACACCTGGTTGGGATCGTCCCTTGGGGTGATGAATTCCCCAAGCAAGTCCCCCTAAAAAGAGAACACTAACCATTTTGAACTACTCCCTAGACTCACACGAAGTGCAAGGGGAAAGAGTGAACGAGATAGTGCCCCTTGGGTGACACAATGAACTTTCAAACATGAAAAACAATATGTTGACTCCCCCTAGTTAAACTATGTGCCTAAGTAGTATGAAAAATGAAAGACAAACAACTAACTAATAATTGGACCCGTCCATCTTGTAGCAAATATGTTAGAATTTTTTCTTTTCGATCTTCACCAAGCATGAAACAAGTTGCACAAATGTTAGTAAAAACTATCACAATCACCAACAGGATGGGTTAGGGGGTCAATATTAATCGAAATGGAAGAAAATAGAGTCTGAAAATGAATTTTAGATCATTGTTTTACCTTACAAAAGCCTCTATTCAGGATAGGTTCACCCCTGTAAGGGCAGGTTCACCTGTGGTAGGGCAGGTTCACCCATTTAACAAACTGAAGGTAGTTTCTATCTTTTGCATAGATGGGCGACTCTGCAAGGCAGGATCGCCCCTATTAAGGGCAGGTTCATCTAACTTGGGGTAGGTTCGCCCCTTTGAAGGGTAGGTTCACCCAACTATGGGTGGGGTTGCCTCTATCTTGGGCGGAGTCGCCTCTCTGCAACCTGAACCTACAAAATGTCAACAAACAAAAAACATAAAAAATAAGGGATCCATTTGTGGGTCCCACCGAGCATGCCAAAAATGTGATGTAGCGAAGTTTACCTATCATAAATGATGCAAAGAAGGAAACAACACTACACAACCTCAAGATTAACCTAGTTGAACTCAAACAATAAGAAAGATAAAGAATTTTTTTTTTATCTCTGTTCAAGTTGATCTTTGGTTGGCCCTTTGATGGTTGATATTGTGTGCTCCTTGATGGAAAGAGTGCTAAAAGTGGATGCAAAATGATTTTAATGAAATGAAGATTCAAATGAAAGATGTGGGTATGTGAGAAAGTGGACAAAATGGATGCAGTGAAAGCTTGAAGCTTCAACAATGGAGGATAGATGCAAATGATTGAAGTTGCTTGAGAGATGAAGTTAAATGTGATTGTAAGTTGAATGCATAATGTGATAATGAATAGAAATCCTCTATATTTAGGGGAGAATTCTCTAGAGAATTCAATGGTCAAGATTGAGCCAACATGGCCAAGATGGAGGGCTATGGTGAGTTGAGGACTCACAAGCCCTCACATCTTTCCATGTGGAAATGAGATGGAAAAAGGACATGGTGAGGTGGAGAGGGTACAAGTGAGGTGGAGGTACTTGCAAATACCTTGGAAAGGGGAGAAAATTTTCTCAAAAAGGAACTTCTTGTCCCAATGTGGGAAGGATGTTGACATGTGATAAATTTTAGAATTCCTCACACATCATCACGGGGAAGAGAAAAATGGTTGGGATAATAAATATGAATTTTAAATTCACATGAGAAGCACCTCGTGGATAAGACAAGGTTCTTATGAAGGAAGTTGAAAAGTACCTTGTGGATGAGATAAGGTCCTTATAATAGAAGGTTCTTGACCCCGTGTGATTGATGTGACTTTTCAATGATCACATGGGGAAGAAGAGAGTCCTTGGAAAGATAAAATAGAATTTAAAATTCCATTAGGAAGGTCATGGGGATAATAAAAGGGATTTAATATTCCTTGGGAGATGAGAGAGTTGACCAAGGTATTGATTAGACTAGCTAATTAGTGATTAGAAGATAGTTAGTGGCTAATGAAGATTAGGAGCCAACTTGCAAAAGTTGAAGGATGTGACACATCCTAATCATGGATTATACATGTGCACATCCTTAATGATGGGATTAGGAAGTGGATTAGGATTAAGGAAAAGTGATGGAGGATGTGACATGTGAGGAATTAAATAAATGTATTATTTATTTAATTCTTTTGAGGAAAACGGGAATAAAGGGTAAGGCATTTAATTATTAACTTAATACCTTAGGGATTTAGAATAATTAAGAGTATCAATTAAATAATAGCAATATTACTTAATTGATGCAAGTAAGATGACATTTAGACGAACAGGGATAAATTTGGACCAATGTAAGTGTCCAAATTTAGTTGTCTACACTAGATACCAAATTCTAGGACTTGGACCTCGAACTTCCATACAACCTCCTCCTTAGTCAACCATGGATCCACACATGAAGGACATACCATCCACATACCATCAATGTCTCAAGTTTCCTCACAAAGGCACTAAAATTACAGTCGTAAGAGATCCTGACCCCTTTCAATATTGCAGTAATTTGAGAGGGACTACTCAATTCCAAGTGCCTGTCAACCAAGAGGCCTCATCATCTTGCTACATTGATCTATCTTCATTGACCAAGTCATCCACTTCATTTACCACACCATCAAACCCCAAGTTCCAAGTCCATGACATGGGATGTGGAGAATACCGTATGGATAATTTATTGAAGAACGACAATGCTAATGCTACTAAGAAAGATCAAAATCTAATAATGTTATCAAGACAACTGTAGAAGGAATAAAAAAAAGATGGTTTTGCTTGGATTGAAACCTTTTGGGACCCTAATGATACATCAGCCTTTGCCATATCTACTTTTGCTCAAACTTTTCATATCCATGACAACCCCATGTTCGACCAGGACATTTACGATAACACACTCTTTGATCATGACCCCACTGAGGATATCCAATCATCATCCTTCCATCCCACCTACTCTAGGTTAGGATAAGTATCTTCTACTGTTGCATCTACCAAGTCACCTTTCCAAGTCGTTAAGGATGTGCAAGCTTCCCTTGACATTAGCAGTACTGAAAAGGATAGTCCTAAAGACTCCATTGATCATCCACTAAACATTCTTATCACTTTTCCTACTTCCTCCATCCTACTCACATCCATCCACATCATAGACATGGATCAACAAGTCATAGCTCAAGAAAAGAATAAAGGAAAAGCTTCGATGAACGAGCTATCTTTCAAAGGAGATCAAGGATCAAGAGACATAATGAAAAGAAGAGAAGATCAAGACAAGTCCCCTAGCCAAAATAAAAAGCTATTAGACAAATCAAAAATAAAATAAGATCAAGACAAGTCCTCTATCCAAAATAAAAAGTTATTGGACAAATCAAAAATAGAAGTCAAAAGTGAAAGGAAGCAAAATTCAATCTCCAAGTATGCCTCTTCATCAAAAATCATTGGGGGCATCTATCAAGGAAAAAATTAAAACAAAGAGCTTGTTAATCCAAGGTCTCCATCCACGTCACTCTCACTCATACCATATACTCCATTCCACCCATCCATGGTCACATATCTATCATATAACACCATTGGTGATGTCTTTCAGTGTATCTTTGGTGATGACCCCTTCATGTACTCTAGCTCGTTGGTCACCCAAGCTCCTTTTCATTTGAAGCCTGATGTCCCATGTAGTGTGCACATTAGGGATCTTATAATAACCTCTTTTTTCTGTTACATCTACCACCCTTCATATTTGTCGCTTGCACTTGTCATCTAGATCGGGTCCTTTCATCCAGCACGGTCATCCACACAGGATCAAGGCATTGGCAAGGCAATCTACAGATCCAATGCTTATCAATTCTATACCTAGCTTCAAAGCGCTAGGCTATAAGTCCTAAAAAATACAAAAAATGAGAACAAGTCTTGAAAAAATACAAAAAAATGAGAAAAAGCGCTGAAAAATATTAAAAAATGAGAAAAAATAGCAAAAAAAACAAAATAAAAAAAATTGTTACCTTGATGAAAACCTAGCAAATAGGCACCTTAGTGATAGCAAAAAAATCAAGAAATCATAAAAATAGTAAAGAGAAACATTTCATCCAATAGTGAAAACCGCGTTAGTGGCGCTTTGGATAAGTACCATGGTGAAAACCTGGCAAACAGGCACCATGTGTAGTTAGTCTTTGCTCTGTCATCTACTATCACTCTATCTAGTCTTCCACCCTAATCCATAATAATTCCTTTACCTTCCATCATATCCCATTTGACATCCATCATCAGGCCTTGTCATCTTTATCATGACTTCCAAGCGGTTGACGTTGCATCCTTTTTCCTCCATCTTTCGTCCATAGTAAACCCTTATCCCATCCCATCCCTATTGGTTCGTCTTATACCCGACTGGGGCAATTTCTTAACACCTGGCTTCATTGGATTCTACACTTGTCATTGGAGGTCAAAATATTCACAAAACTCCAAAAAAATCAAAACATTCGAAAAAGACAAAAAAAAATTCAAATATTCACCAAAAAGACAAAAAAAATCATAAAACTTCAAAATCCAAAAAAATCAAAACATGCGAAAAAACACAAAAACATTTAGATAACTTTCAAAATCCTAAAAATAGAGTCAAAGTCAGTCATGTTAGTCTTTGTCATTGTAAAACTATGTTGCCTCTGCGACTAGACGTAGGCAAGGTCATCTATCGATGTGCCCTTGAAGCATTAGGTCAGTCCTTTAGGTGTTGTCAAATAAAATCATGATTTGGTCCTTTGTCATTGAAACAAAGTTAAGGGTCATGTTGAACTATGAGGTCTCTGCGCATTGCTACGTAGGCAAGGCCATCTGTTGATGAGCCCCTGAGGCCCCCTAGGTCAGTCTTTTAGGGTTTGTTGGGTCAGTCAAAATAAATTGAACACTGTCAACTTAGACGCGACATCATCATTTGAACTTCAAATAAAAATCTTGAGTCAACAAGACAAGCAAGCCAACAAGTCTTCAAGTCAAACTAGTCATTTGTCAAATTGATCAAAACCAATGGTCTTGTATAGGATATGTCCTTCCTGAAACCAAACCTTGTCACTATCAAACTTTGTCATTTGCCTTATACAGGTAGTTACATGATTGAAACCAGACTTGATGTCTTATACGACATGTTTCTTCTCCTGAAACCAGGCCTTGTCAAAATAGTCCACCCATCACTTAGTCACTTAACACATTGGAAAACAATCTAATTAGTTGTTGACCTTGTTGGTCTATTTTGTCTTATCTTTTGGATTTGCTTTGGTCATGTTACTACCCACCTCGAGGATGTCCCATGAAGGATTTAGAGGAGCAACGATGTCTCATGACTTGTATTTTATTTGATTGTTGTATGCGGTTTGTCTAGACAAAAAGACTGGGGCAACTTTTCCCTTAGTATGAATTAGGACATTCCTTGTCTATGACTGTCTATTTTATAGATGGACGACCTTGCACACCTTGGTCTATGTCATACCATTGTGTTTGTTGTCTATTTTTCACATTTTACTACCCAATGATGATTATGCACAAGCCTTGCATAGTGAAATATATATCTGCAAATTATCTCAATTAACACTATTTCAACATCTAGGTCTTCTATGCTAACATCCATCTTTTTTGTGCTAACATTCATCTTTTTCGCTCTAACATTTCTTTTATTTTGCATCTTCATCATCCTTATCTATTTTCCTCTATCCTTTTGTCCTTCATCTTCTAGTCCTCTCGTCCGTTTCGAGAGCACACTCATGTTCTTTGAACCCGCCTGTCCTCTCAAGGGGGCATACCACTAACTCATCATCATCCATCCTCATCCTACTTTCACTGGGGCATATCTTTTTCTTTGACAAAACACGATAAACCACATTGTATCAAAGAGGGGAAAATGTAGACACTGAAAAATGTCCTGCACCTGCTAACATAATTTTTCCGCATCATTCTCTCTTCTTTGCCACCATAATTAGGGAATTTTAATTGTTTAATTATTTTAATCGCATTCCTCTATTAATTAAACAATTTTAATTATTTAATTAATTCGCCTTCCTTTCCTTAATTTCTCTTTTGATTAATTAAATAAATTATATTTATTTAATTACGTCACTAATCAACCCAATGTCTTTCTTTTGATTAATTAAATAAATTACATTTATTTAATTACGTCATTAATTGATTCTTCCATCTTTATTATTAAATAAATTTATATTTTTTTAATTATTCATATCACTTTTGATTATAATTAAATAATTAGTCCAAATTATTTAACCATAAATCCTCTTCCACTATATTAAATAATTAATTTGAATTAATTATTTAATCCATCCACTTTCTAAATTTAATTAATTAATTAAATTGAATTCTTATCCTCTTCAAAATTTCTTATTCTGACTACCACTTTTCCTCAATTAACTAAGTGGATCCACCACTTCATCTCACTCTATTTGAGGAAGTTTTTGAGTGGATCCACCACTTTACCTCACTTTGTTTGAGGTAATTTCTAAATCAACTCAACTATTCAAACAATTAACTCATCAATTAATTCCTCTATGTATAAGAGCGAATTTGCACCCTATGTGCAATTCCCCTTTTTGCCTTTGTCCACCTTAGAAAACCAAATTCAGAGGCTTAATTCCACCTAAGCCTGCTGCTTAAATCACACTCGACGCCTATTTTGAGTGTTGGTGGAGGCGTTTCTGTCAGAGACGCCCGTGCGGCGTGCAAACATCCACGTGGCGTGCTTACGTCCCTAACAAATTCTTGTGTCTAGAGCTTGTAGAGGCATTACACTTCCCATTGAGGGTTGATTTGTAATGCCCTCTTCAGATGACTGACCCAAATATGGCCGTTTCTCTTCATCTCTTCTACATATTCACCCCTTGAATAGGAATTTTCATCTCTTCACCACTTTTGGACCTCATTCACAAGCTTCACAATCCTTTTCCAAGCATTGAGCTCACTCTTGACAGCTCTAAGCATTGAGCTCACTCTTGATAGCTCTAAGCATTGTAGCCAAACATTTTACACTTCACAACAACAACATCAACACTCCACCACTTCAATAGAGCAAGTGTGGAACAAAACATCATTGCAACAGAGGCTTGAGTTTCTCTCATTTTCTCCCCCATGTAGCCTTGAGCGCTCTTGGTGGAGGTGGTAGCTTTCACTCCTCTCCTCTATTACTTGGTTGAGTAGCATAACACTGTTTTGTAGTGCTTTAGTTCTCTTTACTTCATCTCTACTTCTTTATCTATCTGGCTGTTCATGGAGGTGAGAACACCAAAACAAGGTCTAACTGAGGCAAGCCCCTATATAGCCCTATCAATTTCTCTCTTTCTCTTGTGTGTAGGTATTGAAAACTCCCATGAGCTGGAAGCTTCATCACTCGCACAATTGTAGGTAATTCCTTTCTTCTCCTTATCTTTATTAGCCTTATTTCACTCTATTTTAGTTATGTCACTTTCTTGCATTTTAAGATTTCTTAGCAGTTCGAGTAGAAGTAGCCACTTAAGCATTTTTTGAGATAAACTCACTTTTTGGTCCGTACGAGACTCCAATGCGCCTCTGAGATGACAACACATTGTGCTGTCGTCCATTTTCTACACTGACGTCCTTTGGTCGAGAGCTTGTCAGTTTGTCCAGAAGATCTATGTGACCTGCTCTTTCGGATTCTAAAACTTCCACGTTATTCCATTGAGGTAGTACAGGGCAGTTTTCCCTATGAGGCTCTCTGAATGAAGAGAACTCGCGAGTAGCGAATCCCCCTATATTACACTCTCATCAAACCTCGATCATTGATCTTCAATCAATCCTAGTCGTCTATTTGAACAACCTCTCTATAAAAGAGACTTTTCTTGGCCATTTCAATCATTTGGAGAATCTCTAAAAGAATTCTTGTGCACATAATTTCGATATTTTGCTATCATTGTCATAGGATTTAGTTGCATGTTCAACACTAAGGGCACTTGGAGCTTTAAAGAAAAATGGAGAAAGGTAATGGAGGTAATTCAATAATGGCATAGGTATGTGTTTGCGCTACTTCATTAGTTTATGATCTTTTATGCTAATATGTTCTTTATTACTTGATATTTGGTTTGAATTTGATTTCTTGATCTAACCATGCGTAAAAACCATTGATCACACACACAATTTTACCTTAGTGGATAATGATGGTAGTTTGAGCTCAAATTCAAACAAACATAGATCTACCTCAATTCTTTCTTGATTGGCGTACTATATAGACTAGGAGCTAGCCATATGGCTAGCTCTTCTAAGTATCTTAATCAATGACCTAGGTGGCACAAAACCTTCACTAGCTCCCGTTTTTATAAAAAAAATAGAAAAATTAAAGAGTCAACATGATGCTTTAATAGGAGGATTTGATAGTCAATCTACAATTATCCATCATTGTATGTATCCTTTGTTGAATTTATTTATTGAGAAGGTAGTAGAGGATTTCTTGTTGCATTTCCATGGTTTCAATTTAGATAATTATTAGCATAATGCACCACCAAAGGTGAAACACCCTTTGGGAATTCCTCTTCTTTTAGGAATTATTTCTTCTTTGTTCTCATCTCTTAATTTTGATTCATCATCCCTTCTCCTAAACTTGGAGTCATTATTTTTTAGATCCTCTCTATTATGCTTTTATTGGTGGTTTTGGTTCCCATTCCAATTTTTCTTCTTGAAAGAAGGAGATGGTTTGGAGTTCACAAATTTCTTACGAAACCTATCTCTTGATGTTGTAACAAACTTCAGTTTTGTTCCTATTTGATTTCTTTTTCAAAAAATTGGTCCATGGTTGACAATCCATGCACATCTACCTCTTCTCCTATTTTGAGGATCTTCAATCCCATAATAAATTTATAGATTTAGAAATATTCATCATGCTAGTATTGGGGTACATATTTGAGAAGTCTCATGAACTTCTCTTGATAGTTAGTTACTGACATCTCTGCTTACTTCAAGTTGTGAAAATTAGTAAATTTCTAATAAAAATAAAGTTTTGGTAACCAATGTATTCTAAAAAACACTACAAACTAATTCCAAGTTATTTTTTTTGAATCTTTAATCCATTTCTATTTTCTTATTGACCCACAAAGTGGAGGCTTCACCAAAAAGCTAGCACGCTCCCCAAACAACCTTTGTGATTTTGGAATAATTCTAAATTTCAAAGTACTTCTCTCTAAGCTAGGCATCAACTTCATCTCCTAACACTACACCATAAAATTCAAGTGGATTCACCTTTTCATAGCTCAAGCCATTTTAATAACTATTTGATTTCTTACATTAGAATGCATTTTCATTTCATCATGGTTAGGCTATTCTTGATGAGATTCATCATGCCTGTTATTAACACTAATATCATGTCCTTCAACTTCTTCCTCCTGATCTTACATATTTGAAATTCATGTTCTAAAGCCACATCTTCACTATTTTCATTCATTGCAATTAAATCTTAATCCAATTTTGCATTTTGATCATTTGTTGTTTACCCTGATATCTCATGACTACTTCCCAAGTTCAAACGTGTGTGAACCATGTTTAACTTGATACATTCAAGTTCATATTTTAATAGTTTTTAAAACATCTAAATTTACAAAAATTTAGAGCTAAAAAAAGTTTAAACATCACACATTATAAAAATCATAATATTATTTTGTTCAAAAGATTTAGTGGATTACATATCCTTATTTATAACAAGGTTTTACACTTGCACTTTTAATAAATCTTACCCAGATTCTACTTCTTCAAGTTCTTCATCTTCTAATTCCATTTTCATATTACTGGGAATAGGATTTACTTGTAAGTACTCCTATATAACTTCCTAACTCATTAAGGGTGCATCGAGTCCACAACTAAATGACATGTCACAAGTTGTTGAAGGTTTCTTATGTTCACTCTTCCTTTTAGTTTTAACTATTAGGTGCTTTCATTTTTCTAGTTTCACTTGTCCTGAGGCTGATGCCATGGTATTGGTATCTAAAAGCCACATTTCTTCCTATTGAGGTGGTTGGGTATAAGATGTTTCTTTAGTTCAATTTAGCTTTTTTACTTTTGTTTTTTCTTCCAACATGTTTCTTAAAACCTCCCAATTTCAGTACAAGGAGAAATTACAATTTTTATTAGATTAAAAAGAAAAAATATTAATATACCATGTTAAACACAGTAGGCTCTTAGGTTCTAGAGTTTGAACCTCTACTATGATGGCACATGAAATGGATCAATGCCTCTTAATACGTCATAGTTAATTAATTTTGACATTATATCTTACAAAATTAAATAATAAAAATTAAACACATGATCTGAAGAAGTCAATTCATGATGAAAATTATCTTTTTTTTGTTTATAAATGAACAATAAGAAACTAACTTAAATGTTACAACATATATCATTCTTAAATGCTGTAGACGTCCAATTTGATCACCTCCATATGATCAAAATGCGTCTCCTTATTCATCTAGTTGCTCATCCCCTCTGTTAGTTTTAATTAAACCATTTGTTTAATTAATACCCTGCATCTTGCACAAAGGTCCTAAAGTATTTAATTTAATACTTTACCCCTCTTCCTCTAAATTAAATAAATATCCCCTTTTATTTAATTTAGTCATATTCCCTTTTTGAATTAAAATTCATTTTTAATTCTTCTTTTCTCTCTCATTGTCACATCCTCCAACTTTTGCAAATTGGTCTCTAATCCATCTTAATCACTTCATCTTCTTCTACTTAACTAGGGTTAGCATGTGCACACCCTTAATCATCATTAAGGTCACATCCTCCATAATTTCCCACTTGCTTCTAATAAGTCATTAGTCCATCTAACTGAGTACTTGCACAACCTTAATCATTTGATTAGCCTAACCTAATCCTCCTCCCACTTATGGCATGTGTCCTTAAGTCAACCTTATTAAAGGCTTTCTCCTTTTGGACAAGGCATCCCCCTTCCCCATGTGAATTTTTAATTCACCTTTTAATCCCCCAAGGCACCTAAAAGGAATTTTTAATTCCTTCACTTCTCCCCACATGTCCTCTATTCATTCTTTATTCTTTCTCTCATCTCCATGAGAATATTTGAGGAATTTTTAATTCCTCACATGTCCTCTCACCCACATGGGGACAAGGACCTCCTTTATGAGGAGATCTTGTCCAATCTCAAGGTACTTTGTACCCCTCTCCATGTCATGTCCTTCTTTCCACCTCATGTCCACTTCACCTTTTAGGGCTATCTCACATGCCACATGTCAAGATGTGAGGGCTTGTGAGTTCTCAACTCACCTTGGCCCTACATCTTGGTATTGGTGGTCAATCTTGACCGTCCATTTCCCCTAGGATTTCCCAAAAATCTTATAAATACCCCCTCTTTTCTCTCATTTTGGGGAGATCATTTTGCTAGCCAAACTCTTGCAGTTTTGTCTCTCAATCCACACTTAGCCATTTTCATGTTTTCATCCACTTGCACTCATCCTCACATCATTTAGCTTGCATCTACTTGCCATCCAAGGAGCATACACATCCAAGATCGAAGGGCCAACCAAAGGATCGACTCAACGCAAGGTATAAGGTTCCATTTCATTGCTTTTATCTTGCTTTGTTTCCAACTTAGGTTAATCTTGAGGTGTAGGTTGTTTTAGTGTTTATTTACACTCTTTTGCTTGTTGCTTGATTTCTAACACTCCATTTCGACTCCATTACATTTCCGACGCCTGAAGGGGACCCACAAATCCGCCCCTTTCTTCACGCTTGCTATTTTTGCATTTTGCAGTCCAAAGCTACAGAGTATGATCGATCCCTTCCCATAGTGGCAACGTCCCGAGTGGCTGACCGTCCTAACAGAGTGGCGAATTATCCCAAAGGGCTACCTGTTTCAAAGGGCTTTGACCCGTCTCTGAAGGCAAGCACCACCGTCCTAATCTGCCATGGACCTCGTCCTAATTCAAAGGGCGCATCTGCCTCTGAAAACCAAGCATGAATCGTCCCCTGTGAGTATGCACTGCCCTAACAGAGTGGCAGACGGTCCTCATAGAAAGTGCTCTGATCTATCCCTCACAGAGTATGGGGTCTGTTCCTCCAAAAAGGTAAAATTTTAAGTTTTCCGAATTGTCTTTTTTGGTAAAATAGGAATACAGTTTAATCAACGGTGTCAATAAACCTTGTTTACGTGGTTGGGAAGGCTATTTGATCGTGATAAAATCCCTCTTGCGCCATTTGGCTTACTCCGTGACAAGAAATCGTAGCTTACCATGTCCTTTGAGTCCACCCCTTTTTCTTTTTCTTAGCGAGACCTGCTTGGGGATTTCATCACCCCAAGGGACGATTCCAACCACACGTACTGGTGGGGTATATAAAGGGGAGAGCAAAGTCGTATCCTCAATCCAACCACGTTGTAATTGGTGAAGGCCGGATGACGTGAAGAGTTGGTCCGAGCCTTTAGTATCTCGCTAAGGTTCCCGACTCACTCTTGTAACGGGTTGGTGTTCACGGTTTGGGCCTCACGTACCGGGTGTATATCGAGGACTCCTTAGAAACCATGTGCATCCTAGAGTAGAAGACTTTGTTGACCATACCCATTTCTACTAATCTTAGGTTGTGTCGCTTGAATTTGTCTCTTTACAAAACTATGGTTATCGCTTAACAAGTTTCTTTTTATGACGGTCCTTGCCTTTGTCATCCATAAAAACGTTTTGCTTTGGTCCTTTGAAACCCCGCAAAGGCCAAACCCGTCTCTAGTGCAAATGCCAAACCCATTCTGCAGCGCCAAACCTCGTTCTAGTGCAAGTACAACTGCCCTAGTGCAAGCACAAACCCGGCCCAAGGCAAAGCATGACCGCCCTCGCAGGCAAACCTATCCTAGTGCAGTGGCAGACCTGTCCTTGTGCAGTGGCGGACCTGTCCTAGTGCAGTGGCGGACCTGTCCCTGTGCAGTGGCGGACTTGTCCCAATGCAGTGGCGGACCTGTCCAAGCGCAGTGGCGGACCTGTCCCTTTGACCAGCCTATACCATCATTTGGCATTCATTGTCCCTCTGTTTTGAACACCGAAACGATCATTTAGCATCCAAAACAAACATCTGAACATCCGTTCCGAGCCCCCATCCCTTCGTTCTAAGGGTCATTTGTCTTGAATAGTCTTTTGCTTGTTTCGAGAGCCATTCATCTATCTTGAGACACTCCCCATCCATCCTAAACACGCTTTCATCTCTCTGTTATTCCCTATAAACCCTGTTGGAGTTGTCATCCAAGTTGACCTAGGTATTCATCCCTAATCACAATCATCATAGCTGGCTTAGGATCGCTATCTGTCTTAGGTCAGTTATCCTTTTTGACCCAATCAATCCGCTTCTATCTCAAGTTGGATTCGGTGTCATTATCATACATCCACCTTTCAATCAATACCTAGTGTTACCAAGGATCCTTCTTAAACTCGGTCTTCATCATATCTATTATCACATCAATCCTAATCATCAAATCGATCTGATCCCCACATCATCAAACCTATTTGAATCAAAACCCAGAATCTAGGTTAATCTAGTATCTACCAATCAATCCAATCCAATTCCATCAAGCCAATCCACGTCGGCCTAATCAATCGTCGTCAACTAATCTTTCATCAAAATCAAATCAATCTCTCATCATCAAGGTGTTTTTAATATCTTGATCGACCTCATCATCTTGTATGCCCGTTTAGACTCGATCATAGGCAAAGAAAATGGCTGACCAACAAGCCCTGAATGCCCAATTGAACAACCCACAAAATCCCACCAACATAGTCAACATCTCGTCAGATCCGAACTATGGTGCTAATATCCCTCACGATCCCCACAACGGCACCTCGTCGCAATCCAATGTGGATGGTCAAAACACGTCGCCACCTAGGGAGGAAAACATGGCCGATCAACCCGAACTCACATTCGAGGAGCACTTTAGCAACCCAGTTAATGCACAAATGACGGAGCGCCTTCTCGAAAGACATGGTGACCAAATCTTGGCTCACTTGATTGACAAAGGTGTCAAGTTGCCGTCAGGTGTCGACTTATCTAAGTATGGCACCTTAACATCTAACGTACCCCAAGGTTCACATGACATCCCCAGTAGCTCGTATGTCCCCAACGTTCCTTCCATAGAAGGTTGGCATCAACCTGAATTCGGCAACGCAGTCCTGTATCCAGTTGGAAATCCCACACATCCCACCATCTCGGTCATGGGAGCACCTCAAACTATTGATCCCAATGATCCTTTTACCTATGGCATGCCACAAAACATCCCACAATCGCAACCATTAATGCTACCGGCACGACCCCCCTCGAACCCGCTTCCTGCCAACACTGGGGGCAACCCTTTCACTGCCTTACCCCCACCTCTTGGGGCTACAAATCCTCCACCATCATCATTCCTATCTCAACAGCTGCCCCAATCCAACATCCCTCCTCCATCATCATTCAACCCTCCACCATCGTCCCAATCCAACATCCCTCCTCCATCGTCATTCAATCCTCCACCATCATCCCAATCCAATATTCCTCCACCATCGCCATTCATACCTCAAGAGCCTCCACCATCATCATTCGTACCTCAACAGCCGCCCCAATCTAACATCACTCCACCATCATCATTCATATCCCAACAACCTCCCCAATCCTACGCTCCCACTAGTGATCAACAACCTCCCTCGCACAACATCTCAATCGCACCTCCACCTCAACAACAATCATTGGTCAATCCCCTATTTTCAACACAACCATCACAACATCAACTGCAAGGAAATCAACCTCGGCCTTCAGCCCTGACCATATCTCCGTTCCTTGCATCCATTTTACGCCCGCAAGCGCAACCACAACATAGCATCCCATCTCGCCCATCACAGCCGCCACCTATGCATCAACAACAATATCAACAACCACCTCATCACTACAACTATTACAACCAGCAACAATATCAACAACCCTCCTATGGGGCATCACAACAGTCATCAACACCCCCAATATCCGCAAGCTAATCAGCAACACTTTCTCCATACTTCCCAACAGTATGCCACCCACAACTACCCGACCAATCCATATCCCACCTCGCAACAACAACCTTTTTATCAACAAGGTCCCTTGGCGTATCAGCAGGAGGTACCACCTCCTCATCCATACGCCCATCTCCAAACATCCTCTCAGAATCCACAATCGTCCTACCATCAATACCCGTCCAACACACCAGTCAATGCGGACATCCTGGAAATCAAAGCCGCACTAAAGGATCTCCAAGCAGGGACTAGCAAGCAATCGTTCAAGTTCGAAGATATATGCCCCTATCCGTATGATCCCTCCATCTCATTGATTCCCTTCCCCAAGCATTTTGAGATGCCAAAATTTGACAAATATAAGGGGAACAAAGATCGTAAGGCCCACCTACGGGATTTTTACTCCCAGTGTCAAGAAGTGATCCACAATGACAACTATCTCTTGCATCTGTTCCCCCAAAGTCTGGGAAGCGACGCACTAGGGTGGTTCATGACCCTCGACAAGGGATCTATAAAATCTTTTGCGGACTTGTCAGAAAGGTTTGTCTCCTACTTCTCCTTCAACCTGGAGAAGGATACTGATACCTTGGATCTCCTCAAAGAGAAACAACGTGAAGGGGAAACCTTTACTAGCTACCTCCAAAGGTGGCATGCCCTAGCAAGCCGAATGAAAACCCCTTTAAAAGAGAAGGACACGGTCACCCTTTTTGTGGAGAACTCTCATCCTGACATGGCCCACAACTTCCGATTACATTGTGTCACCACTTTCGTGGAAGTAGTGGAGAAAGGACCTATCCTTGAGCGTGCCCTTGTTGCCAAGGGGCACATCAAAATATATAACCAAGATAGGGAAAGGACATTCAACGACAAACCACATTTTTGGAACAAGAACAAAAATGCAGTAAATGATGGTGTCACTGACACTAAACATGTCCACGTGGCCAACACATCTCAGAAACAACAGCAATCCATGCCTAATACCATATCTATATCGCAAGGGACGCCCCATCCTCCCCAACAGTCCAATCAAAATAACCAAGGGAACACTAAACGCCAGTATGCTCAACTAGGAGAACCCTTGAGTGTTGTCTTCAATAAATTGCTGCAGATCAGCTATCCGATCACATATCCTGTCACCAAGCCACTCGACGAATCCAAACCTAAACCTGCATGGTTTAGGGAGAATATTAGCAGGTTCCACAAAATCAAGGACCTCTTTAAATAAGTGTCAGGGTCTAAAAAACTACGTCCAGGATCTCATAGATCGAGGTGACATCAAGGTTGATCCTAACCAAGCTCCGTCGTCCAATGCTCAGTTGCAGATTTATCAAAACGCCTTCCCAAACCATAACCAAGGCCCGAGCACTTCCAACAGCAATCCTCAAAACAATAGCACAAATAACATGAGCTATAAGAATGTACCCCTCAATTACGAGGGTGTTATTCATTACATTGGTAGAGTGGGGCACAAATGTATCCATGGTATGTCAAAGCTAAAAGATCCTCAATGTCTTTGTTACCTGCGGCGAGCCATCACCATTCCTGTGACTCTTGCACCTGCAATGACTCCTGTGCTTTGATGCAATATCCTTGATCACCCTAGGAAAGACCGACACATGTCCATCTTGGATTTATAAGTCTTCCCGTGTATCAATCAATATTGAAGTCGTGGTCGCTCGGCATAAAATAAAAAGGGTCTTGGTAGATAATGGCTCTGCCCTCAACTTGTGCACTTTAAAATTCATAAACCAGGTGGGGTATACCCAAGCGGACTTAAGCAACCAGATTATTACAATCAAGGCTTATGACAATGCAGAAAGAAATTCAAAAGGGATAATCAATCTTCCTGTCCAAGTGGGACCGGTAGTTCAGTACATCACCTGCCATGTCCTTGATCTGGACTTACCATATAATCTCCTCCTCAGCCGTCCATGGCTCCATGCTATGCAAGCCGTGCCCTCCACCTACCATCAGTGCCTCAAATTCCCCATCAACGGACAAGAGGTCACCATCTATGCCGACCCCCAACCATTCAAATATTGCCGCGCTCTAGAGGCATCATTTCCCCATTTACATTATTGTTCTGGGGTCGAAATGGGGGCATCTCGGTCATCACCTGTCAATCCACCATCCACCGTAATAGCCGCTCCATCTTCCACCGATCCTACAGTCACAAAAGTCCAGATCATTGATAAAGGGTGTGGTGAGTACGAAATGCACACTGCTCTTAATGTAGCGACCATGCCACCATCGCCACACGAGTATGGTCAACCTTCCCATGCTACCCCAAAAGCGGACAAGACTATCACCTTTTGTGGCAAAAACATCCCTACTACCACTTTTGTATCCCCAAGTATCAAGACAGATGCGCCCGAAGAAGATATAAGCTAGTGGGTTTACCGAGAAGAGCCTCAGCCAGAAACTCCTCTCAAGGAATACTTCCAAGAAAAGTACCCCTAGCCGACAAAGTTTGTGGAAAAGCATAACTATCAAGGCAGAGGCCTGGGAAAGCAAGAACAAGGGCAGTTACAACCCATTGATACGTCTCCGCTACCAAAAAATGTGGGCATTGGGTATGACAGAAAGTAGAAAGGCCCCGAAACACCGTCTAATACTTCCAATAGTATAGCTGTGGACAATGGCTCATTGGAAGACATACCCGAGGAAGAATCCATCATACATGCGTACGATGACGTTGATCACACCGACCTATCCTCCATATTTGAATGCCTATCCATCTGCACTATTAGCCTATCCCTTCGCCATCCTGAGCTCATTGATTGGGACCTACAAACTAGCACACCTGTCAGTATTTCTGCGGATACCTATGTTAACCTCATGGGATTGGGGGAGGATGAACACTCCAGTCGCAAAAGTAAGAATAAGAAAAATAACAAACAGTCATCTAGTGAAAACCTCCCTGAGGCACTTTATGACCTTGAAAAAGTAAAAATAAAGGACGCATCTAACAGCGAAAACCTCGAAGAGGCGCTGGAAGATGGAGATGTTCATCTTCCCCTTATGGGAACTCAGCTATCTACTCGATCATCTGTTTTGATTGAAGAGACGCAAGAGATTAATTTGGGAACTGTTGAAAATCCTAAGATCACCTATGTAGCCAAGTCACTCTCCGAACAAGAGTTTCCGATCTTTACACAGCTACTCCAGGAGGGAGTTGTTAACTTTGCTTGGTCATACTCAGACATGCCAGGCTTAGATCCCACCTTGGTGGTTCATCACTTGGACATCCGCCCAGATGCTAAACCTGTCAAGCAAAAACTCTGCAAGATGCATCCGCAAGTTGCATTGTTAGTCAAGAAGGAATTAGAGAAGTTACTGGAGGCAGGATTTATCAGACCAATTGACTACTCTGAATGGATCTCCAACATAGTGCCAATTGCTAAACCAAATGGTGACATTCAGATATGTACGGACTTCAAAGATCTCAACAAAGCTTGCCCCAAAGACGACTTCCCCCTACCCAATATTGACATGTTGGTCGACCTAACAGCAGGACATGAGATAACATCATATGGATGTTTCTCGGGTATAGCAGTTAAATTTTGGAAGACCAACACAAGCGCCTTCTGCTCCTTGGGGCACTACGCTACAATGTTATGCCTTGGTCCTCGTCTGGTGACATATCGGGAGGGCAATGGCGGTCATCTTCCATGACCTCATACATATCATCATGGAAGACTATGTTGATACCTATTGATCCGAACGGCGAGAACATCTGCCATCACGAAGATATTTGAGCGGTTAGAGCATTATAAGTTACGGCTGAATCCAAAAAAATGTGTCTTTGGGGTCACTTCTGGAAAGTTGCTGGGTTTCATAGTCTCTCGCAGGGGCATTGAAGTTGATCCAGCTAAGGTAAAGGCTATCCTAGACATGCCCCCTCACGCCAATCTCAAATGGTTAAGAGAAGCCTTCAGGGAAAAATGCAGTCCATCCGTCGCTTCATTACCCAGCTGGCAGACAAGTGTCAACTATTCACTCATCTTCTGAAAAAAGATTCCACCTTCCGATGGAACCAGCAGTGTCAGATGGGATTCGATAAGATTAAGGAATATTTAGCCCATCCACCAATATTGATGCCACCTATTCCCGGCAAGCCCCTCTTGCTCTACATCTCCGCCACTTCAGTCGCACTGGGGGCATTGTTAGCGCAGCATGATGAGTCGTCAAAAGAAAGGGCAGTCTACTACATCAGTCGGACACTGGTTGGCTACGAGCTAAACTACTCTCCCATGGAAAAAGCGTGCCTCGCACTAGTCTTCAGTACACAGAAGCTCCGCCATTACATGCTCAGTCACCCAGTCAAGTTAATCGCCAAGATCGACCCATTGAAGTACCTATTATCTAGAACCACTCTGACTGGCCGCATGGCTAAGTGGGTCATGCTCCTCAGTGAATTCGACATAGAATACGTGGATGCATAGGGCTATCGAAGGGTGAATAATTGTAGATTAGTTGGCGAGCTCCTCTGGTGGCCTCCTTACATTGTTCCATGATTCCACACACGATGAAATCTTTCGATTGAGAAACCCATGTGGACACTATATTTTGATGGATCATATACACATAATGGATCGGGGGCAGGAATTTTATTAGTTACCCCTCAGGGTGACTACATTCCCAAGTCATTTAGGATAGAATTCCCATGTACCAACAACATGGCTGAATACAAAGCTCTCCTCACCGGCCTCAAAATTGCCAAACAGTGGCACATAACTCAGTTGAAAGTCTTCGGTGATTCCTTGCTAGTCATTAGGCAAGTTAATGATGAGTTTCTGACCAAGGATGATAAGTTGTTACCCTACAAGTGCATGGTGGATGATTTCAAGAAATACTTCACCTCCATACAATTTGAACAGATTCCCAGGGTACGAAACAAAGCAGCTGATGCGATGGCCACTATCGGCTCCCTCCTGGACATGCCCAAGGATCGAACAGAGTGTGAGTTTCTTGTAGAACAACTATTAATCCCAGCATACGATATCCCTGAGACTGAAATGGTGTGCGAAATTGTGGGTCCCACCTCCCCATGGTACCAAGACATCTATACCTACCTCCGTGATAACACTATACCCCCAGACCTTACCCGTAACCAACACAAATCCTTCATCCATCGCTCTTCTTGATACGTCATCGTCGGTGATACGCTTTATCATCGCGAGTATGATGGAATCCTCCTTAGATGTCTAAATGAGACCGAAGCCCATACTACATTAACGGAGGTACATGGCGGTGTTTGTGGAGCCCATTCAAATGGTATGGCTCTAGCCAAAAGGATCCTACGGGCTGGATATTATTGGCCTACGTTGGAACACGATGCTTGCGAGTTTGTGAAAAAGTGTCTTCCGTGCCAGCAACACGCAGATTTAATCCATGCTCCAGCACAAGATCTTCAGCCCCTCCTGGCACCATGGCCATTTTCTCAATGGGGTTTCGACTTGATTGGCAAGATTCACCCACCATCATCCGACGGCCATACCTTCATAATCACCGCCACTGAGTATTTCACTAAGTGGGTGGAGGCAATGCCCTTCTCACAAATCACAGGCATTCAGATCTCCAAATTCATCCTGTACCATATTCTCTACAGATATGGTATCCCATCCACCATCATTTCCGACAACGGCAAACCATTCAAGAACCAAGCCATGAAACACCTATGCGATACCTTCCATATCCAACACCGTTGGTCAACACCTTATTACCCCCAGGGTAATGGTCAAGCAGAAGCGACCAACAAAACCCTCATTCGTATTCTCAAAAAGGTTGTCAATCACACTGGACGAGATTGGCACCTCCACATTCATCCTGCCCTCTGGGCATATCGCACATCCATCCGCACCCCAACAGGCGCCACCCCCTACTCTTTGGTGTTTGGTGCCGAAGCTGTCTTGCCAATCGAGGTTGAACTTCCATCATTGAGAATCTCTCTTAAGAACCTTATCAGCGAAGAGGATGCTCGTGTTGCGCGGCTTGCACAGCTAGAGTTACTAGACAAACACAGAATAAAGGCCTATGATCATTTGCAAGCATATCAGAATTGCCTCAAGCGTAGTTACAACAAGAAGGTTCGTCCTCGCCAATTCCAGGTGGGCGAGCTTGTCCTTAAGGAGAACCAACGTACTCAGCAAGATCGGGACAAGAAAGAAAAATTTGAGGCAAATTGGTTGGGGCCCTATATCATAGCTGCTAAATATGGATCTGGGGCATACAGGTTGACTACTCTCGAAGGAGAATCCCTTGACAAGCCTATCAATGTCATGCATTTGAAAAATTTCTATGCCTAAGTCCGCTCAGTTACCCCACCCGGTCAAAAATTCGAAAAATACAAAAAAATCAGAAAATCCAAAAAAAAGAAGAAAAAAAAATTAAAAAAAAAATCCAACAATAGTCAAGAGAAATAAATCCGTCCTATGGTGAAAACCACCTCTTGGTGGCGCCTTGGATAAGTATGAATGGTGAAAACCTGGTAACAGGCATCATCCATAGAGGGATTAATCATTATCTACCTGACATCCTAGTTATTTTATGCCGACTTCCACACAGTATCCCCCCTTCCGCACTATTGCCCTCACCTATCTCATCCCAGGCTGTCTGGTAAACATTGATTAAGCATTGAACGACCCACCTAGTCTATCCCCCATTTCTGAGCTTTTTGGTATCCCACTCTGAGCTTACGTCATTCACGTTTGTGTCATCAAGTAGGGTCATCCATCGCGTCAGTCCCCACCTAGATCCCATCACGTCATGTCCGTCAGTCGAACTACGTTGCCCCTGCGCTGTCACGTAGGCAAGGTCGATCACTTGATCCGCCCCCGGGGCATTTGTCCATCATCATTGGTCACCATTTGTCTTCTTTCCACTTTATCCATGGTCTTTTCTGGAACTATAAGGGCTCTGCGCTTTCACGTAGGCAAGGCTAATCTATGATCGACCCCCAAGCCCCTAGGTCTGTAGGTTATGACGGTCTTTCGTGTATCGTTATCAAGTTATGCCCACATCTACCCCATCCTTAACAAATGAAATTCTTTTGTGTTACAAGATCTTGTCCCTCGGTAATATCCCACGTCAACTAGGTCACCTTATTTCACATCCATCTTTGGTCTCAACAGGATGAGTCCTTCCTAGCAGACCTCATCAATCACATCCATCACCGTGATCCTATGGCAAAGGACCTATTGTCTTGATTTTGATTTTTGATGCTTTCAGATTTTGTTTATCATTTTGGGTTCCTTCCTATCACTTGTCAAGGTCGCCTTGGTCCACCATACCAAGGCGTGCTTTGATCTATCGAAATGGGGGCATACCTTGATCTTTTGTTTTGGTTGCTGTTTTTTCGGTTGTCCCTTGTAAGACCCACCGAGATCTCTAAGGTCTTGTGTTACGCTGAGACAACTTTGTGTGTTTGCAGTTATTACAACACCAGGCCCGATCGAGGTCATCGCGACCTCGGGGTGTTGGGATAACCTTATTGTTTGCTGTGTTTGTTTCATGCGTAGAGTACTCGCTCGCCTTGGTCTTCTATATCAAGGTGCTTGGTACCCTACGCTATAGTAAAAATCAATGCTCCAAAGATGGCAAAATCTCATTTTCACTGCATTTCCACCACTTTGCATGCACCCTTCATCTCCATAATAACCTTCGCTTATGATTTCGGTTGTGCAAGTACTCTTGTTCTTTATTCCTCTCGTCGGTCCTCTTCCTCTCAGGATATTAATGGTTGTTTTTGACAAATACAATCTTCCATCCGCCTATCGCCTATTTGCATTCTCATAATGGTCTTTATTGACATTTAGGTGCATCGTAAACATTTAGGTACATCATAAATCATATAAACATGCATAAATCGTCCATCCACATGTGCATCCATAAATCATACATCATAAATCATATAAACATGCATAAATTGTCCATCCACATGTGCATTCATAAATCATACATCATAAATCATATAAACATGCATAAATCGTCCATCAATCGTCCATCCACATGTGCATTCATAAATCATACATCATAAATCATATAAACATGCATAAATCATCCATTAATCGTCCATCCACATGTGCATTCATAAATCATACATCATAAATCATATAAACATGTGCATTCATAAGTCATACATCATAAATCATATAAACAGGTGCATCCATAAATCATACAGCAAAAATCATATAAACATGCATAAATCGTCCATCCACATATGCATCCATATATCATAAATCATAGCAACGTTTACATCGATCATAAATCATCCATCCATAAAAATATAAAGCATAAAACATAAATCATCCATATAAACATATGTATATATATATATATATGTATATGGAACCCCATCATGAATCATCTCATATAGTCACATAAAGGAAACATCATACATAACGTCAATAAAGGCCATCACATAATCAAAATAATAAACATCATGTCATAAATACAATACATCTCCATCATATATCGCCTAATAAAACACAAAATCCAGAGATGTGGATCACCTCTGCTCTCTGGCGACATGAACAAACCATCCATCATGTATCCGCCAAAAATAACCAATGTCCTGCATCTGTCTGCTCTACTATGAGCTGCCCACATCTGACCTCTGCGGAGAATCGGGTGCTGACCCTCTATGTGTTGGTGTCCCCTGGTACTCGCGGGTGGGTGTCCCCTGATACTCATGGGTGGGTGTCCCCTGATAACCGCCGTAAGGAGACGGAGTCCGCCAGTAGTCGCTGAAACCCCTGGTGCGTGTCCCTAGTGACTGGGATGGCCCTGGTGGCAATGGAGCCTGACTAACGTAGTGCGCTGTGCGCTACGCTAGATCTGGAACAACTTGCTCATATACCCCCCTCCAATAGCTAGCCTGCTGCATAAACTCATCCCACTATCCTGCTATCAGTCTCGCGGAATTCTGCTCATGCCTATACCGATCTCGATCTACACTGATAGCCCGCCGCTCCCGTGCTCAGGCCTCCTGAGCTAGTATCAACTGTCGTATCTGCTCTGAGCCTCTATCCCTCTCTTCCTGCATCGCCTGTAACTGTGTGTGCAGCTCCTGTACATCTGTCCCTGTACCTCCCCCCTCAACCAGCACCCCCTATAACTGAGCCCGTGCTGCATCCCTCTCGCCTTGTAAAGTCTGCATCCGTGACTCTGTAGCATCTCTCTCCCTCTGTGCAGCCTGTCCCTGCGCCACCGCTACATCTTTGTCCCTCTGTAGAGCCTGCAATCTCAGCTCAGCCGAATCTCGCTCTCGTCGCAAGCTAGATGCATGTGTTGTCACTGTATCTCTCTCTCTGTGCAACGACTGTACCTCTGACTCGGCCACCTGCCTCTCGCTCTCTGCTACCTGAACCTGTGCCTCTAACACCCCTCTCTCTACCTCCACTGTGCGCACCCTATCCCTGAGCTCAGCTAGCTCTATCTACATACTCTCAGCATTCTCTGTCTCCCTACTATGCACCTCTGCCCGCAACCTCCCCACCTCTGCCTGTAGGTCCACAGTCTCATCCCGGCTCTCATCTCGCTCACTCACCAACCTCCACTCCTGCTCCGATGCTAGTCTAACTAGCTCCATGCAGTCTCTCTCCCCCTGAGCAAAACGAGCCTGCCACTCATCCCTCTTTGCCTCTACTGTGATCCGCTCTGCCCCTGCCTCCTGCACCCGCTGCTTGCTCTGTCGTAGCCTCTCCACTGTATCTCTCAACACCGCCACTGGATCCTCCCCTACGGGTGGTGTCGCGTCTATCGGTGCTACATTGTGCACATCTGAGTCAATCTCCATCTCCCGCAGATAATATCCCTCACTCTCGGTTGAGTACCCCTCACTCTCCATCTCGTCCAGATCTATCACCCTAGGAAATCCCTGTTGTGGCTGTCCTCCTCTGGTCCCAACTGTCTCCTGCCCCCCAGTCCTCCTAGGTCTCTGTCTATCTCCTCTCGGGCTTCGTGTGCCTCCTCCCCTCCAGCTGGCTCCTGTCCCCCCTGTCCTCCTAAATCTCTATCCATCTCCTCTCAGGCTCCGTGTGCCTCCTCCCCTCCAGCTGGCTCATGTCCCCCCTGTCCTCCTAAATCTCTGTCCACCTCCTCCCGGGCTCCATGTGTCTCCTCCCCGCCGGCTGTCTCCTGCCCTCCTAGGTCTCTGTCTGCCTCCTCTCTAGCTCTGTCTGCCTCCTACCTACTAGTAGTCATGGCTGTCTCCTGTCCAATCTCCTCCCCTCCGGCCCCACTGGCCTCGCCCTGTGTCCCATGTGACTCTCCTCCTTGGGCTCTCGGCCTCCTCTCTTGTCGACTCTATCCTCGGGCTCTCGGCCTCCTCTCCACCACCTCCTCGGCCTCATCCTCTGCCACCTCCTCAGCCTCCTCCTTTGCCCCCTCCTCCGCCTCATCCCCCACAATCTCCTCTCCTCTGGCCTCGCTGGCCTCACCCTGTGTACCCTGTGATCCTCCTCGGCCTCTCGGCCTCCTCCCTCCCACCTCCTCGGCCCCAGCCTCTCTCACCTCCTCTCTCTCTGCCCCTCTCCCCTCTCCTCTGTCGCCTCCTCAACCTCTCCGCTGTCGTAATCTCCTCCGCCTGCCTATCACCTGCTCCTGTGCCTCCTGGCCTCCTCTGTCCCCCTCGGCGGTCCGCACGGCCTAATCACCTGCACTCGCCCCTCATCCTCTGACCCAAATCCTCGTGCCTCCTCAATCGGCACGGCTGGTGTAATCCGCTCCACTAGATATCGCCCAAACCACTCCTCATACCAATCCGTCGTCCCTGCATCTCGTGGCCCCTCTCGCCTGTCCGGGTAGGGCCTGAACACTAATCTCTCAATGTCACTCCATACACTGCGCAGGTTCAGCCTGTCTTCCCATACCTGTTGCTCCTGTACCTGCCGTGCAAAACACACTCGACCTGCTGGAATATCCTGTCTCACCCCAAACTATCTCGTCACCCGATCTGGTTGGTGCAGCTCCACTATGTATGGCCTACTCCCAATAATGTAGCATCGAGTGAAGAAATAACCACTATACAGCCCCTCCTTCCTCAACCACCCCCTGAATCGCCAGATCATATACGACCTCCATACTATATCTACTGCCTGCACATCATCAAACTGCCTCCTCCATACATCCACCTCCTGCACCTCTTGATACCGCACTAGTGTCCCTGCCTCTGCTCCCCACCACCATGCTACAGGCTGTGTGTCATCCTGCTCGCCCACCCTCACCATAGTCGGCCTGGTAACGTGGATATGCTCCGAGACCCACACCTGTAGTAATGTTACATGAGTCACACTCAACTGTTGCCTATAGCAAATCACGTGCATGTCCCGATACAGCTGGGCTAATATGCACGTCCCCCATGCAAACTGCCCCTCCCAGCCCTCGATGATGTGCCGGATCACCTTGACCGACCTCATCGGAAAATACCGACCACCCCGGTCCGGTAATAGTATGCCACTAATTAGCCCAGCCAGGTACAGCGATAGTACCGGCACCCTGCATCCTACCATCCTGTCTACATCCAACTACCCCCGCTCCCTTGGTAGCTCATCGCTACCAAACACCACGCGCAAGGACTCCTCCAACGCTGCGTTCTCTAACCAGCACTCGCTAATCGGGAGCCCTGATATCGGAAGCCTCGGGATCTGCCACACGTCCTCTAGCGTCACCGTCATCTCCCCTGTCAGCAAGTGAAATGTCGACGTCTCTAAATCCCATCGCTCCATCAAGGCCGTCAACATGGCCCCATGGGCCTTAATCATCGGGTATGTCAACATGTGTAATAGTCTGGCCTCCGCTAGCCTCTGATGATCCTCCCCGGTCATCCTCGCCATGCATCTCCCCAACACCTTCGATCGCCTCTCTCGAATGCGCAAAATCCCTATTTTCTACACACGCGAAAACACGTCTTAGTCATTTTCATTTGCCTGTGCCCCCCTTCATTCTTGGTTTTAACCATCTCCCCTTCCTACCCAACCCCCTTCCCCCCATCACCCCAGCCAGCCCCCTATCCTATCTCTCCTCCCCCATCATCACATCCTACCCATCCCATCTCTCCCCCCTTTTTCTCCTCCTATCGCCCCCCCATCACTCACATTCTCTTCTCTCCTCCCCATCCATCTCCCCTATCCTACCCCATCCCATCTCCCCCCCCTTTTTCTCTGCTCCCCATCCCCCTTCCCCCCATCACCCCACCCAGCCCCCTATCTTATCTCTCCTCCCCCATCCCATCTCCCCTATCCTACCCCATCCCATCTCCCCCCCTTTTTCTCCCCTCTCCACCCATCCCCCTTCCCCCCTTCCCTTTCTCCCCTTCCTACCCATTTGCCACCCTATCCTATCTCTCCTCCCCCATTCCATCTCCCCTATCCTACCCCATCCCATCTCCCCTCCCTTCCCCATTTTTCCCTACCCTCCCCCTACCCTTCCCCTCCCTCCACCCATCCTACCCCTTTACCCCCATCCCATCTCCCCTCCCCATCCCATCTCCCTCCCTTCCCCATTTTCCTGCCCCCCTACCCTTCACCTTCCCCCTCCCCTTTCTCCCCTTCCACCATTCCCTTCCCCATCTATCCTCTCCCCTCCCCTATCCTACCCCATCCCTCCCCTCCATTTCCCTCGGCAGTTAAGTCGCTCCCTTGAATGATCCGCCCGTAGTGATAATTTGGTCGCCCGTGGCGGAGACCAGGCCCCCTTTTCTCCCCCTCTAGCACGCAAACCGAGGCGACCCAGAAAAAAAAATTCTACCCATTTGCCCTTTTGATGCCCCGAAAAAACCATGTTTTTGTTTTTCAAAAATATGTGCGTCAATGACTAAAAAATACAAAGTTCAGTTTTGAGCTAACCTGGCGGGGTACGGCGCAGTGGGTGAAGAATATCCGTCTCTCGTCTGCCCGGTGAATGACGTCACTGTCGTACTCCGGCATGGTGTCTGCTCTCGCTCGCCGCCTTTTTCTTCCTCTCCTCCTTCTCCACTTGCCAGCTGTCACAATGGGCCCAAGGTAAGTCAACAATTACCTTTTATCCCCTTTTCACTTTTTCCCTCCATTTTTCACCTCATGGTCTTTTTTTCTTTTTTTTTAACCAAAAATTCATCCGATTAATTCAGCCAACCTCTTTCTTCCCGGGGCCGCCATTTGCACACTGTTTATCTGATTGACTCCGTTCAAGCGTCATTCTTCTCGTTTTTCTGTGCTCTTTCCAGCAACACGTACCACTCCATACTTTTGAGAAGTTGACCGGGGCTCCCTTTTCCTCCCCCGTCCCCCTTCTCAAGGGGGCATACCCTACCATTCCCTCCTAACCCGTCGCTCTAACCTACCTTTGCTTGACTGGGGCATCCTCTCCGCATTCCCTCCGTTCGGGGCAACTCACGCGCACTCCCCCATGTTGGGGCATCTCCTTTTCTGGTCTCTTCCTCTACAGAGTCATCTGCATTCTGTTTTTCTTCGAAACCCTATTAGTCTAATAGTATTTCGAAGAGGGGCAAAATGTAGATGTCCAATTTGATCACCTCCATATGATCAAAATGCGTCTCCTTATTCATCCAGTTGCTCATCCCCTCTATCAGTCTTAATTAAACCATTTGTTTAATTAATACCCTGCATCTTGCACAAAGGTCCTAAAGTATTTAATTTAATACTTTACCCCTCTTCCTCCTCTAAATTAAATAAATATCCCCTTTTATTTAATTTAGTCATATTCCCTTTTTGAATTAAAATTCATTTTTAATTCCTCTTTTCTCTCTCATTGTCACATCCTCCAACTTTTGCAAATTGGTCTCTAATCCATCTTAATCACTTCATCTTCTTCTAATTAACTAGGGTTAACATGTGCACACCCTTAATCATCATTAAGGTCACATTCTCCATAATTTCCCACTCGCTTCTAATAAGTCATTAGTCCATCTAACTAAGTACTTGCACAACCTTAATCATTTGATTGGCCTAACATAATCCTCCTCCCACTTATGGCATGTGTCCTTAAGTCAACCTTATTAAAGGCTTTCTCTTTTTGGACAAGGCATCCCCCTTCCCCATGTGAATTTTTAATTCACCTTTTAATCCCCCAAGGCACCTAAAAGGAATTTTTAATTCCTTCACTTCTCCCCACATGTCCTCTATTCATTCTTTATTCTTTCTCTCATCCCCATGAGAATATTTGAGGAATTTTTAATTCCTCACATGTCCTCTCACCCACATGGGGACAAGGACCTCCTTTATGAGGAGATCTTGTCCAATCCCAAGGTACTTTGTACCCCTCTCCATGTCATGTCCTTCTTATTCCACCTCATGTCCACTTCACCTTTTAGGGCTATCTCACATGCCATATGTCAAGATGTGAGGGCTTGTGAGTTCTCAACTCACCTTGGCCCTACATCTTGATATTTAGTGGCTCAATTTTGACCGTCCATTTCCCCTAGGATTTCCCAAAAATCCTATAAATACCCCCTCTTTTCTCTCATTTTGGGGAGATCATTTTTGCTAGCCAAACTCTTGCAATTTTGTTTCTCAACTTATACTTAGCCATTTTCATGTTTTCATCCACTTGCACTCATCCTCACATCATTTAGCTTGCATCTACTTGCTATCAAAGGAGCATACACATCCAAGATCGAAGGGCCAACCAAAGGATCGACTCAACGCAAGGTATAAGGTTCTATTTTGTTGCTTTTATCTTGTTTTGTTTCCAACTTAGGCTAATATTGAGGTGTAGGTTGTTTTAGTTGTTTATTTGCACTCTTTTGCTTGTTGCTTGATTTCTAACGCTCACATTCGACCTATTACAAATGCAATGAAATCATACAAACCTTAGAAATTTCTTATACAATTTTTATCTTCTCACACAAGAATACAATCATTTTTGTTAAAATATACAACACAAAATTTAATGTTCACATTTGAATAATAGCATAAATCTAATTCTTTGACTGATAAGGAGAGCATCATTTGGGCACTTTACCTCCAACAATAAACCAATGGTCCCCTAAAACCTTTGAATTGGAAGTGGCACAACCCTTCGATAAGGGTGATAGATTATAGTAGCTACCATAGTACCGTGCCTAATTTGAGAACCAATTGCATGAGTACTACATTGTCACATGTATTATACCATGCATCCCTAGATACCTCTAACTACACGATATTTGATTAATATGCAAACTGGTATATACTTGTGAATTGACAATACGTGCAATAAACATTACTTTGACCAATTTTTATTATTATAATTTTATTCCCAATCATCAATATGTATGTCATATGTTCACACTACTATCTCTTACTTGATTAAAAATAAATAAATAAAACTTAAGCTAGGATAAACTTAGATAGACACTAAAATTACTTTCATAAACTAACATCATGATTATTAATTCCCAATGCATTAAAATTTAGAGGGAGTTCAAGAAATCTTTCTTATTTAATCATTACTTTTACTATTTCAAGAATATATTATGTTCACAAATGAATAAATATCTTAAATGAGTACTCATACAATAGTGTGTTCACCTAAAAAGGTTGTTATGGGACATTTCACTTAAAATATTATTATGATTTTATTCAATACAACTCAAAGTAATGACTAGGTAAATGTTATTCACACACAAATATAGACATAATATTGCATGTAGGATACCTTACACAATTAATTATATCATGCACAATTCTTAAAGAAGCTTTATATGAGTTGTAACACATTTATTATTGTTGTTCATAAACTATTTAATATAGATCTTATTAATCTTTCCCTTGTTATAGTATGTGTAACCATGCGTAGCTCCAAAACATACATGTGACTATTTAATTAACTCAACTTATATGTATAGGAAGTTGTATGTATGCATATATATGTGTATATAAACCTATAGTCATATATATGAGTATATAGAGTTAAATTATCACTTACATTTTAACATATCTTCTTAAAGGACATTGTAACATAAATAATATAGCCATTATAAATTGTAACTCAAGTAAATTTAGTCCATATATTCATATGTACATGTGTATAATTATATTATAAAATACACATCAATATATATAAATTATATAAAACTAAACAACATCATGAATATAACTACTATATCATTTGACCAAATATCATTGAGACACATCATTTAACACACAAAAATGTCATCACAAAATCCTATGAAAAAGTGTGTGGGTAAAAATCGACTCTAAACAAAATATACACATAAATTGGTTTACAAAAACCTCTACAAATAATGACTTATATGAGTTGCAACATATTTAGGAAATATACAACCATATTTGCTACAAATGTTCAAGTGATTACAAAGGTGAGTGTAAAACTACATCTCATGACATATAGACTAGGGTAAGACAACAATAGATTATTACCATGAGATTGAACAATAGATACTATAAATTTGGATAATATCATGATAGTGTGGGTTTAGTAATCAAATAACTAGAACTAACATATTTTATTATTCAAATATTGCTTCTACGATTTCAACTATATTAAGGCTATGACTAGGGATAATTTAACACCGTATATCAATTATAACAGTACAACTAAACTTTAATAAATGACATGGAAATAGTTTCCATGTATGGACATGTCAATTGACCTTGAATATTTTAACCAAGGAAAACCATGTGACTGTACCATGAGCAATACTAAGACATGTCAAAATGATCTGGAAATAATTTACCAAAACAAACCTTGTCAATTTTAGTCAAGTCATAATGACCTTGAACTAGTTTTTTTCTCCATGAAATTATATTATAAACTATGTACAAGCAGGGTGTATTAACCTTTAAACTATTTAAATAATCATTACCAATTATGATTATTATATTTAGTCATTTTAAATTATCATAAACACATTCATCTATGCCCTGCCCAATAATAAAAAAAGAAAAACCCATCTATTCAACATGTAAACAAAGCACTAGCAAATAGTTATTTACTGCATTATAACATATTAGCAATTATATAAAGAACCATCCAATAATGTATCCAAAAATTATTTTCATTATTATGAAATACTACACACTCATGAGAAATAACTTCCACTACACTTTTTTCTCAAGCTTTGTTCTCTTTGCCTCACTCATGTCTCTTCCCTTGTCAAAAATAATGTTAATAATGCATTCCAAATGGATAACACAAAATGATAAAAAAACCTTATGTGTCATAAACCCCCATTTCACCATGAAATGTCCCACTTTCTATGTAGTGGCAAGTAAAAATCCATGCAAAAATTCTATGAACTACAGTTACTCACTGGGGATTTCATACTTCCAAAAACCCTTCATTTATTTTATATTAGTTCTATTTTTTGGGATTAAGAACCATTTTGATTTCAAATTCAAATTTCCAATCACTTTATTGAATATAAAATTGAAAGAGTATAGGTTCTAAATATTACACAACCAAATTTATATACCTTTTTTATTGATAGCATTGATAGCACCTTCAAATTTTGCAAATTTGAGGTTCCTATGTACTTTTAGTTTGGTGACAAAGGCTAAATTTACTTCTTGTTGCATCTACCTGGAGCCCATATATTCACCAACTATTTTTTTTGCAACTTAGAATTTGTCATGCAAATCTGTGTGGTAGAAAATTTCTTGAGACATATGGTAGTATTCCTATTTAGTTTTGTACTTCCAAGATGAGTTTTGGCATGCCTTTTAATACATTTCTGACTACGATTGGGCTAGATTTGGCATTCTATAAAAGTTGTAAATTTCTAAAATATAAGGGCAACCCATTTCTTATTTTGGTCTCAAATGTCTCTAGTTTCAATTTCATTGAAGTGCAAGGTCAAGTAACATATTAATGTAAACTTTTTCCAATGCGATGCACACCTCTGGCATGCCCAATTACAAAAGAAGTACTAAATTTCGGCTTGTTTGGTGAAATATGATCACAAACCCGTGTATTATTTAATTAATTGTGCACACTTGCAAAAAATAATGGCTCTAGGGTCTCCCATTTGTGTGTAATGAAATTTCACCATTTTACTAGTAGGAGAAATTAAAAATCCTAAAGTTTGTTATGTTTTTAAATTGGAAAATATTTAAATGTTTTTAATATTTAAAAAATGATATAAGAAAGGGATTTGAATACTTTGTAAAACTTTATAAAGTATATTTTTCTTTATAAGTTTGTTTTTCGTCATTCCATCGCCCCTCTTAGAGGAGGCTAGCAAAAGTGCGAACAACATATGGAGAGCAAAGTTGTAATGTTTTAAAGGTTGGCATGGGGTTTGATTGGTTAGAAAATGAATAAAAGGGTGCCATAAGCCTTGTCCTCACGTGTAGGAGCTTGGCGCAACATTTTGAAACCATTTGCAAACATGAAAAATCTATTTGCACTTTCAAAAAATTGCCTGCATCATTTCTCATGAACTGTAGCTTCATTTTTGAGGCCATATCTCTCCTTCAAGGCTGCTTTATACCTTATTCCACTACAAAAATTGATTCCTCATGCATGGAGGGAAATAAATGAAATCAAAGGAGCACTCAAATCTCTTCTCCACCATTTTGCACAGTGACTTTGAGGAGGCTTGCAAAATGCTAAAAGTTTATTCTATCACATGTAAAGATGTTGAAGGTGATTTTGGGGCCTTCTGCAAACTAATGGACATTGTTTGTACTTCACAAAGCTTTCCTAGACTTCGTCCCATGTCTTGGTAGCCATTTTAATGTTTTTCTAAACATTTTCTAACTGCCAACAAACTCAAAAATGACCTAGAATCTCAACCTACACGTGATTCTTTTGCATTGACAACCTTTTAAATGTTTTCTCTCTATTGCAAAGTGAATGAAGGAGGTTTCAAATGTCCAAGTATTGATTTTATCATTGTTATAAAAGGTCTTCTTTACTTGACAATGTCAAATAATGCATAATGAGCAATGTCTAGAAAGAAAGAATTAAAATACAATCACTGACAAGTTTAAAAGTGAAAATAATGGTTGCAAGTAAAATGTAAGTGCAAAATAGATTCCAACTATGTGTTTGACAAAATTCCCAACTAATTGTAAAGGAATTTGAGATGTTTTGAGGGGTCTAGTGGGTATGGTAAAGTCAATTTTTTACTACTAGTGAAATGGGTTTTTACCCATGAGTGAAAATTTTCACTTGCTAGGTAAAAATGTAGTAGTAAAATAATTTTTACATACAGGTGAAAAGTTGCATGGGATTGCAAAATGAAAAAGAAAATTTTAGTTGTAAATGAGAGGCAAAATTAGGATTAGGGTAAAATGACATATTCCAAATGCCAAATCAAAGGGATCAGAATGAGCCAAGTGTCAGCTAAGTGGAAGATACGGGTTTTCTTCATTTTTTATATTGCACAATCTCTTCTTCATTTGAAAGGGTTCTGATTCCAGAGGTTTTGCAAGATGAAAAAGGGATTGTGATCTAAGTTAGGTGAAGGTCTATAACTATAGGTCATCAGTTCACAATGCTTTTGTGTTTTGTAGTAAGCTTAATTGAATATCATACTATTTTGTAACTATCTCCAAGTCTAAAATGTAGTGTTCTTTGACTTAAATAATCAATGGTTATGACTGTTTTCCTGCACATTTGCTGTAGTGAATTTTTTTTGTAATTTCCTTTTGCTTAAAGATCATAGTGAATGCTTTTATGAGAATAGTAGGAATGCTATATTTTCAAGTGGATTCTTAAGTATGGATATATTGTAAAGTTTAGAGATCTTATTATCATAAGGTGATAATATAACAAAAGATCATCAAAACATGTTTAATATTGTGGCATAAGACGTAGGATATATGACTCTATAGTCCATACTCATGCATCAAGCAATTTTGTATAGTGTTTGCTTCCAGAATGGTTCCAATCTTTATAAATCTCAGAGAATCTTTTTCATTTCATGTTTAATTTATTTTTGGTTTTTTGTATCTTCATGGAGATTAAAGAACATAAAGGTTATGCTTGGGAATGATTTAGTTTTAATTCCTTTGTGTATTTGAGATGAAGATATTTTTAGTTTATCAATTCTCAGTGTTGATTCAAGGTGCAAAGGGATCATGCCTAAATGTAATTAAATGTATAACACCCTTTATACATTCATTTGAGAACCATCCACATGTTAGAAGTCTGTAATGTGTTGTTTAGTACAAGTTTTATCATATTTGTAGACCTTTTAATAGGAACACCCTCCTGAGTCCTATGGAGCTCAAAGTGTAGAAGGTTGGGTCTAGCCTTGTTCATTGGCCTTTCTTGACCTTTATTTGATTACAGGGAAAATATTTATCTTAATCCTTGTTCCCCTAGTTTAGGTATTATATTTTCTCTTCGAATTAGGGGTTGCAAGAAAAATCACCAACAAACACTTTATGTAAACAACTTGGATTATAAAGAAAAAATTCATAACTATTTTAAATTGAAATCAATGAGCATCCAAAATAGTGAGACATAAATCATATTCAAAGTAGGCATAGTACTCAATGTATTATTATATGCTAAACAATGATATTGAAACTACATCACTTAAATAACTAATTATATGCATTGAATAAAAAATTATAATAATTGACTAAATGCATTGACCATACATAATAATTATGAATTGGGCAAATGTGCATGCATTCTTAGAAATATGGTACATTAGCCTCCTATCCCCAATTTGTCACTCTCTTCCATATGATTCTCTCCCTCTTCAAATAAAGGGGGAAACTATCCCTACATCCACCTCATGGCTATGAAATAGTAGTTAGTCCGTAAACTCGTCAAAAATATAATCATTAATTAGTAATAATTTATACAACATCATGTAATTAATGTAATAACAAGTGAATCACAACATCATGAATGTTTAAAAAATATTTAAGGATAATATACACAGTTAAGTTAACACATACACAAATAATATGATGATCGAAATATACACATTTTAAAACTGATAATTATAATAACAAAAAGGAAAAAATCTACACCGTGCATCTAATTAGTGAATTCAAATATTTAAATTTTTATCTAATTTTATAATGCCAAAATAGACTATGACAATGGAGTGCAAGGAATCCGAGGAACACAGTGAACATGTAGTAAATGAACATATAAGGTAACAAGGAATAAACAAAAACATAAGTGGTAAACATGGAACATAAAAAATGAATGAATGCCTTAAAGCTACATAAATAATATAGTAAAGAATAGGATACCTAAACATATAGCTAAGATAAGGTGTCAAAAATGGGGAAAACAAGGAATAAACCATGATATATAGAAGGTTAAATGAGATTAAAAAATACACAACAAACATGACAAAAAAGGCCAAAATATTAAGACATACAAAAAAGAAAAATTAAATAATAATATGAGTAGATAGATAAAGTAAGAAAATGCTAAAAGGTCTCAAGCAACAAAATTTAAGAGATCTTCATATAATAAGTCATCCTCATCCCAATAAGTAACATCAAGCTCTTCATTCTCAATTAAGTAACATTCGTCTTGATGAGTGTTAATACTCCCAATAAAATATTAGCAATAATGATAATAGTTGAAACATCCTTATTGACTCGCTTTTCTTACTTCTTTATAGGTGGCCCCATAGAGAGATTTTGCATTTGCTTAACCATAACAATTTTCTTAGGTGCCAACAAAGAGTAGTGCCTTTTGAATGAAGTTTGGATTTTTGAAATGTGTACTCTTATTTTTCTCTCATTTTCTTGTTACATGAATATTTTCTTCTTCACATGGATCATTTGAAAGCATCCATATATCAATACACCAATTCTTAAAACTTGTAGGATATGTAACTTAAGGTTCCTTGGGCCTTTATCATCACAAGTTCTAGAATGCGAAGGTGCATAATCAATTTTTTTTTTCTTCTCATATTTATCCTTTAGTGTTCTTATAAGTGAAATATAAATTATGTATACCATCCTTTCACTCGTATGGAACTTCTTTATGTTTCTTCAAAAATATATCCAACCAAAATGAGTCAAATCAAATATTGATTTATAGAGATCTCTATTGATTCGAATGACTTTGCCTTTATGAACAATTCTGTCATGTTGATGTAAAATAGAAGGCATTGCTTTATATTGCTCTAACCATGGCCTACCAAGTCACATACCAAAATTTTTAAAAGATGAAATAACATGACATAACATTGGATCATTTTTAATAAAACACCAGTGTGCACAAGAATGTTGCTTAATATGATGACAAAACAAAATTTCTTAACTACACGTGTTCAATGACAAGCTAGATCAATAATAAACCAAGTAGGTGAAGGATACTTGACCATGCCAATATTATACAACAAACCATCCTAGAACTATTTTATGGGATCTCCTCATTGAAAATGTAATTAATGGAGTAACAATAGAGGAAGAGGAAGTATATCTAAAAAATAGTATACTGACAAAAGAATTTGTATAAGAATATGTATGAGAATCGCATAACAATTATCTATATAATATCTATCAATATATTTATGTGTCACTGGAAAATGATTTTATTTGTGATGTGCATTAACATTACTAGAATGACTATAAAATGACTTGTATAAATATTAGTATTGATTAGGCTAAGGGTTGTCTCCGTCATCAACACCTTCTATGTGAATCATATTATTATCAATTAAATCTTGCACTCTATGTTTCAAGGCTACACAAATTTGAGTATGATGCTTGTTAACTCTATCAAAGCTACAAAAGGCAATCTTATTATAGTTTTTAGGTAGTCCTCTAGTTAGATCTAATGGACATAAAAGTGGAAGAATAGTCAAATTAAAGAATAATAAAATTTGAAGCACAATGTTCAAGGGCTCTTGTAACTTGGTATACTTTTTAAAAGTATGTGATTTAAAGTATGACATATTGGAAGTATTGACCACTTCACATTGCCCTTTTTGTCCTCATGATCATTACCCTTTGAAAACAATTATAATTTTTAAACATGCAAGGGTAAAAAGATGTAGAAGAACAAGTAAAAAATAAACCATACTTAAAACATTAGATGCAAGCATATTTAATTCAATATTCTTCATAGGAGAACACATCCATCAAAGAAGCACATTTATTCAAGGATATATTACCTAAAGAGGTGACAATAATTCATTAATCAAAATAGTTTGTAACTTATCATCATGAAGTTGATAGTGCAACTTAGAACAAAATGACTACACACTAATAACATATCCATGTATGCACCTATTAGGTCCCTGAGCATAATCAAACAATTGATAGTAGTATTCTTTAGGTCTATATTAATTTTGAAATGTTCAAGGAATTATTCAGGTAACTCAACTAAAAGTAAATAGATCCATGATGTAAAGAGAAAATCACTAAATAATAGAATATTTAAAAACATGTGGAAATAACAATTAAATATTTATCTTCACACACATAATCTAGATATACAATAGTGGAGGATATCAAATGTGTATTAGGCTCACCTTTTCCATTATACATTTCAACTTGAAGTGCCACAAAACCACCAAGTAAAGGATAAGTAACAATCTTAGATGCAAGTGGTGTATTTTGTGCTTCCACATATTCACCTTTATCTTGTCCATTACCATGGCATTAAATTTACAAAAGGATTGGTGTAGATATGTTTGTAAGAAAGAGGGATATATGGCATAAAAAAGGATTGTGAAAGAGGTGTGGAATGTGGTATGGAATAATATACAAATGAAAGTATAAAAAGAGATGTGTAGAACTAGGGATGGAATAATGAATATAACAAGGGATGTCAATAGTGGAGGTAGGATGACACTAGAAGTGTGGTGAGAAGAGATAACATTAGTGGTGGAAGTGGAGATGGTGAAAGAAACACTAGGACCATGGGTAGTCATAACACTAGTAGGGATATCACACAATGTAGGAAAAGTAGTAGTGGTATGGGTGACGTAGATGCATAAAGTTCAAGATGTGAAGTGGGCATAACAATTTACCCACATGGTTAAAAGATGAGTGAAAAATGGAGGCATATTAAAGTGAGGAACAAAACCATTATAAAATTATAAGGATGATGCACCAGTCAAAGAATTGTGAGGATTAACCTTTGCACAAATGCCTTGAACTATTTCTAGTCCAAATATCTTTGCAAGTAACAAATTGTTAAAGGCTTGCACTGAATGTATAATACTATCCACTTCAACCAAACTAGCAAGCTCACATAAAAACCCTCAAGGATATGTAACAATAAAGTATATACAATGTGCACCCAAACCTTGATGGGATCTAAAAATTAAAATATGTACCATCACATATGAAAACCCTAAAAAAATAAGGATAAACCCTAAGGCTAAAACTCTAAGTCATGTAGAAGTGTTGGGTTCACCAAATAATGTGACGAGATATCACCATTATTATCTAGGATAGTTGAATAAATATTCATCTTAAAGATATGAACTAGGATTAATACTAAAATTAAATACAAAATTTAAATAAATAAAACAAGGTATTTAGCTAGTTCTAAAGGAAAGAATATTTTGTATATATGTTGAGAAATAATTCACCATTATCATAAATTTTCAAGGATCAATTAGATGAATGCCTCAAAATATGTAAATTACTTGTACCTTATTTTGGTTTAGATCAATGCCCACATAATCGATCTCTATTATTGTGTAGATGATCTAGTGCACAAAATAAAATTTTGATCCACATAAGTGATTGATAATAAATGAATGACTATTAGATTTGCCTCACTTTGTTGCACTTGTGTTTGAAGTAGTGTGGTGTTTATAGGTATTATTTAGGAAATTGCTAAGTGAGGGTCACATTCTCCTCAATCAAGGCCCTAAGATGATATATTCTATGGTAGTACAATTATATTCTTTAATGATACTGCTATAATGATATGCAAAAGGATGTAAGAAAATGACATATAAACATGATTTTAAACATAATAATATGAATGTACTTAAATACAATGACATAACACACAAATCAACATAAACATGCACGAAATCAACTCACAATGACTAATGAGAGAGAATCAATACAATTTAATTTGAGTTTTAAAAGTTTAGTGTTTAAATATGTAAGTATGGAAATGAATTGGGTCAATTCAACACCCTTGGATTTGTTTCATGACAAGGAAAGGATAAATCTAGAGAGTAAAGTCAACTTCTAAGGAAATGTGATGATGGGTTTAGGATAAGATAATGTCATGAGCCAAATTTATATAAGAATATGCCACCTGTAGACTTGTTATTGCCTAAATTACACTCTAATTGAAATAGATCCAAAATATAAAGAAAAAAAAAACATGAATATGTAATTTTTCCTATTATTAAAAACAATATTTATTATAATACTTTGAAACAATACTTATTATAGTATTTTGTTGATTTTATAAATTTTCTTATTGTTATTGTAGACACCTAAATTTGGACACTTGATCTATCCAAATTTATCCCCTTTCGTCTAAGCATCCCCTTATTTGCATTAATTAAGTAATATCGCTATTAATATCCTTAATTCTGTCAAATCCCTAAGGTATCTAGTTAAATAATTAAATACCTTCCCCCTTTCATCAATTGAATTAAATAAATATGCCATTTATTTAATTCCCTTTATGTCACATCCTCCATCATTTTTATCTAATCCTAATCCATCTTCTAATCTCATCATTAGGAGTGTGCACATGCCTAATATTTGATTAGGATGTGTCACATCCTCCAACTTTTGCAAGTTGGCCTCTAATCTCTCTTAGCCACCTAACCCTCCTCCAATCCTTCATTAACTAGCCTAATCAACCTCTCAAGGAATTTTTAATTCCTTTTATCCTTCCAAGGAATATTAAATTCCTTTTTCTCTTCCCCATGTGATCTTTGACTTGTCACATCAAGTCACATGTGAAATCTAACCCTCTTCTAATCTGTCATTAATTAGTCTAATCAAGTACTTGCACAATCCTAATCACTTAATCAAGTCAACCCTATTAAATATTTTCTTCTTTTGGACAAGGCATCTCCATTCCCCATGTGAATTTTTTAATTCACATTTAATCCCCCAATGCATTTAAAAAATTTTAAATTCTTTCTCTCTTCCCCATGAGAATATTTGAGGAATTTTTAATTCCCCACTTGTCCTCTCACCCACATGGGGGACAAGCACCTCCTTTATGAGGAGATCTTGTCCCAATCCCAAGGTACTTTGTACTCCCTCCATGTCATGTACTATCCCTCCATCTCATGTCCACTTCACCTTTTAGGGAAATATCACATGCTACATGTCAAGATGTGAGGGCTTGTGAGTTCTCAACTCACCTTAGCCCTACATCTTGATCATTGGTGGCTTAATCTTGGCCATCCATTTCCCTAGAGATTTTCAAAATCTCTATAAATCCCCCCCTTTTTCTCTCATTGGAGGGGAGATCATGCATTGTAGCCAAACTCTTGCAAAATTTCTCTAGAATTCATACTTAGCCATTTTCATGTTTTCATCCATTCTCATCCATCCTCACATCATCATCTAGCTTGCATATCTTGCCATCCAAGGAGCACACAACACCGAAGATCAAAGGGCCAACCAAAGGATCGATTCGACACAAGGTAAAAGGTTTCATTTGTTGTTCTTATTTTGTGTTGATTCTAACTTAGGCTAATCTTGAGGTGTAGGTTGTTTTAGTGTTATTTTGCATCACTTTGTTTGCTGCTCATTTTCTACCACTCAAATTCAACCTATCACAGTTATAAAATTTTATATTCTTTAAATTTATATAATTCATATCAATAGTCCAACCCAACAATGAAATTTTGATGACATAATTAATCAATTGAATAAAAGATGAGTGAAAAATGGAGGCATATTAAAGTGAGGAACAAAACCATTATAAAATTATAAGGATGATGCACCAGTCAAAGAATTGTGAGGATTAACCTTTGCACAAATGCCTTGAACTATTTCTAGTCCAAATATATTTGCAAGTAACAAATTGTTAAATGCTTGCACTGAATGTATAATACTATCCACTTTAACCAAACTAGCAAGCTCACATAAAAACCCTAAAGGATATGTAACAATAAAGTATATACAATGTGCACCCAAACCTTAATGAGATCTAAAAATTAAAATATGTACCATCACATATGAAAACCCTAAGAAAATAAGGATAAGCCCTAAGGCTAAAACTCTAAGTCATGTAGAAGTGTTGGGTTCACCAAATAATGTGACGAGATATCACCATTATTATCTAGGATAGTTGAATAAATATTCGTCTTAGAGATATGAACTAGGATTAATACTAAAATTAAATACAAAATTTAAATAAATAAAACAAGGTGTTTAGCTAGTTCTAAAGGAAAGAATATTTTGTATATGATGTTGAGAAATAATTCACCATTGTCATAAATTTTCAAGGATCAATTAGATGAATGCCTCAAAATATGTAAATTACTTGTACCTTATTTTGGTTTAGATCAATCCCCACATAATCAATCTCTATTATTGTGTAGATGATCTAGTGCACAAAATAAAATTTTGATCCACATAAGTGATTGATAATAAATGAATGACTATTAGATTTGCCTCACTTTGTTGCACTTGTGTTTGAAGTAGTGTGGTGTTTATAGGTATTATTTAGGAAATTGCTAAGTGAGGGTCGCATTCTCCTCAATCAAGGCCCTAAGATGATATATTCTATGGTAGTACAATTATATTCTTTAATGATATTGCTATAATGATATGCAAAAGGATGAGAGAAAATGACATATAAACATGATTTCAAACATAATAATTTGAATGTACTTAAATACAATGACATAACACACAAATCAACATAAACATGCACAAAATCAATTCACAACGACTAATGAGAGAGAGTCAATACAATTTAATTTGAGTTTTAAAAGTTTAGTGTTTAAATATGTAAGTATGGAAATGAATTGGGTCAATTCAACACCCTTGGATTTGATTCATGACAAGGAAAGGATAAATCTAGAGAGTAAAGTCAACTTCTAAGGAAATGTGATGATGGGTTTAGGATAAGATAATGTCATGAGCCAAACTCATATAAGAATATGCCACCTGTAGACTTGTTATTGCCTAAATTACACTCTAATTGAAATAGATCCAAAATATAAAGAAAAAAAAACATGAATATGTAATTTTTCCTATTATTAAAAACAATATTTATTATAATACTTTAAAACAATACTGATTATAGTATTTTGTTGATTTTGTAAATTTTCTTATTGTTATAAAATTTTATATTCTTTAAATTTATATAATTCATATTAATAGTCCAACCCAACAATGAAATTTTGATGACATAATTAATCAACTGAATAAAAGATGAGTGAAAAATGGAGGCATATTAAAGTGAGGAACAAAACCATTATAAAATTATAAGGTTGATGCACCAGTCAAAGAATTGTGAGGATTAACCTTTGCACAAATGCCTTGAACTATTTCTATTCCAAATATCTTTGCAAGTAACAAATTGTTAAAGGCTTGCACTAAATGTATAATACTATCCACTTCAACCAAACTAGCAAGCTCACATAAAAAACCTAAAGGATATGTAACAATAAAGTATATACAATGTGCACCCAAACCTTAATGAGATCTAAAAATTAAAATATGTACCATCACATATGAAAACCCTAAGAAAATAAGGATAAACCCTAAGGCTAAAACTCTAAGTCATGTAGAAGTGTTGGGTTCACCAAATAATGTGATGAGATATCACCATTATTATCTAGGATAGTTGAATTAATATTCATCTTAGAGATATGAATTAGGATTAATACTAAAATTAAATACAAAATTTAAATAAATAAAACAAGGTGTTTAGCTAGTTCTAAAGGAAAGAATATTTTGTATATGATGTTGAGAAATAATTCACCATTGTCATAAATTTTCAAGGATCAATTAGATGAATGCCTCAAAATATGTAAATTACTTGTACCTTATTTTGGTTTAGATCAATCCCCATATAACTGATCTCTATTATTGTGTAGATGATCTAGTGCACAAAATAAAATTTTGATCCACATAAGTGATTGATAATAAATGAATGACTATTAGATTTGCCTCACTTTGTTGCACTTGTGTTTGAAGTAGTGTGGTGTTTATAGGTATTATTTAGGAAATTGCTAAGTGAGGGTCACATTCTCCTCAATCAAGGCCCTAAGATGATATATTCTATGGTAGTACAATTATATTCTTTAATGATATTGCTATAATGATATGCAAAAGGATGAGAGAAAATGACATATAAACATGATTTCAAACATAATAATATGAATGCACTTAAATACAATGACATAACACACAAATCAACATAAACATGCACAAAATCAACTCACAATGACTAATGAGAGAGAATCAATACAATTTAATTTGAGTTTTAAAAGTTTAGTGTTTAACTATGTAAGTATGGAAATGAATTGGGTCAATTCAACACCCTTGGATTTGATTCATGACAAGGAAAGGATAAATCTAGAGAGTAAAGTCAACTTCTAAGGAAATGTGATGATGGGTTTAGGATAAGATAATGTCACGAGCCAAATTCATATAAGAATATGCCACATGTAGACTTGTTATTGCCTAAATTACACTCTAATTGAAATAGATCCAAAATATAAAGAAAAAAAAAACATGAATATGTAATTTTTCCTATTATTAAAAATAATATTTATTATAATACTTTGAAACAATACTTATTATAGTATTTTGTTGATTTTGTAAATTTTCTTATTGTTATAAAATTTTATATTCTTTAAATTTATATAATTCATATTAATAGTCCAATCCAACAATGAAATTTTGATGACATAATTAATCAACTGAATAAAAGATGAGTGAAAAATGGAGGCATATTAAAGTGAGGAACAAAACCATTATAAAATTATAAGGATGATGCACCAGTCAAAGAATTGTGAGGATTAACCTTTGCACAAATGCCTTGAACTATTTATAGTCCAAATATCTTTGCAAGTAACAAATTGTTAAAGGCTTGCACTGAATGTGTAATACTATCCACTTCAACCAAACTAGCAAGCTCACATAAAAACCCTAAAGGATATGTAACAATAAAGTATATACAATGTGCACCCAAACCTTAACGAGATCTAAAAATTAAAATATGTACCATCACATATGAAAACCCTAAGAAAATAAGGATAAACCCTAAGGCTAAAACTCTAAGTCATGTAGAAGTGTTGGGTTCACCAAATAATGTGACGAGATATCACCATTATTATCTAGGATAGTTGAATAAATATTCATCTTAGAGATATGAACTAGGATTAATACTAAAATTAAATACAAAATTTAAATAAATAAAACAAGGTATTTAGCTAGTTTTAAAGGAAAGAATATTTTGTATATGATGTTGAGAAATAATTCACCATTGTTATAAATTTTCAAGGATCAATTAGATGAATGCCTCAAAATATGTAAATTACTTGTACCTTATTTTGGTTTAGATCAATCCCCACATAATCAATCTCTATTATTTTGTAGATGATCTAGTGCACAAAATAAAATTTTGATCCACATAAGTGATTGATAATAAATGAATGACTATTAGATTTGCCTCACTTTGTTGCACTTGTGTTTGAAGTAGTGTGGTGTTTATAGGTATTATTTAGGAAATTGCTAAGTGAGGGTCACATTCTCCTCAATCAAGGCCCTAAGATGATATATTCTATGGTAGTACAATTATATTCTTTAATGATATTGCTATAATGATATGCAAAAGGACGAGAGAAAATGACATATAAACATGATTTCAAACATAATAATATGAATGTACTTAAATACAATGACATAACACACAAATCAACATAAACATGCACAAAATCAATTCACAACGACTAATGAGAGAGAATCAATACAATTTAATTTGAGTTTTAAAAGTTTAGTGTTTAAATATGTAAGTATGGAAATGAATTGGGTCAATTCAACACCCTTGGATTTGATTCATGACAAGGAAAGGATAAATCTAGAGAGTAAAGTCAACTTCTAAGAAAATGTGATGATGGGTTTAGGATAAGATAATGTCATGAGCCAAATTCATATAAGAATATGCCACCTGTAGACTTGTTATTGCCTAAATTACACTCTAATTGAAATAGATCTAAAATATAAAGAAAAAAAAGCATGAATATGTAATTTTTCCTATTATTAAAAATAATATTTATTATAATACTTTGAAACAATACTTATTATAGTATTTTGTTGATTTTGTAAATTTTCTTATTGTTATAAAATTTTATATTCTTTAAATTTATATAATTCATATTAATAGTCCAACCCAACAATGAAATTTTGATGACATAATTAATCGACTGAGAGCCAAAAAAATAATTTGTCATCTATGTTAATAATCTAACACTAATTTAATCTTAATGACATGACCAAGATCAAATTTTAATTATTTTTTCATTCATACATGTTTAGCTTGAACTAGGAAAAAACTTGTTTGATTTGGAGTAGTTTTATAAAGCCATCTCTTTATAGGAAAATAGGTGCTTGACCATTTGATAATATGTCCATCGGTTGTTAAATGCCATGGAATTTCATGTGAGCAATTAAAGATTCCAAACACTCATTCATTCAGATAACGCTCAAAGAAAGACACGATGATTACAACCTTGGCATAATATCTGAATTTCAGTAATAAAAAAAGGATTGTCGTTCGGGAATAACTTGTTCCTTGAAATTTCCACTTTCTCTCCATCCTTTTTATAACCAAAACCTCTAAAACTTTTAGGGCTTCAAAAGAGGGACGCAAAGAAGAGAGGAGGCCTCCAAGTGCTCAGCCAAGCAATCAAGATTTGTGAGGAGTCTCTGCAGAGAGCTTTCAAAAACCCTTCTCGGCTCTGCAGAGAGGAAGTGAATATCAGGATCCGATCTATTAGATTTAACAGGTAAATAGTTTGTCTTCAAACTCTGTTTTAATCTTTATATTGGTGTAAATATGTTTTTTTTCTTTGCGTATTGAATAGGGTTTTATGTTCTTGAAAGAATGTTTGTCAGTAATCAACTCTGAAAGGATCTTGTTTTTGCTTGTAGATTATTATAAAAAGGGCTTATGACTATGGATAATTCTTGAGGATAGTGTTTCTGCTTTTCGATTGTTGAAGTAGAGTTTTTGTGATGGTGTGTGTAATCGACCGTGGAAGGATTTTAACTTGAGTTGTCAGTTAGCGATGAAAAAATCTTATCTCGTGAATAGATGATCTTATATTTACTGTGCAGTAGGGTTTATGTGTGGATTGTTTAAAGATTTAAGCAACAGGTATCTTGTGAAAGGATATCGTTTCTGCTTGAAATAATCGTATTGTTGCTTGTGGATTGTCTTAGGAAGGATCTTATCTTTGCTTGTGGCTTATCAGCTTCATGGAGGCGATGTCAGCAGAAGTGCTGCAGGGGCAGATTAATGCCGTTCTGGGGGCCGATCCGGCGGCTTTTGAAGCCCTAATAACGCACCTTATGAGCGCTGGCAACGAGCAGCGCGGCCAGGCGGAGGTGCTGTTTAATGCTTGTAAGGAGAAGCACCCTGATGCACTGGCCCTAAAGCTAGTTCATGTCCTACAGTCTTGTGGCAAGGTTGAAATCAGGGCTATGGCGGCTATATTGCTGCGCAAGCAGATCACCCGGGACGAGACTTATATCTGGCCCCGCCTGCAGCCGTCCACTCAGACCGCAGTCAAGGGGCACTTGCTTGTCTGTGTGCAAAGGGAGGAAGTCAAAACAATTGTCAAGAAGCTTTGCGATACTGTTGCGGAGCTTGCTGCCTCGATCATCGAGGAAGGTCAGTGGCCAGAGCTGTTGCCCTTCATGTTCCAGTGCGTGAGCTCCGATTCTCCAAGGCTTAAAGAATCCGCCCTTCTTATGTTTGCACAGCTCTCTCAATACATCGGTGATCACCTCCACCCGCACTTGAACACACTCCACACTGTCTTTCATCAGTGCCTCAGCCCACCTGCACCCTCTGATGTGCGCATTGCAGCCTTAGGGGCAACGACTAATTTTGTCCAGACGATTGAGTCCCCACAGGACAGAGAACGGTTTCAAGACCTGCTGCCTGCTATGATGCAGACCCTCACTGAGGCACTCAACCACAATGAGGAGGTTACTGCACAGGAGGCTCTTGAAATGTTTATTGAATTAGCTGGCACTGAGCCACGGTTCTTGCGTCGGCAGATTGTGGATGTAGTTGGTTCCATGCTGCAGATTGCTGAGGCAGAATCCCTTGAAGAGGGGACAAGGCATCTGGCCATAGAGTTCATCATTACCCTTGCTGAGGCAAGGGAACGGGCACCTGGGATGATGAGGAAACTTCCACAGTTTATTGGTAGGCTCTTTGCTATTCTGATGAAAATGCTTCTTGATATTGAGGACGATCCTGCCTGGCATGCAGCAAATACTGAGGATGAAGATGCCGGGGAGTCCAGCAATTATAATGTTGGTCAGGAGTGTTTGGATCGGTTAGCCATTTCTCTGGGAGGGAATACTATTGTGCCTGTTGCATCTGAGTTGCTTCCTGCTTATTTGGCTGATCCTGATTGGCGTAAGCATCATGCTGCTCTCATCACTCTTGCCCAAATTGCTGAAGGTTGTGCTAAGGTATGTATACTAAGTCTTAATTGTCTAATTACCAGATAAAAATTGTATTTTCAATGATTATTTAATTGGGAAAACATTGGATTGATGCCTTTTGCCAATAGAGAGGGTTGAGTTTATGTGTAACTAAGCTAGTATCTTATCAAACTTCATTCACAACAAATAAAATGAATTAGATTTGTTGATTAGTTGTTAGCCTATAGGATATTCCCAACTGAATTGTTGTATCACATGGGCACTTTCAAATCAGCCACTGTATCAATTGAGGTATTCACAACCAATTGATAGTACATCATGTGAATAACCCAAACTGATTGAGTGCATCAATTGGCATGTAGACATTTTAATCTAACCAATTGCAATGATTGGACTGAGTATTTTAAGTATGTTAGTTACATCAATTGCATTTTAATCAGACCAACTGATGGAATATATGAGTTGGGCATATTGAACTGACAAATTGTGTCAGTTGGGCTTTCTTGAACGATGGATTTCATCAGTCGGGTACCCCCACCTGATCCACTTTGTCAGTTTGGGGTATTGTCAACTGTTCCACTGGGGGTTCCCAACAGTTTAATTGCGTCAAGAGGGTATTCCAACTGATTAATTGGATTAAGTATGTATCCCAATGAACCATCACAGTAATTGCTGTTGCTTCATGCTGTATACACAATTTTTTGCATTTCTAGAATTGGGTTATAATTGCTACAATCATAAGAACTGTTCACAGGGCAGATGGTATAACTGTGAGTTTGGTTTTATTTTCATACAGGTGATGATAAAGAATCTTGAGCAAGTTGTCAACATGGTTTTGAACTCTTTCCAAGACCCCCATCCCCGTGTGCGATGGGCAGCTATCAATGCTATTGGTCAGCTCTCAACAGACCTAGGCCCAGATTTGCAACAGCAATATCATCAGCGTGTTCTGCCTGCACTGGCTGGAGCAATGGATGATTTTCAGAACCCTCGAGTGCAGGTCAAATCAATCCATACCGTATTTCTATAAATTGCTGTATTTCTATGTCTCAAAGTATAGCAGATTAATATGATACTAATGTTGCTTTAATTAGATAATTAGTGCCCAAAGTTAGTTTGTCTGAATGTGATTGCAATATCACCATGTTGCTATATGCATAGCAGTTTGCAGATAAGTGGATGTGGGCATATGCGTGTTTTGATCTTGTGTTTAATTGGTTTTTCCCTCTATTAGTTGATATAAAGCTTTATTACTATAAATTTCCCTTTAAGTTTTATCTGTATCCTGTATCTTGAAAAAGATTTATGCCCCTCAGAAATATGAAGTCTTGTTTTCCCTTATTTTAAATTTCTTCCAGTTGTAAAATATAATTTGTTATTGCATATAATTGCCTGAGCATGTAGTAGTTACAGAAATAATTTAGGATGAAATATGTACAGTAGTACCCAGAGTGATATGGCATTGTAGGCAAGTTAATCTGAAAATTGATTCTGTTCGCTTGTTTCTAAACTTTTCTTCATAGATTGGGGTAGGGAATGGATGTCAACGAAGTTTGTCTAAACTCTAGAGACATCAGTGTAAAGTTATGTTCTATTGTTGACTATATTCTGGCCTATGGAATCAGTGCTTTAGTTTTATTATTCAAGTTTCTGAGGAAAATTCTTCACAATGGCAGGTTTGCTTGCAGTAGTTCAAATACAATATGACTGACGTGACATCAAAAGTTGTATTATAGTGAACATGGAATTTTGCATTGGCTCGCAGCATTACCATAAAGTAAAATAATTGAGTGCCTTTATAGGATTTGTTAATGTTTTTTGTTGTTATCGATATTGTTATTGGTAGGGAATAGATGTGAATGAAGTTTGTCTAGACTCTAGAGACATCAGTGTAAAGTTATATTCTATTGTTGACTATATTCTGGCCTATGGAATCAGTGCTTTAGTTTTATTTTTCAAGTTTCTGAGGAAAATTCTTCACAATGGCAGGTTTGCTTGCAGTAGTTCAAATACAATATGACTGACGTGACATCAAAAGTTGTGTTATAGTGAACATAGAATTTTGCATTGGCTTGCAGCATTACCATAAAGTAAAACAATTGAGTGCCTTTATAGGATTTGTTAATGTTTTTTGTTGTCATCGATATTGTCTGTAAGGTTCTGAGTTTATCCCCTATTGATATAATCACTTTAATCCAACTGAGGGAGTTCACTGTTTTATCCAATTGTTTAATAATAACATTTTTTTTTGTCAAGGTTGTCTGTACTGGTCATGTTTGGTGTGTCATAGGATTTGTTTGATTAATAGTAACATCAACTTTTTTCTTGGCCACCCTTTTATTGCCTTGAAGATTTTCAAGGAGAAGACTAGTATGAATTGGAATGCAAACTTTCATGTTGAGGCTAAACCTTACAAAAAGTCAATAAAATGTTTCATGGACTGGGTTGTTAGCCAATTCAATGGCTAGAATTAGGATTACAACAACCAAGTTGAAATAATTTTCCGAATAAATTATTGTAAAATGATGCTGAAATAGGATCTTATCCAAATATAGTTTTTTCTGGAAATTGATTTCTTGGTTGTAGGACCACTGCATGTTTGCCATCTACAAATCATATTTTGTTAATTGCATTGTAATTAAGAATGCTACATAAGAAAATTAGAAATCTTGAGTAGTGTAAGGAAGTAAGTATTTAGTTTATTACTTGTCCAGAGGTTTTAAAAGTTATCGTGGTTTGTTTTTTGCTTTTGATATGGAGTTATATGATAGCTGCATCAACAATCACCATTTAAGATTTGTCATTATCACTAGCTTTTCAATGATTGTTTTTGAATTTTTGTAACCATGCAGGCACATGCAGCTTCAGCAGTGCTTAACTTCAGTGAAAATTGCACACCAGATATTTTGACACCTTACTTGGATGGCATAGTGAGCAAGCTGCTTGTTCTTTTGCAAGTAAGTTCTCAACTATTTGTTTCCTTGCTTATATCTTTGGCGTTTTAAGCAACCATGTAACAGACTATTTTGTCATCTCTTCTCAGAATGGGAAGCAGATGGTGCAGGAGGGTGCTTTGACAGCTTTAGCATCTGTTGCTGATTCTTCTCAGGTACACCCTATAGGCTTACATGTTATCTTAACATTGGTTATACATAAATGCCACTGTAATAAATTATTTGATAGTCAATCAGAATAGAATTAGTCTGATGATATATGTTTTGCTCTACAGGAGCAATTTCAGAAGTATTATGATGCAGTTATGCCTTATTTGAAAGCCATATTACTAAATGCTACCGACAAAGCTAACCGTATGCTGCGTGCCAAGGCTATGGAATGCATCAGCCTAGTTGGAATGGCCGTTGGAAAGGATAAATTCAGAGATGATGCTAAACAGGTGCATACTTATAGAAAGTAGTTAATCTGTAGGATCCATGCAGATGCAAAATGTTTATTGCTTTCTCTTGGCTTACGTGATGAAGTGCTTAAGGAGAAGATAAGAACAAAAGAGTGCTATAAGGGTGCAGTTACTGAAAAGACTTTGTGCTGTCTTTTCTGTATCTGAATCTATAGATCCGAATCTATGGATTGCTCTGTTTGTTAATTACTAATTTGTTATTTGAAACTACTTCAGCCTTTTTGTGTCCCTGTAACTTGTCAGAAAAGTTACGGATTTTAAACTGGAACACGACAATAATCAAGAAAGTAGGCATTATTGCATTTTTTCCTGGTAGTTGTTTCTAGTTCCTTAACCTTTCCAACTCAGTAGTTCTAAAATGTGACGCCACCGACAGCGATCCTTTTCAAACCATGCTTTTGATGCTCAGCTGGCTTCATGCAGGTAATGGAGGTGCTCATGACACTACAAGGATCTCAGATGGAGGCTGATGATCCAACCATAAGCTACATGTTACAAGTATGTTTATATTTGTTCTTGATTGATAATAAATAAATAGAACATTTAATATTTTTGAGTATTTTGTTGTATGGATGATATGGTAGGTAGTAAACAAAGGTAGAAGTCTAACCATGATTCAGTTGTGTTACTTATGAATAGTCTGGAGGGTGTGTTTGGAAGACTGAAGAGTTATGGCATTGTTTTGAACAGCTCATTTTCTGTTGATATCAGTTTGCTGCATTGGTTTCCATATCTTGTATCAACAAAGTATGATGGAGTCTGATTAGCCAAATATCTTTGATGCTTTCCAGTATTCTGTTTTTTGTTTTTGGGTTGAAATTATCAAGAATTGCTTAGTAGTGTAGCTTGGAAATGTCTTTTGAAGTAATTTTTAATTATAAAAAAAAGTAGAAGGCAATTTTTGCAGTATTGCTTAATAAAAAAATGCCAAGACTAGAAGACTTCTGTTGCAAAAAAATTGCCAGAAAATGAGAGTCTTCAATCATATGATTTGGATTCTGGGACAGTTTTTTCGTTTTTTGGACATTCACATATTCTTTCTGTCCCTAGAGAGGTGACCTGCATGTTGAGACACAATGTCTAAATTTTCAACTAGAAAAGTTAGTGTAATTTATTTGTTGAAAGCCAAAACATGTATATGTATTGGATTTTATTTTCTTTACTTGATCTTAGTTTGTTTCATCAATTATTTTCTTCTGTGTGCATTATAGGTGTGAAATATGATGTGTTCAGGAATTCCTTCAGTTGCAAAAAAAAAAAGCCAAAAAAGGAGAGTCTTCAATCTCATGTTTTGGATCCTGGGACAGTTTTTTCTTTTTCTTGGGGATATTAAACATATACTTTCGGTCCCTAGAGAGGTGACCTGCATGTTGAGACACATTGTCCAAATTTTCAACCAGAAAAGTTAGTGTGATTTATTTGTTGAAACCCAGAACATGTATATATATTGGATTTTAGTTTCTTTACTTGATCTTGAGTTTGTTCCGTCAAATGTTTCTTCTGTGTGCATTATAGATGTGAAATATGATGTGTTTGGGAATTCCTTCTTCCTTATTGCAGAATGTAAGGCAGTTTTTCCCTTATTTCATGAGTCATTGTCTATAAGGCATTACTACGTTATAGGTAGTTTTTTGGCACTTTTAAGGTGTTGCTTCAAAAATTCTGTAAGGCAGTAGTATGCTATAGATGGTTCCTAGGTTTCTTTAAGGTATTGCTTCAAGCATCTTAATGCATGGAAGGTGTTGAGGCTCCTTATTCCTCTTTTGGCTAATCTGATCTACTGAATTCTGTTCTGTTACCAACCCTCCTATATATTCACAAGTTATTCTTTGTCTAAATTGAAAACTAATGGCATAAAAGGTGGTTCTAGGTGTGATTCCTTTCTAATAACTGCCTATGCCTTACTGGCAAGTAATCTCACAAATGTCTTATCCACTTTGAAAATTATAACCTAGTCATTTTTTGCATGGATTGTAGAATTTCTTTTTGCTGACATATTTTCAAACAAACTTGGTGCTTTTGAGCAGGCATGGGCAAGGCTCTGTAAGTGTTTGGGACAAGATTTCCTTCCCTACATGAATGTAGTGATGCCTCCACTTCTTCAGTCTGCCCAGCTAAAGCCAGATGTGACCATCACTTCTGCAGATTCTGATAATGATATTGATGATTCTGATGATGAGAGGTGAGCTATACTTTAATTTTGTGTTAGGTTAGGTGGAATGACAGTGAATGATTTGGTTATTGTCCTGCACATTAAGTCTTTCTAATTTTATTATTTTAGTAATTACAACGTGAAGTTTTATACATTGTTCATGCTGGATAGGTAATTTTAACTAATTTAAATGAAATTTTAATCTACAAATTGGAATTTTCCTGGGGATAATTAACCATTTCTTTATATGAGAACCTTGTATTAGAACATTTACGGATTATAAATTACTCGATTCTATAAATTGAATAGTTTGTTAAACGTTGCATAATTATGAAAAATATTCCACTGCTTAATGTTTTCTTTTGATTATAATCTACAAATGAATTGGTTGCACAATTATAACTGTGTCCTAATTGCATGCCTTTACAATTGTATCTGTTAAGCATCTAGATGAAAAACTGACTTATCTTACTCATCTTTACCATAGTTGCAAAAATCTGCAAGTACTTACAGGACTTACGAGTACTTGTGTCAAAAGCCAAACAAATACTTGTAGGTATTCTTCAGCCCCGAGTTATTGCAAAAAAATGCTGAGTTATTACTGATAAAGTGCCAGACTTGCCACAAACTCACCTGTGTTTTTTTTGATGCCCTTCCATGTGCTTGTGTGCCCTTGCTCAAATGAAAAACATGACACAACTGTAAATTTCTTTTTGCGTACCCTTCCTGTGCAGGCTCTAAATGGATGGGTATTTTGTCCTGTATGGCTCGTTGCTGCATTTTGTGTGCATCTGTAAATTTGCAATGGCATTGGAATTGTTTCAAAGATTTGTTGTTAGTATCTTTGCCATTTTGACAATCACCAACAGACAAAATGCTCCACAGTAGACATTGGTAGTTTATAATATATATCTGTTATTGGTTAATAATATATTATTTGTAAATTTGTACCATTCATTGTTAATAATTTTATTACTATAATATTTCTTTTCTATCATGCTTGCTATATACTATTTTTCCAAAAACATTTGAAGATTAAATTCCATAATATACATGTTATTGAAGAATATTTTTACAAATTTATTTGTTTTTAATGTTTGGAATATTTGCTGAGTTATTGCTGAGCCCGAGTTTTTCAACCAAGTCTTCACCATTGTCAGTGGCCTTGTATCTGCATTTACTTATGAAAAGTCATTAAAAACGCCTTTGAAGATGTTAAAGCTGTCTCTTAAATTCCTCGTTTGTGGCATTTCCTTCCTTCGCACTGTCCTCATAACTCTTAAGCATTACGGGCACTAACAACTACCATAACTAAAAGCTTTTAACTGTTTAAGCATTACCAGCACCAACTGCCACAACCTTCAGTAATTAATGCATCCTCATGCATGTACTCATCTCTCGCAATTCTGCTTTTTGAAAATATCCAATCCACCAATCCATGTTCATACAGCTACTCAACCATTCACCTCATCAAGGCAACTGACTGAACAATGGAGATGGAGGTGGAAGGAGAGAACAACTATCTACCTCACATGTTTTTCCCTCCACTGGCATGGGATTAAAATTACAACTGAATTTCTTAGTATTTATTTTTATTTGTTCCTATTTGTAGTTACTGCTGGAAAATGAGGGTTTTACTTAATGCAGTTTAGTTGGTTAGTAACATAATGTTGATAAAATGCTAGTATTTTTTATTTACTTGTCAGTCTATGTGAAAGTATGTCAATATATTCTGGTTTGTTGTGATGTGATTAGTGTGGAGACTATCACCCTAGGAGATAAAAAGATTGGTATTAAGACGAGTGTTTTGGAGGAGAAGGCAACAGCTTGTAACATGCTATGCTGCTATGCCGATGAATTAAAAGAGGGCTTCTTTCCATGGATTGATCAGGTTAGTTTTTCAATCCTCTGTGTATTTTTGTAAGTTGTTTGTAGCATTGGAGCAAAAATCCTCTCAGCAAGATTCATGTACTCATGTAGATATATTCTTTCAAGTACAGGTTGCGCCAACATTGGTTCCACTTCTGAAATTTTACTTCCATGAAGAAGTTCGCAAAGCTGCTGTTTCAGGTACCAAGTACTTCACTTTTCTTGAGAATGACAGTTTATTTCTCTGTTTAAGGTTTTGATGTCAGACTTGCTTGTATTTGAATTCAGCAATGCCAGAGCTATTGCAGTCTGCCAAACTGGCCGTGGAAAAGGGACTGGCTCAGGGAAGGGATCAAACCTATGTTAAACAACTGTCGGATTACATTATACCTGCCTTGGTTGAAGCTTTGCATAAGGTCATTTGAACTTTACCAGTCAGCGTGGCATTGTTGGATCATTGTATTATCTGGACTGTTTTGTGAGTTGTAATTCTTTGGTGTTAGGAAGTGTATTTTACTGACAGGATTTAGTGAATTTTCCAGGAGCCTGAAACTGAAATTTGTTCTAGCATGCTGGATGCGTTGAATGAATGCATACAGGTGAGATTTTTTTTATTTCTCACATACAATTAAAACATTTAGATGCTTGACCATTTGTAAAGTATTTTTATTTTTAGATTTATTTTGAACTTTGGCCTGTGGTTAGGCTTGAAAGAGCATAATAGCCTTTGTGCATGCATTCTAAGCATGTATGACAAGATAAATATAGATTTGGTATGATGCTGTGGTTATGTGCTGTATATGCTTGTTCTCTTTGAAATCTATTTTGTTAGTAATATGCACTTGTATCTAAGTGTATTATCTTGGTTATTGAATGAGTTCTGTTTAGTTATTACTTATTATTAGTAGTTGATTTAATTTTTATCTAGATGTTTAAGTTTTGAGTCTCAGCTGCTTTTATTTTTGGATAAACTTGGATATGTTCTATTTCTTAGTAGCATAGTATGGTTGTCATGGATGTTCTGATTTGTACCAATGTATGTGCTTGGATCCTGGTGATAATAAAAGTTCGATGGTTACCTTGTACAGATATCAGGCACCTTGCTTGATCAAGGACAAGTCAAGTCAATAGTGGATGAAATCAAGCAAGTTATAACAGCCAGTGCAACTCGAAAGAGGGAACGGACAGAGAGGACTAAAGCAGAGGACTTTGATGCAGAGGAAGGGGAAATACTTCAAGAGGAAAATGAGCAGGAAGAAGAAGTCTTTGATCAAGTAAGGAACTTTGATCTACATTTTATTTTCACTCTGATGTTTGGTTATTAAAGAATGCAATCTTAATTTTTAATCAACCAAATGCGATTTTGGGTGAGTGAGAGCTTGTAAAGATTTGATCTACAAGTGATTGTCTTCATGACTCTAAAATATTATATATTTATTTACTTCTTGCAGGTTGGTGAATGCATAGGAACACTTATTAAGACCTTCAAATCCTCATTCTTACCATTCTTTGATGAGCTTTCCTCTTATATAACACCTATGTGGGTAAGTGCTTTAGATTAAGCACCTTAGCTTTAGGTGTATGCATAGTTGATTAATTATATGCTTTGACTAAGGATGTGTAAGGGTTTCTCTGACTACTGAGACTTTTGGATCGAGAAACTATTATGAATGGCAGTATGTTATTTTCTGCAATATGATACTAAAATAATCGAAATTTATTTTATTCCATCTTCGCAATATAATACTAAAATGATTGAATTTTATTTTTTCCATACTATAAGAATGGTTTTTCATGTCTAAACTTGTCATAGTATTTACATATAAATGAAACCGAATGGGCTTGAATTTTGTTTTATTGGATCAATTGTTTTAAATTTCTTTCAGGGGAAGGATAAAACAGCAGAAGAAAGGAGAATTGCGATCTGTATTTTTGATGACGTGGCTGAACAGTGTCAGGAAGCTGCTGTAAAGTAAGATGAGATTCTGAAAGCTGGCATATAAAAGGAGTACTAATTTTGCATATGATTCTTTTATCTTTTCTCCAGTCATTAAATTTTTTGCCTTATTTGCAGATATTATGACACGTATTTACCTTTCTTACTAGAAGCTTGCACTGATTCTAATGCAGATGTGCGGCAGGTACTGAGATTGATAAATTCTTGTTCCTTTCTGTTATTTATATTTTCCTTAGTTTTGTTTTGATATGACGTGTCTCTCCATTTCTGATATGCTTTTCTTTGTATTCTGGTTGCCCCCTTGTGCGTTCTAATTCACTGGAAATTTTTTCAGGCTGCTGTTTATGGTATTGGGGTATGTGCTGAATTTGGTGGATCCAAATTCAAGCCTCTTGTTGGAGGTAATGATTGACACTTGGATCATTAAGCACTAGGCTTGTTGACAACACAATGTTAATACCTCTTCATTGTGATGGCTGTGGGTGCTTTTTGCAGAGGCACTTTCTAGACTGAATTTGGTAATAAGTCAACCAAATGCACGGGATGGTGATAATATAATGGCGACTGACAATGCAGTTTCTGCATTAGGGAAAATCTGTCAATTTCATCGTGACAGTATTGATGCTGTGCAGGTAAGTTACTCATGGCACTATTGCAATCTGTTAATTTTCTTATTGTCTCGTCACCTACTGTGTACAGTGAAGCAAAATCTTTGAGAAAATAATTTTTTTTAATTGTTTAAACATGTTTATGTTGTCCTCTGTCAATTCTTTGTGGTTATTTCTGTTTCCTGGATGAACTAAATTTTTTTTCCCTTGTTTATATTTCCATTGTTAAATGAGTATGATATTATTTTAAAGTTCCAGGCTGCAATATTCTTTCATCATATATAAGGTGTTGGAGGAAATACATGCATTTCTGATTTCCCACTTTCTATTATCATGTCTAAATGTGTTAAATTCCAATCTGTTTTTGAGTAACCATAATAATCTTATGGAAATGTAGGTTATTCCTGCATGGCTAAGTTGTTTGCCAATAAAAGGTGATTTAATTGAAGCCAAAATTGTCCATGAACAATTATGCTCTATGGTTGAGCGGTAGGTTTCTGAGTTGGGTTCAAAGTTTATTTTTTCTTTCAATTTTGTTCTTAATCTAGCTGTTGATTCAATCAAAGCGAAATTGCCTGTTAAGAATTGTGCTCCATAGTTGATGATGCATTCTTCCAATTTATAACCTAACGTAACTGTAACTTTCTTTCTTAGCGTCTATATTTCTCAGATCCTATGTTAATATGTCTTCTCTTTTCAGGTCTGATGCGGAGATTCTTGGACCCAACAATCAGTATTTACCTAAAATAGTTGCTGTATTTGCTGAGGTTTGTTAATTCTCATCAGTTTTTGTCTGTTAATATTCTATAATTTGATTTTCATCACAAGTCTAGATCATGTGTCTTCTTCATAAAAATGGACTGGTGCCCGTTAATGGATTTTATTGCTTTATTCTATTCTATGGTAGGCTAAATTACAATCACCATGTGCCTGGAGTTTAATGACAATAAATTTACTTGAATGATTACCAAAGAGGGAAGGCAATTGAGATGTATTTAATATAGCTTGCTTGATTGAAACTGTGGCCAGCTTTTCCTCATTTCTTGATGGAATTTCCAAACTAGACACGTCTAAAGACTTCATGGTGGTGGTTGTTTGAACTTATATTGAAGTTTATTTAAATGGTCACCAAAGATAAATTGCGAAGGTGTATTTTAAATTTTTTTCATGGCTTCCATTCTTTGTCTAAGAAGGCAAGCATGCGTGCACATGTTTTTATTAAAAAACAAAGAATGGAAGCATGCGTGCACATGTTTTTATTAAAAAGGGTCTTGTTTGCACATGTTTTGGTGTGTTAACATGAATGCACAATAAAAAATGGGATTTTATTAAAAAGATGATATTATACTTTCAGAGTTCCACATGTTTGCTTTTAGTTATTTTGCTTGTCTGATGATTATTCTCTAATTGTCTCCTTTTGCTTTGGGAAATAATCGTGATTGGAAATCTTCCTAATGTCTTAATTATTTCTTTATGATGGCCCTTGTCTACATTAATGTGCACAACTAGTGATTGGTAGCCCATTAATTGTGTATCTAAAACTTGCAGGTTTTATGTGCTGGCAAGGACCTTGCAACGGATCATACTATTGCTCGTATGGTGAATCTCCTGAGACAATTACAGCAAACACTTTCCCCATCTGCTCTTGCTTCAACATGGTCTTCCTTGCAACCTCAGCAGCAGTTGGCCTTGCAATCAATTTTGTCTTCATAATTTATTCTCATGGGACAGCTGAGGATGTATGGATTTTTATCTTGGGTCTTTACTAGACTTGTTTGTGTAGACTGAATTACATAAGCGGGGGTGTTGATCATTCTTTTCTGTAGTCATTCATTTCACGAGGGCTTTCTGTAAGGCAGGTATGCAATATTCAATGTCTAAAGAGTTTTGTTAGTCAGTCCTACGTGCCCATAATATGAAATGGGTTTACATGGTTCAGAGTTATTGTATTATAATCTCTCCCATATGGCAGAGAAGTGTAGATGCTTTGAAATGTGTGTTGCTGTTGAGGTTCAGTGCAAGAGTTTTTACAAACTCTTGTATCTTGTTGGATATGGAAAGTGAGCTCTATGCAGGAAGAAAATGTTATTGTGCTTAGTTGGGGCATGCCATAGTGAAATGACATAAGCTGCTTTCTGTATCTGGTATTGTAGTGCCGAGTTGTGGCACTACATAGTTTTGTTATGAGAATCATTAAAATGCCTATGAGCAGGAGATTTTCATGGGATTTGGAATTCTATTGTTGCAAAGAGAACTTTGGATGTATTACTCCTATTGGTTATTTCACCTCAAATTCAATGCAGAAGGCAGCCTGGTTTAGTTACAGGATGACAAGCCATTCTGTCTCATCTTACGGATGCTGGTGCTCACTATCTAAATTTCTCATCCTCTTTATCCTTTCAATTGTAATACTTAAAAAGAGGATCAAAATTGTGATTACAACTTGCCAAATAATCCCATTTTGTTATGTTAGGGAGATGTTGGATAGCTATTCTGTTCCCATTGGTTCTCAAGTAAAATATAAGTGTGCTCTTTCCCTCAGCTAGGGTAAATTGAAGTCAGCCTTGCTTTTTATTGATTTTGATTTCCAACGGAATTCAAGACATTGAGTAATCTAGTTTTCTGCAAAAACCCCGTATAGGGCTGAGCAACAATTTTTTTTGTAATCATGTTTTCTAGCTACTGTTGACTAGGTTTTATAATGTGCTTGTGTATTGTTTTAATAATCATTTCATAAAAAGTTTATGATGAGGGTTGGGTTTGAGAAACAGTTATTATGAGGACGTTCAGAGCATACTCACCTTCCCCTTTATCCCCTCTATGCCTAAGCCCATACACAACACACACACCTTTCCCTTTCTCCCTCGGACCCCGACTATTGCTAATGCCCCCAAACCCTTTTCCCCTTACCCACTGAATTTTCACTCCCTTGGGTTGTTCAAGATTAGCGGCCCTAAGCTTCCCTCTTCAGCCTCGCGTATCCCCATTCATACAAGGAAAGATGGGAGGAACTGAAGGGAGGGTGGTAATGACTGACCTTTCTTCAACTGACTGGGTACCAGCTAAGCACTTCTTGCTCTGCACAAGTTCTATTTAAAACATAACAAAACAGTGTTTTCATTTATTCTTTATATTATTTCTTCAAGGCTAGTATGCACATATAAACAGTGTTTTTATGAAAGCAAAAATTGTGTAGGAACAACATGAGACAACATTGGCCAGTTTTGGAAATTCTCTCTTCCACACTAGTTTTGAAGGAACATGTAAGTTTTTTGTTAGCTTGTCAATTTTTTTTTTAAAGGAGTAACATTAGATGGCAATGAATACATGTTTGGAAATGCTTTACAATTGTAACAAAACGTTTGCTTTATAGCATAAATGCCCTCTCGACAAGACATTAGCCAATTAAAGTTAATTTACTAACTTTGAAGCATGCATATTGTATGTAACGTCTGTTGACTCGCAGAAAATGACAGTCGTGTTTTTTGTGCTGTCTAAGTTGTGAAAAAATCTCTGTACCGTGACAGTGACTCCTAGCAGAGCGGTAAGTTAATGTCACATGGTATAAATGTGCAAGCATGAGACGATAAACGGTGACACAGCGTCGTTCAACCTCTAATGTTTGTCAAATGGCGAAGGGTGAAGTATCGAACCTTAAATTGAGAATCCTAATAACCTTGAAGTTAAGTTACATAATTAAACCTCAAGATGAAAGGCATAGCCTTGGAAAGGAAAATAAACATTTCTTACTCATTGTCCGGGTAATTTAGTAACTTGCTTAAATTATACAAACATTTTATATACAGAATAAAGCAGTTACAAGAATAAAAACTATCAATAAGTAGCTGGAAGGGAAACTTAGACCACCGGGAATTACCAATGTAGCTGTTAAGAGGGTTGAAAGAGATACAATACAAATTCATTTCATGAATTGAAGGCTCGACTTTGACCAAATTGTTATTGGATTGAAGTTGCAAAACTTGCTTGTTGATTTGTTTAGTGTTAATCCGTGATCTTTACATTCTCCTTGTATAGTATGTATAGTATTTGTAGCTGCAAGAAAATACGTCAATTGAAGAAAGATGTTAGAGTAAAGCTTTAAAGTTCTAGTTATCTTTATATTCTCCTTGTGAAATATTTGTAGCTGCAAAAAAAAAAAAGTCACTTGAAGAAAGATGTCGGAGTAAAGCTTCAGAGTTTTAGTTGTTTGATGACAGCTAAAAATGCAGTAGAACATTTAGTTTTTGAAATATGCTTCAGAGTTTTAGTTGTTTGATGACAGCTAAAAATGCAGTAGAACATTTAGTTTTTGAAATATGCTTTAAAACGACTTGGTTAATTGAATTAGTAATCACATTGTTATGCATACCAAAATTAAAAATGTAGCTTCTTTTTAATTAGTTTATGTAAAAAAATGGCAAGAAAGCTTTTAAAAACAACTCATTGCTTCTTAGCAAATATACAACAGAAGATATGTTTCACTTTCAACACATTAGTAGAAAGGGCAGTTAATTGGTTGGCCATAACACATTTTAATCTATTTTCAATAGGCAACTTGTATTCTAGAATTTTACAAGCGGGTTGTGTTTCAAAATAAGCTTTTGATTTTCAAATTTAAAGTCTTTGTGATCCAAAATTTGGACTTAATTTTCTCTTCCATTGATGATTAAGATGATGAATAAGAGGTCAGCGAGGAAGAGTTTGAATATAGACCACTTTTAAAAGAAGATAATTGAAATGGCTAAAGACCACCATCTCTAAATTCCTAAAAAAAAAATTACATAATTTGAGAATACATAATATTATAGTAAGACCAAGAGGAATTAATGACTGCACATATATCAAAAATTGTTTATGCTAATTACTCAACCCATAATGCTATTTGATATTTTGCCATGAAGACCAATCAAACATATTAAAATCTCAAATATCCTTATATTGTTGAACCCCTTTTTTTGAACAAATACATATGTCTAGGAAAGCTAATAGCTAGTGGTTGATTATGATAATTAGTTTCACCAAATTGACATTGAGGCAATATTGAAACCATGTGGCAAGAAAGAGTCATTCCACTTTAGAAATTGAAAATAGATTGTAGAGGGAAAAAACACTAATTTTAAAGAGGGGGGACACAAGTACTTTTTCTAACCAATTAACAATTTGCCACTTCTTCTTGATTGAAGCTTCCATGATTCATTGACAAACTAAAATTTATATGTTTCATTTGCACTAGCAACACTAATGATACATTTCATAGTGTATATGAGTGAATTTGCACCCCTTGTGTAAATTCCCTTTTTGCATCCCTCCACCTTAGAAAATCAAACCCGAATGCGAAATTCTACATCACCCATCTACCTCGCATCTGCTTGGCGCATGTTTTTTGTGTTGGTGGGGGAATATTTGTCAGGGATGTGAGCGCAACGCGTGGACATTTGCGCGGTGCACTGCCGTCCTTGACAAATTTCTACCTCTGGTGTCCACAGGGATGTTACATTCTCCATTGGGCATGAAGCGTAACACCTCTGTGTCGACTAGCCGATCCAAAAATGGCTCTTTCCCTCTCATTTTGGTCTTGAAATACTCATTCAATCCATCTCTTTAGCAATTTGTGATCTCTTTAGCATTCTTCTACAATCTTTCTAGCAATTCACTTGATCTTTTAGTAGTTCATACACTCTCTTGAGCATTACAACAGCGTGTTACTCCATCAACTCCATCTTTGTATGTGTTGTGCTACCATAGTAGTTGTGAGTTTGGAGTCTTGCGAGACCTCCCTTCGTCATCGCAACAGCTGTGTCGACTTTGCCAAGCTTGTCGTCTTGCATTCTCCCTCAATTGGCCTTGAGTGCCTTTGGGTGGAGGTGGTATTGCTTCACTATCCTCTCTTGTTGTGGTTTGATAGAGTAGCATTGTACCTTTTGTAGTGTTCAGTACTCCTTTCTTTTTTCTTTATCGTATTTTCTACTTCGTGGCTTTCCTAGCTGTCTGTGGAGGTGGAAACACGAAAGTGGGGGTTTGACTGAGGCAAACCCCTATACAACCCAACATTTTTCCCTCTCTTGGCTATGTGTAGGTGAACGTGTGCGTGGAGCTCACTGGCGAACTTGACTCTCAATGAGTTGGTCTTAGTCACCCTTACTTTCATCTACTTTCTTTACCATTTATATAATTATTTCTTACTTTATCATTTTATTCATTTCGTTAAACTTTGTCAGCTAGGTCGTTAGTAGGTTTTCTTATTTCCTGCACTGTACTTTTCACTTTTTGGCTGTACGGATGCCAATGCACCAGAGAGACGCCAACGCATCACACTGTTGTCCTTTGCCTGCGTTGTCGTCCTCGGGTAGAGAGTTCTCTGAGGTGCAGTTCAAATTCTAGAAATTGGTTCATTTAATCCCATTCAGGTTTTTGGATTTGTAGAGTGATAAAAGCACTTGAGAGTGCTCTTCATTCTCTATCCTTGCTTTAAACACCCATTAGCTTGAGGTAAGATAGGGCAACCCTCCACTCTTAGCTCTTTGTGACCTAGAGCCTTGGTGTGGTTGGTCCCCCTACCTTACATTTTTGGTGAACCTGACATGAACCATTCTGGTTTTGTTTAGTAGTGCTGAAAGTTCCTTGTATCCTGGAAGCGTTGTGGGTGTGAGTGTTGCGAGGCACCTAGCCTTGCAACCCTACCTACGATCCCTAGTGGCGTAGTTGGAAGGTTCCATAAGCGTCGTAGAACAAAACTTTAATTGGGTCACTGTCCAATTGCGAAGCCTTTGGGGGCTCTTTGAAAGTTCCGTCTGGTATACATGATGGCCTCCTTTTTGCACCTTCCCTCCTATCCACGCAACTTGCGAGTAGTTCTCCTAGTATAACTTTCACCTCGCAGGACCTATTGATGGGTTATAACAAAGAGACATCTCCTCTATACATCCTCGCACAAATCGACATAAACACTATAACAGGTGTTCTTGTTGACTCGACGTGTTGGGTGAATGTCATTACTGAAGAAATTATGCTAATCAATTTCCTGCACAAAGATGGGTATGACACATTTGAGAGTACCATTTGTACACATAACAGACTTTCCGTACCTCCCCTTGTTTGCATCACCTTGTCGGTCCTTGTTAGACCTAAATTAGTGAACTTACTTTTTGACATAATCCCGGGGTCTAAACTCTTCAGGGTGAAACTGGGTATCCCCTGGTTGGTCGCTATAAATGCAATTCCCTTGGTCGTGCATAAGTGTTTGAAATTTATCCATGAGGGTTCAATGCATGTAATCCATGACACTGGCTATAAACCATCTGTTGCACGTGGTAGCTATTCGCTAGATCACTTTTGGCTTGCACCTGTTGGTCTGCTTCCTCCTAAGATGAACCTCTTGTATTGAACCTATGAGAAGTACAAGAAGGGGTGCTTAACGCCTAAAGTGAGACACCTTCCATCTCCTTATGTTATTTCACATAGGGCATGCTTGAAGGCTGATAATGATGCCAGCTTGGCTTGGAGAAGAGAGGAAGAGAAGCGCACTCGAGGTTCTTCCTCCTCTTCTGCTATCCTGCTTGTCGCTTCTTCTCGCCCTGTTGCAGAATCATCAGATTCTGCTCCTAAGCGATTGATAGAGAATCCTATGGTGCTCGTTTTTCGAAAGCCCAAGCATTCAGCGTTTGAACTTCTTGTTCTACCTATGGTGCTTAGGACCATTCGGTATGGTAAGGGGAAGGTTGCCCATGGGGAGTCCTCTATGTCTCGACCTCCGTGACCTCCGCAGCCTCCTACCACTCCTGCTCCCAAGGTAGTGAATAGGAAGAGGCCCGCCGTTGAGGCGTTAGAGCCGACTCCCCTCGCTGTTGCTCCAACCTCCTCTCAGTCTCTCCCTCCTACTCCCGTCCAAGAGTCTCTCCCTTTGTCAGAAACGACCATGATGGACACTCTGATGGTCGAGCAGGAGCATTTTGTTCCATCCCAACTCCTGACCTCTAGCTCCCGGAGTCGCAAGAACTGCCTTGCGCATGACCGCAAATGTTGGTGAAAGGCTCTGGCTACTGAGCAGTCCGCTCTGCAGAGGAAGGAAGGGGAGTCAACCGCCCCTATTTCAGGGCTTGTTATTATGTCCTCCTCTCCTGTCCCCTATGCTTCAGTTCAGTTAGCCTTAGTGCTGCTTTTGGCTCCCATTGCAAGTGTCCCTTCTGGACATCCTGCCATTCTCAAAGCTTGTGGACATGCTAAACACCTCGGTGGTGTCCGCAGCAGTTTTTCTCTTCTCCTCTACTCTTTTTTCCTTGTTTGTGGGGGTCTTGCAACCTTCGACGAAGCGGAAGGTGGAGGATGGCCTCGCTAGCAATGGGGGTCAAAAAAGGAGTCCACCATCTTCAAAGGGTGGTTCTGGTTAGCATGCATCATCCTTGTGACGAAGGAAGTTTTGACATCCCCTGTGTTCGTCACTGCTCCTAAGTCACTCGATGAGCCTAGCAGTGAATCTCAGGTGCTGCCTCCTTCGGTCATTGAGGTAACACATGACACTCCTGTGAAGTGCATGTTTAACTCTTTGGATGAGGTCCTGGCCTTGTCAACTATCTTCATGAAATCGCTGATCTTTACTCCATAGAAACTGAGCGGAGGAGACCCTGAAGAGTCTCCTTCCTTGGATTTTGTTGCGGGGTGGTTGAAGGGTTCCCCCTTGACATTCCGCCTTTGCAGGCTCGTCCACCTTCCCCGTATATTGATCTAGATTGGGAGGTCGATGAGTGTTAGGGGGCACCTCTTCTTTATCTATAGTGTAGAGTGTGTGTGTGTGTTTGTGTTCCCCCATGCTTGTGTTATGTGTTCCTGGATGACCGTTGTCACCCTTGTAGATGCTTGGATACATGAATGATTGTGTTGTAAAACTTTCTCTATTTGTGGCATCATTCTTCTTCTATTATGTGTATTGATTTTTGACAAATTGGGGATGATGCATACTGTTGGGGGCATTAAGGCTTCCCTTCCATTTTGAACCAATTTTTTATTTCCATTTTGTCTTCTCGTGCATTCTTCATATGGTCTGATATAGTAGGGGGTTGATGACAGTTCATTAAATATACTAATATATATTTATGAGCAACTTTGACCTCAAAATACTAGATCGCTCCTGTGCCCCTTGTTTGTGATGTCATTATCTCTTTTTACAACGTTGTTATCTTTCTTTCTTCTTTGGTTGATTCATGATGTTGTGGTGCTCATGTGTTGTCCCTCGCATGCACGACAACATTACCATAGTGACATCTTGCTATGTCCCGCAGGCCACAACATCACTTTTTCATTCTTGCTTTTCTCTCCTTAGGATGCCACGTTCCTTTGGGTTTAACATGCACCGTCCTAAGGGGGGGCTATCATGTCACTTTGATTTTCATAAAATGCATTCGGTAGCCAACGAATATTTTCTCGAAAATCTTTGTAAACTTTTTCAAAATCGCATTCTCAACAAGAACCCTTAGCCGAATGTATTTCCTTCATCATGGGTTTGCAAAGAAAGAACTTGAGGAACATTCCTTTAAGGAGGGAGCAACTTTTCTTGCAGGAGAAGCCTCGACCTTCCCCTCGCAAGGGGGCATTTTCTTCCTTTCAAATTCCTTGATGAAGTGAACACCTTTCGAAAGGATTCCTTGATGTTGAATTGATTTGCGAAAAAAATTCTTGTACTTTCAAACAACGAGTCCCTTGAGTGGACACCTTTTCTTTTGAAGGGTTCCCAAGGCACCCCTTTGAAAGCTCTTCCTTGAAGTTTTGACTGTCTGTTTGCTTTCTTGCGTGGCTGCTTTTTGTTTTCTAACATGTTTTATTTGCAAATTAACATGTTGCTTTGCAGGTGCACCTGTGGAGTTGCTTTCTAGTCTGACTTTGTGGAGTCCCCTTACACTAGGATTCCTTTAGGAGAGAGTACCTGGGGGGCGCCTTCTAATCCTTCTTTGCAGGTTCGAGGGCCTGTGAAGCGCTTACATCTTGCGAGATTTGTCCATTATTGGTCCACGGGCCTTCGGTGTACCTTGTGCAACTTTGTAGTTTTTAGGAGCTACAAAGTCCTTTGTTCAAACCTCCTCAAGAGAGAGTACCTATGGAGTTATTTTCCTACCCCACTCTTTTGAGTTCACTAGATCGCAGTTTGCTTCCTCAATGGTTCAACTATACATTTCTAACTCTTCGATCTACTTTACCGAACACTCATTGATACTTGTGCTTGCTAAAGTGGGGGTAAAATGTATAGGAGCGAATTTGCACCTCTTGTGTAAATTCCCCTTTTGCTTCCCTCCACCTTAGAAAATCAAACCCGAATGTGAAATTCCACATCACCCATCTGCCTCGCATCCACTTGGCAATATTTGTTGGGGACGCAAGCATGGCGTGCGGACGTCTGAATGACGCGTTGCTGTCCTTGACAGATTCCCACCTCTGGTGTCCACGGGGATGTTATGTTCTCCATTGGGCATGAAGCGTAATGCCTTTGTGTCGACTAGCCGACCCAAAAATGACTCTTTCCCTCTCATTTTGGTCTTGAAATGCCTATCTTGCTTATTCAATCATCTCTTTAGCAATTCGTGATCTCTTTAGCGTTCTTCTACAATCTTTCTAGCAATTCACTTGATCTTTTAGTAGTTCATACACTCTCTTGAGCATTATAGTAGTTTGTTACTCTGTTAACTCCATCTTTATACGTGTTGTGCTACCATAGAAGCTGTGAGTTTGGAGTCTTGCGAGACCTCCCTTCATCACCGCTGCGGCTGTGTTGACTTTTCCAAGCTCGTTGTCTTGCATTCTCCCTTCATTGGCCTTGAGTTCCTTTGGGTGGAGGTGGTATTGCTTCACTATCCTCTCTTGTTGTGGTTTGATAGAGTAGCATTATACCTTTTGTAGTGTTTAGTACTCTCCTTTCTATTTTCTTTATCGTATTTTCTACTTCGTGGCTTTCTTGGCTATTTGTGGAGGTGAAAACACCAAAGCGGGGGTTTGATTGAGGCAAACCCCTATACAGCCCAAAATTTTTCCCTCTTGGCTGTGTGTATGTGAACGTGCGCGTGGAGCTCGCTGGCGAACTGGACTCTTAGTGAGTTGGTCTTCATCACCCTTACTTTCATCTACCTTCTTTACCATTTACATAGTTATTTCTCGTACTTTATCATTATGTTCATTTTGTTAAACTTTGTCAACTAAGCCGTTAGTAGGTTTTCTCGTTTCCTACACTGTACTTTTCACTTTCTGGTCGTACGAATGCCATTGCACCAAAGAGACGCCAACGTGCCGCGTTGTCATCCTTGGCCCGCACTATTGTCATCAGGTAGAGAGCTGTTTGAGGTGTAGTTCAGATTCCAAAAATTGGCTCTTTTAGTCCCATTCATGTTTTTAGATCTGTAGAGTGACAAAGGACTTAAGAGTGCTTTTCATTCTCTATCCTTTCCTTAAACACCCGTTAGCTTGAGGTAAGATAGGGAAACCCTTTGATTTTGGCTTTCCGTGACCTGGAGCCTTGGTGTGGTTGGTTCCCCTACCTTACACATAGCAAGGCATAACATAGTATTAATTATAATATGAAGTCAAATATAAACAATAGTTCTTATATGGAACTAAATTTGATATGTTTTACAATAAAAAACAAAGAAGTGACAATTTAGAAATTGTTTTGGAATTAGAATATTTTATTGATGTGTGCATGGACAAGTTTAGAGGTAGACATGAGTCAACAATTGTGGATCTTATAACTACAAAATTTATTATGTCATCTAGTCTTTTGCTCTCTGTTTTTCTTTATTTGCCCTGGCATCTTCTTTGCTTCCTTATATTTTAGGGTTGACTACAAAATTGTATTGTGTTATCTATAGGTTTTTTGTTCCTAAATTTCCTTCATTTTCCTTGTCTTCTTGTGTACTTAAATTTTAGGGCTAATGGTATTTAAGCATACTTTGGAATGGTTGTTTGTATGTCATAAGGGTTCTATTATGTCAAGTTGAAAAGGATGATAAAAATATGATTATTTGGTCATGCATATGCTTTCTAGGATGTTTGTGTAAAATTGGGTTTCTTTTAGTGGATCAACTAATGTGCGTAAATGCAAATGGTATTCAAATTCCTTAATGTTGATAAAAAGGAGTGCAATAATTCCTTGGAAATATAAGAACATAATGATACATTGCACACACTTGTGTTTAGTTTGACCTAGGTCGGCTAGTAAGGGTTGGAGTTGATTAATATTGAATTTTGATGGGAGTAGTGCATGATTGCAAGGACATTCTTGTTGAAGGGACCTAGTTCATTGTATATTTGACATAGTGGTACATTTGTAATACTAAATATAATATGAGGTTAAATATAAACAATGCTTATATAGAATTAAATTTGATATGTTTTGTGTTGAAAAATGAGGTGTTTTCTTAGCTTAATACTCTGTAAAACTTTAATATTGCTGATCTAAGTAAGTCTTTTCTTTGTTACATATATTCTTTGTGGGTGATTATCTTGATTAATCCATTTTACTATTGTAGAATGTAGAGAGAAGTTGATAGAAGAACTAGACAAGATATTAGAAAGATCACACAAGATATACCGTGGAGAAACCCAACCTTTCGAAAAACTCCACCAAGAATTATTCTATTATTCAATCTCTGAATTACAATAGCTCCAATTCTTGCTTGAGAATGCTTCTTTGTCTTTACCAATCTTCTTCACACCTGCAATAACAATTATGAAAACTCTATTCAACTTGAATGAGATATAGAGACAATATGCAACCTTGTAATCTCCAAATGGTGATAATTACAATGCACAAGCTCAAGCCCTTGAAAAGGTACACCATATTCCTTCAAGTTGAGTTATTATATGAAGACTAAAGCTTACAACATGTGCTTCATGCATTTGGGAGTCCCAAACTGAAGCTACAACTTCTCCTTCACTTCGGTGATAATTCCAAAGCTCTTCCTCAAAGTTGGCGCCCTTAAGTAATCCTACTTAACTGAGCCTTTAGAAATATCTTATCATGCATGAGAGGTAAATCCAATAAAGCATCTTGGGCACCCAAGTTGGCTCCAAGTGATTTATAGTTAACTGAAACATTTACTCAACACCATTCATGCAAGAATGGTCATCCCCTGTTAACTGGAGGTAGTCCCTATTATCTGTCATACAACTCAAGTTATTAGCCATGCATTCCAAGTTATCTGAAGCTAACTACATGCAACTCAAAATAACCAACATGCATGCAACTGAAGATAACTGAACCATAACTAAACTGAACTGAATTGAACTTCAAACATGCAAACATCAAATCCTAACTCCTAGGATCTTTACATGCATTCAGCAGTGTTAACTGTTACTCTATATAGTTAACTGAACATAAGGTGAGTGTCACCTTACCATGTGGGTGTCCCATGTGTCCCTATTATTTAGGAACTCACTATGGACGCCCTCACATGTTTCTTACATTTAGAATTAATTACAAATGTCAATAATCATGATTATTTCATCAAATATTAATCTCATCTTAATCTTAGTGTTGTTGAACACATTCCAAGAATCTAGGAGATACATGAAATAATTAATGTTTAGGATTTGCAATTGAATGGCAATCTATTTCCAACATTTTGGGATAAAAAACGAAGAAGTGGCAATTTGGAAATCATCTTGGAATCACAATATTCTATTGATGTGCGCATGGACAAGTTTAGAGGTAGGCACAAATCAACAATTGTGTATCTTATAACTACAAAATTTATTATTTGATTTAGTCTTTTATTCTCTATTTTTCTTTATTTACCTTGGCATCTTCTATGCTTCCTTATCTTTTAGGGTTGACTACAAACTTGTATTGTGTGATCTATAGATTTTCATTCTCAAATTTCCTTGATTTACCTTGGCTTCCTATGCACTCCTTAAACTTTAGGGCTAATGATATTTAAGCATACTTTGGCATGGTTGTTTGTATGCCATAAGGGGGCATGTTGTTTTAAGTCAAGTTGAAAAGGATGATATAACTATATGAATCTTTAGTCATGCATATGCTTTCTAGGATATTTGTGTAGATTTGGGTTTCTTTTAATGGACCAATTGAAGTGTGTAAATGCAAATGGCATTCTAATTCCTTACTATTGATCAAAATGAGTGTATTGAATCCTTGGAAATATAAGGACACAATGACACATTGTACAAATTTGTGTTTAGTTTGACCAAGGTAAGCTTGTAAAGGCTAGAATTGACTAATATTGAATTTTGATGGGACTAGTGTATGATACAAGGACATTCTTGTTGAAGGGGCCTAGATCATTGTGGGTAACACAATTATAGAAACATAGACGTGCATAAGTGTAATAAATAAGTGGATAGGGAAAATGTATAGGAATGTGTAAACATTTGAGTGAGTGTGAAGAGTAAATATATTGGAATATGTGTAATGGATAGGTGGCTACCATAGAGCAAGGAGCTATATCTTACACAAAATTATATAATTGGTCAATATGTTTATGTATCAAGGCACTCTCCTCAAAATGAACACAAAACTAAATAGTAAGTAGTTGGGTATCTATAAACTTCACCATTACAAACTTTGAAGACTTACTAAAATTTTCTACATAAATTGCATGTTTATTATGGATTGGAAGTGTCTAGGGTTTACATATTAAGGTTAGACTTCAATGAACCTTAAAAGTAAGGGAAATGATGGAGATGACCTATGATTGAAGATAGGGTGTTGAGACTATAAAGCATACTCTTTAATTGGATTAACTGAGTGATTTGAGAGTAACTAACAAGGAAATTGTGTCATATCAAAAGTAGTAGCAAGGTTAGGATTTATTTTGTTGTTGTTGTTGTTGTTGTTATAAATCTTCCTTTTCATATTCCTTTGAGCTTAGATGCCATGATTGAGGATTCCCCACATTTGGGATTGGATGTGATATTTTACTCAATTCTTACACGATGGGTGATCCCATAATAATGGGTTACAGTTTTTGGCCAAACTTGACATTAAAATCAGGATTTTTCACCAGACTTTCTTACACCTATAGCAGCTAAACCATTAAGGTTTTGAAGATGAATCAAACTAGTTATTTGTTAGATATTTTGTGTAGATTCTAATTATATTTTTTTAAAAAAATAAAAAAATAAATTGTGAATCATTTTATGTAATTTTTAATAACTTATTTTTTCTACTAATCAACATTTTTAAAAAGTGATGTTTACTTCGGTCCACGTAACTTTTTTTAAAGATAGGATAAAATTCTAATTTTTAAAATACAAAATTTTCACACCAATATCTAGGGAATGGATATTTTTTCATAATTTTTTGTTACATATATATATTTTTAATTAATTTTCCAAGTCAGCCTAGTTATAATTTGGACAGAGGTGTACTTCGGCCCGCATAACTTTTTTTGTATTCATTTGAATTAACTTATTCTTTTTTTTTTGGAATGAGGACATCAATACCTAGTGCACATGTATTTTTTAGAATTTTTTTTCTCTATTTTTCTATTTTTTCGTATGTGTGAAATAAAGAACTTGACGTTCATTGAAAATCCTACATTCACAAGAAATAAAAAATAAATATAATAATCAAATTAAAAATATTTAAAATTATACTTTTTGGGAAGCTTATAATAAGGGTTGCAGGCTTACAAAACATAAATTTTAAATGAATTCATTTGATCACCCAAACGGTAAATCAAAAGTGGTTTTTTATCAGCATATTGATAGGTGTAGAGGAGACTCGATTATAGGTATGGTTTAAATCTAACAAGGTTTTATCCAAGGGGGTTTGATCTAAGGTGGTTTGATCAATCCCTCTTTAGTTAAAATAATTTAAATGGAACCTTTAAAGTTATAAATCATTGTATTTTCTAAAAATATGTGATTTCAGGCAAAAATCAAGATGTCCCAAAAAGTGTAACCCATTATTGTGGCAGCACATACATATAAACATATAAAATGTCTCTTCATGATTTGAACTATTATTAAAGTCTTGATAATTTACTAAAACTCATACCATTTAACTCAAAATCTAGAATATTAGTTCATAATATTTTCTTGAATTAATAGCTAACAATATTCCTTGCATTGAGAAGTTGAGGTAGTTCTAAGTAGTCATTGATTTTAGGGTGAATCTTAGTTTCATTCAAAATAAATATTTAGACAATATTTTGGAAAGGGTCTCAATTAGCTAGAGTTTACAACCAAAAGATCATATTGTATGGCATTCAACACAATTGAGTAACTCTTCATAGTCACATTCCAAGTCTATCTAGCTCAATTGTTGTGTATTTTGAAGGCATGGATGTTGTGTAAATTTTTATAGGACTTATCATTGATGATATAACATATTTTATTAGTTAACATACAATACTTTTAAGTATAATATATTTTGAAAAATATATATAATTGAGAATTAAAATCATACCTGTATGTTTTGTTGATGTGGATCTCCTTGTGGATTCCATACATGAATAATAGAATCAAAATATTTTTGTGTATTTTTTTATTTCATGATCATTTCCCAAGTTCAGGTTGTTTATATTTGGTTCTCCCTCTAAACATATAAATCCATGCACATGTGGCGATCCTCTATGCTGCCATTCATATCTTGACCAATAATCTTTTACGTTCATTCCCTTCTGCATTATTTCCTTTCAAAACAATGTATATCTTAGGTGCATGTAATATGCCAACTTAAATTCCCCTCCCCACCCAAGGCCTATCCCTATATCTTCCCACGAATATAATCTACCGACTACCAGAGAACCACTATAATTTCCCCCCACCCAGGTGGGGGGGCCTGACCCAATCACCCGGTCCTAAGGGGTGGGTGGGAGGAAATAAGTTTCGGGGGGGTGGGAGATATAGGGGCCCTTGGTGGGAGGCCCTTTGAAACTATAGGCCCCCGGATAGCCGTTTAGTTAGGCCTATCCTGTAATCTATAGGAGTGATCCGCATTAGTGATAGTTGTAGTCCTCGGTAGTTGTGGATATGTGGATAGTCAATAATGTTTTGTCATCACTAGTTTTGTGCTTCTTGTGGATTAGCTGGTTGTGTTCTTGGCATTAGTGCTTGCAAACCTGTCTAATACATATCAACTGCACTCAAAGTAAAGAAAATAGTTGGTGTTCCAATTTGATGCAAGAGGTTAGTTAATTCAGCTCGACATTTTTCCCAATAAGATCTTGTACCCCTTTGTGTAGTACCAAAATGCATCAAACAATCAGCTAGATGTGAGGGACATTTTCCATATGCTCCCATAACTCATTGATTGTGATTGACATGTCTTGAAATCTCTTTTTGACAAACATGGCATATGAGTTTTGTACACGATGTCTCATAATCATATTCATCATATAATATCTAAATTGAGGGTTTCATCCAAAGCGATGATCTCTATATTGAAATAAATGTTTAACAAATTCATGTAGATGGACTCCTTATTCGTGGTTCTAGCCAATCACATCATCCATTTGGAAATAGTGTTGGAAAAGCCATATCAAGTAATCCTTCAGTGACATACTCGTTTATTGGAGATGTTCCAATTCCTAGCCAATCAATTAGTGATCCAGGATCTAGATTAGGGTTATTTACCCATGCATGGATTAGTTCCATCTCTCTTTGAACATTTGGTGGTTTTGATTCCATTGATGTAGTGTGATCAATAATGTTTCCTTCATCCATCTCTATCACTGGACCCACAAATACATATTCATTTGCATCTGAATCAAAATCCATATGAACATAATTCAACTTATCAAAAATGCTTTCATTTGAATTGCATGTAAGTTCACTAAGAGCATTTTCATCAATTTGTACATATTTATAGAACTTATCATGTTCTATCTTATATTTCAGTGCTTTGTACACCCTCTCTCTATTGACTATAAAATTGTAATTTGTTCCACATTGGTCCTTCCTTCAAATAATAATAATTGGTAAATGTTTTATTCAATGTGGTAAAATTTTAGCTATTTCTCTTACTTCTTGTGGAAAGATTATGGTATGTCCTTTATATTTATATTGACCTCCAGTTGCATGTTTGAATTGAAGTATTAGATTTACATGTGCTATCAACATTTCCTCAATTTCTGTAAAGTTTGCAAGTTCTAGTGGTTGTGGACCAGGATTCATATTATTTAATGTTGAAAATCGATGTTCATGTATTCCCATGAGATTAAAAATTCCTTTCAACTAATTCATGATTGCATACTTGTATTTGTTGTCTTTCTATCTCATTAAATTGGTCTAAATGCTCATCTATTTGTAATCTTCTTCTTAATATATATTGCTCCTCTTGAGATGTTCATACACGATGTATTCTCATCTCATCTGCATGTTGTCTCATTTCTACTTCAACATCTTCATCTGCCATATTTTCCCTATGTTTAACATGTCTTTCTCTATCATTTTGGTTTCGATGATTTCTTACTTCCTCTCTTTGTGCATTATTCATTTGTTCACATTTCTATCTCATGCAATTTCAAGCATATTCTCTTCGATGTTCTTCATTTTCAAAATTTAATCTTGGAAGAGCCATCCAAAACAATTATATAATAAATTTAATCAAGCAAAATTATGCTAAAAAATTAATACAAATTATCCTAACAATTATGTCACAAAATTAATACAAATTAAATGACAAATTTATAATATAATTAATATATAACTTATAATTTAATTTATAATATGACAAATTAATTGATAAATTTTATTTATTTATAATAGATATTATATTATTTAAACCTCTTAATAAAGCAATGAGTGTCTTTAAAAAACTATTCAAAAACAAAATATAAATTAAATAAGTATTATAAATATGAGAGATTTTATTATACACTAATTTAATAAAAAAATATATCACAAAATTAATTCATTAAACTTATTTATTTATAACTAATAATTAATAATTTAATCTTCTTTTTGTCTTTCTTTTTTTAATAAAAAGAGGGTAAAAACTTTATTGAATCAGAAAAGCATTACAAAACTAGCAGAAAGAAACCCACCAAAGGGCCAAACAAAACCAAGAATTAATTCACAACCAAAAAGGACCTCATATCATCCATAACCCACTCCTCAAGAGCAAGGGCCAAATCACCAGGAAGGTTGCCCCAATCATCCACATACCAAGATCCCATCTTCTCAGTAGCCCACCTAGCCAAACCATCAGCCACCTTATTCCACTTCCGAGGAACATGGCGAAAAAAAATTGAATCCAAAGAAGAGCATAGAGAAACAATCTGCTTAACCACCACAACCAACTACCAATTCACATCCTCCAAATGACGCTTATTCAACATATCAATAACCTGAGAATCAGACTCACAAACAATTCGTTGCCACCCAAGGCCAATCGCATGCTCAACCACCAAAAGAATAAAAATAACCTCCATGAGATTATTAGTATGCAAACCTCTATACATAGAGAAGAAAAAAACCACTGCTCCCAAACCATCTCTGCCAATATCTCCAACTCTAGCATGCCTAGGATTTCCCCTAGAAGATCCATCCATATTAATTTTCAGCTCGCCCAGAGGAGGGCACCAGTGACCAACATGAGCAACCCTCTCACGACTACGACCTCGAGGCATACTACTCAAATCTCCCTTTCCCTTCCCTATAAGACCCAGAGCATTAACCACTCCCAGATCCCCAAGATCAATTGGATCAAAAAAATTGCACTTCGTAGTCAAAGTCTCCTGTAGCACCCCTTTGGAGAAAGAGTACATCGCAGTGCCATGAGCCGGCTTAGCAAGAAACCACCAGCTAGGAAGCAGATCATGAAGAGACTCATCCCTGAGCCACATAAGTTGAAACTTAAAAGACTGCTTTAAGCAACATTGGGGTAACTCAACATTAATCTTAATCGACCAATGATCAAAGCCCCTTCCATCCAAAATATTTGAGCTAGTCATCCATCTATCTCCCACCCAAAAATTGGACACCAAAAATCTATCCAATCTTTCTGAAATAGCTACATCTCCACTTCTCCTATTACTCCAAGTAAAGACTCTATTTTCTGGCATAATGTCAACCAACCTCAAGAGGGCTACATTTTCCAGCAAAAGCCTCGAGGAAGGCTCCAAGTGAGCACTTCCTCCCCTCTTCTCCTCTAATGAAGTGATGACATTGAAATCCCTAGCCAAAACTGAGGGTAGGTAAGGATCCAGAGACCTCACATATCTTACATGATCCCATAATCGAACTTTACCTTGAAAGTCAATCATAGTATATATGTTAGAGAAAAGAACTCTCTCCCCTGAATCAAGATGAGAAGCAACACAAGAAATCGAATCCCTACAGGAGAGCCACCAAACTGGACTGAATTTCTGAGGATCTCATAAACAGGCCATCCCACTAGAGCTACCAAGTTCTCCAACACATTGAAATTATCCATGACACCAAATATTTGAAGCCACACATACCATACTATCAAATGATAACTTAGTTTCCTAAAGAAAGACTATATCATGAGAATGAATACGAACCAAATCTCAAATAGCTTTTTGTCGAGGGATGCTATTCATATCCCTCACATTATAATAAAGCACAATCATTGTTGAGGTTGGGAGAAGTGAGCATCAATAGCCTTCACCGAACCTGCCTCAACCAATGTCTCACCAACTAGCTCAAATTTTTCTTGATCCTTCTTGCAACCAACCTTAGAAGGTTTCTCAGGAACCCCCCTCTTGAGAGTCTTTTGCTATAGACTCAAGGTAGGGGAAGAAGAATTGTTTTTACCCAACTTATAACCATCTCACGCCTTAGAGATAACCCCACCAACACCAGAAGAACCTCCAAAATCCGCAGTCACCCACCTTCCACATCTAGAGCCGGAGCCGAAGGAGTTAAATCAAAACCCATATGAGGACCCAGTTCACCAAGTTGTTCCGTCCTAGGAAACACCAAAGGTTGTACCCCAAGAAACTCCTCAACAAAAGAATCAATTGTCATATGCAAGTTTTCCTGAAACCCTTCCCCCTGAACTAACTCATCCAATGCCTCAAATCTATTAAAAGTTTCCTCCTCTTGCCGATCCTTGAGAGATCTCTTTTGACCCCGTCCACAATTATGATTCTTAACTAGACCAAAACTGGATTTATTCGCAACCTCCCCTTGCATGTGATCTTTACCCTTTCCTCCCCTGAATTAGGCTGAGAGGTCATATTACTTGTACCAACCGCACCAGAAGCAAAAAGAAACCTCTACTGAAGATGGCCATACTCATGACACAACCGACACTTGAAAAGTAATGTCTCATAATCTAACGACTGATTCTAGGAGCTGGAACCAACAGTCAAATCTATAGAATCTGGTAAAGGCTGACTCAAATCAATCTCAACACATACCCCCACATATGAAAAAATTATCTTATTCAAAGTTTGCTGAGAAAGGCCAATAGGTTTTCCCAACAACAAAGTAATCGACTGCAGCATGTCACTTCTCCAACATTCAAGTGGTAGCCAAGGAAGACAAACACAAACAGGGACCCTAGAAGACAACTCCTTCGTCAAATTAAAGCCAACATGCCATGGTTTTATGAATAGGCCAACTTGATTATAAAAATAAGGCCCACCTTCAAATGCCCTATTCTGATTTGGAATACACAAAAAATCCACCAGAAAGAAGTTATTCGGAACCATCAAAATATCGAAGTCACCTTCCAGATTCCATGTCTTATGAATCTAGTTATCGAGGAATGGAAGAGAAACCCTCATCCCCATAAACAAGTGTAGATCAAAACATGCTTGCAGTAGTAATCTGGATCATCAGCCCCCGCCTTTGATTGGATCACCAACATCAGACAATTTTGTGCCCTCTCCAAGCACCCATTTACCTTTTATAGTTTAAAAGAACCAGTTCGAGGCATGCCCACCCCAGAAGAAGACGGATTGGGAACCTCAACACCATCCACCACCATAGTTGCATCCCCTGCCACCTTGTCCAAAGACACATTCGTTGCCATTAAAAAACCCAACACACTAAGAACCCCAACCGAAACTCCCCCCACACCAAACCAAGACCAACACAAAGCCCAATACCAACTTGCATGCGAGAGGAACCATGAGAAAAAAGGTGCACCCCCTTCTCAAACGAAAAGACACCAACCATACTTCGACTAACAGGGTAGCTGCACTAAACACCCGACCCAAGAATCAAACAGTCGATTAAGAAAAACAACCGCTATACCAACGCCCACACCTCACACAACCACGCGAAGAAAGGAAGGAAAAACACATGAAACGAAGCCAAGAAACAAAGCAAACAAAAACATGCCCCACAACCCCCCGAAAGTAGATTCAAGCCCACATGAACAAGAATAAAATTCAGAATAGCGGGCTAGGGCTCACATGCCCTAGCTTGCCCTCGGTCACCACTCAACGCCATTCTCATCCTCTTTTTGTCTTTAAAAAATAATTAAAAAATAAAATATATGGATACCCTTTTCTAACAAATAATTTCTTTAAAATTTTATTTATGAATTAAGATTAAGATTTAATTTTTTATTTATAACTAATAATCAATAGTTTAATCCTCTTTTTGTCTTTAAAAAATAATTCAAAAATAAAATATATGGAAACCTTTTTCTAACAAATAATTTCTTTAAAATTTTATTTATGAATTACAGACTAAAATTGACTTTTTTATCTTTAATTTTTTTTAAAATATACAAATCATAAAAAGTAAAAATTAAATGCACATACTTACTTGTAATGTTTTCCCTGACTATCGGTTAAATTTTTGTTGAAATAATTGCTCCACCTCTCAATTTGTAAAGTTTATTAATTCCTTTTCCTGACTCCACCTCACAATTCATAAAATTTATTTGTTGTACCTCACAATTCCTAAAATTTATAATTGCTACATCTTGTCAGTTCGTAATTTTTTTGTGAATGTGTAATTATTTTTTCCTTTCTTCTTCCTCTTTCTATTTATATAAATCTTTTTGGTTGGCACCGATTCTTGTTTTTTAAATTTATATTTTTCGGCTATTTATTTTTCTTATATCCTTTCATTATTATTAATTTAATAGATGTTGACATTTAATATATTTTAATATATATTTTTTTGTTTTTGTTAACACGCTCACATTCTACTCTGTACTGCCACTGTAGGTTATGCCTCTCGGGAATGATTAATTCCTTTAACAATCATGACATGCACTAAACAAGAACTTGTAGATGCATTTTTTCTCAAAAGTTAGAAATTTGCTTGATGATAACCTACACAAATTGTTGAAGAGTTGAAATGTCACTCATTTGTAAAATGAGCAATTCCTTTTTTAGTGTTAGTGTTTTCTTCAAATATATCCTTGAAGCAAACTTAAATACCAAAGGCAACATTACAAATTTGACCACAAGTATTCCATGGTATTAAAGTTCAAAAGTATATAAAGAGGAAATACAAAGGTAGTTAATCTACATATGTGTATGGACACACTTGTGAGACACGTATCTTAGAAGAAATTTTTAAGGAGACTAAAAACTTGAGCTATGTTATTATGCATATGAAAACAAATAACTTATAAATTTTCTTAATTTGCTTAATTTCCATGAAAGTTTTGTTGAGGGGAAGCTTAACAAATATGAAAATCACTTACACCATCCCTCGTATGTAGAGCATCCACAAGCTCCTTGGCAACAATTTGGTCCATAAAATGGACACTTCAATATTAATGTTGATGTTAAGTTCAGTGTTGGAATGATGAATCACACAATATTATCAACTAGGCATAACTAACCATGAAATATTATTCTATATTCTATAGAATAGTCAAATGCTATTCTATATGACATACACTAATTAATACATTAGTTAATGAATTTTGGAAAAAACCAATAGAAATGCTTTTTTGGAAGAAATGTTTTAGACCACATAATATGATCCATCATTTGGGTAAAAGTATGTGTATGTGTTGGAAGCTTGGCACCTCCACCCCATGGTTAGTGTTGACCACGTGATTTGTGACATGATTTAACAACCTCCTATGGATCCTTAATTTGGGATAGTAGCAAATTCCTGAAAGGCCAACCTTTTGGGAATAACGACTAGCTCAACTCCCAACAAGTGGTATTAGAGCGGGGGTTGCGGGTTCAAATCTCATGGTTGCGTTGGGGGTATTGTTGGAAGCTTGGCGCTTCCACCCTTCGGTCAGCGTTGACCACGTGATTCATGACATGGTTTAACAGCCTCCCGTGGATCCTTAATTTGGGATAGTAGCGGATTCCTGAAAGACCGACCTTTTGGGAATAATGGCTAGCTCAACTCCCAACAGTATGAAATGTGGGCGGACTTCTTTAACATACAAATTACTTTAGTGAACTACTAAGTTTCTTATTGCTTCCCTTTAAGAAATGAATTAAATGTAGAGTTAATCATTGAAATGAGATTGTAACTTGTTAATTTGAAAACACCAAATATCCAAATTAGTGATTGGGCTCAAATTCTTGGAGACTTAGTTATCAAGAAATAAAAGAAATATTCTTCATTTTAGGATATAAGCATAACATTTTTTGTTTAGAAGTTACTTTTTAACTATAACATTTGAATTTTTAGGAATATTGATTCAAAGTATAATAATTATTTTTTAAATATTTATTTTTTTACATAAAATAAATTATATTTATATTTGTATGTATGTGGATGAAATTTGAAAGATTACCAATTTTAGATTTGTCTTTAATATATTTTAGAAGAACAATGAATGCGAAGATTCAAGTTTTACCATTTTTCTTATTATTCATTTTGTTGAGAAAATTATGTAACTATGGAAAATGGTTAATGGAAACCCACAAAAAACATTGAAATCATTTTAATTGAGATCAATAAATCTATCTTCGAGCTTAGATATTATTTTGGGATAATTTTTATTTTTTATTTTTTGAAAGTGGGATATTTGAGTCATATGGATAAAAAATGCTAGCTACATGTATGAAAGGTAGGTGAAGAGTTGCATGGTAATCCAAGTGATTGAAATCTTGGTTCTTGGTGATGGTAATATTTCTTATGTTCACCCACCCTTATTTTGTTTACTTTTGTTTTTCCATTTACTATTGAAAAAAAGTGGTATACAAAAAAATTGAATATGAACTATTGTCATGAACTAATTTGGGAGTGCTAAATACCATTGACTACACTTTAACTTTAGAGATGGATGAGAAGGAAGAAATCTTGGAGATAGAAGTCATAAATTGAGACTTATGGTTTGAATTAAAGGCCTTTTTGTTGTTTCAAATTTTATTGGGTATTTTTTATTATGTTCAATGGTTTCCATGTACGTTGACAGTCACTACTTGAATTATAATTTAGTGTGTTATTCACTTGCAATCCTAAGTAAAATGTTATTCTCTCCAAACACCTTTTATCTATGTTGTAACTTTTGATTTAGAGCTCCAATATCAACAATTTTTCTAAGTTGAAGATCTTGATGAGCTAGATTGAGTGAAATGATCAAAAAATAGTTTAGAGATTGTTAAACAACTTGATATTTTTTCCAAAAAGTGAGAAAATTGAGCTCCAAAATTATAGTGCAATACCTAAGAAAATAGAAAGGGAAAGAGGTGGAAACCCTTAAAGTGGTAATAACTTTGGGTTGCAAATGAAGATCTAGAGATACTTGAAGATATTATTGTAGTGTCATTGAATAAGGAGGTCATGATAAAAAGTCAATGATGAGAGTTACATTAGTAAGAGTGGAGTATCTTCTCATAATTTTTGGGGCCCTTATTATTTGTCATGGAACTTGTTAAGCACCACCCTTGGGAGTGGTTCCTAATAAGAGTTATAGAGACAAATATGTTGCCATTAACTAGTTTTTATCTTCGACACATGTTTAAATGCATATCTAGGTGTGGGGTTTTTGCTTGTGGACCATGGTTTTGGTGGTCACTAGTTATTGAAATCACATGGGATATCTTGTTTCCCTTTGCTTTATATATTGAGTGTATAAGAGATATTTCATAGTGTTATGTAGGTGAAATATTGTCATGTAACTAAAATGTTGTTAGAATGAAGAAGGTTGAGTTGATTTTATTGGTGTAATACTGTTCTTAAGATTAATACAATCCCAATATACTTTTGGTGGAGTTTTCTCTTGATGGGTTTCTTTATATAAATATGGTGTTATGTGCTATTATTGATTGTAATTTTTTGTTATATGTGTTTCTCCATTTACATTTTATATTTGATGGTTATTCACATCTTAATCTAATCTCTTAATCAAACATGTTCATTATTTGCTTATGCTTTCATTATATTTCTTTACCTTATTTCACAACATTTGGCATCAAAACTACGATTTGATTAGATAAAGAAAATTTTACTTGTAGTGTTGTGGTTGTAACAGGAGCTTTAGATTTAGTGGTTTTGTAGATTTGTGTGTGGTTGAAGCCATGACTAGCACATTTTGTTCAAAGATTGAATAATTTAATGGCTATGGGTATGAGTTGTAGAAACTTAAAATCGAAGATCTTTTGGAAGAAATGGATCAAAAAAGAGTTGTTGCAAAATAAACAACGCCTACATATGGATAAATTATGATGAAGATTAAAAAAAGTTAGAAGAAAAAGGCATGGTGGACCATATGGTTGTATTTTTTAGATTTTATTTTCTTGAATGCTTTATAGGAGGCTACCACATTTAGTTTGTAGAAGAAATGATGTGATATTTACAAAGAGCTTCACTAATAAATTGTACCTTACGAGAATATTGTATTCTTTGAAAATGAAGGAATGAAACTTTTTTTCTAAGCATCCTAATGCTTTTAAATTTGATTTTGAGTTAGCTAGGATCTCTAAATGTTAAGATAGATGAGGAGGATAAATGTATTTTCTTACTTTTCTCTTTACCACATGGTAAAACTTAATTATTGTGATTATTGGTGGTACTATAGATCCGAAGATGGATACCCTTATTGCTGCTTTGTTTAGTGAAGAAAATAAGTAAAAAATCTATAGACGAGGATTCAAAGGATGCACTACATGTGTGTGGAAGGTCTAAGGGTAAAGAAAGTTTAAAAGAGGAATGAAAGAAATATAAGGATATATCCAAAACCTTTGGGAATAGGAGAATGAAGTGTTGGAACCATAGAAGATAGGACCATATGAAGAAGAAATGCATAATAATAAGAAATTAAACAAATTTTCCATGAAAAAATACCTTGATGATGATGCTTTTGCTACATTATTTATTTTTTCTAACATCACTAGTGACAACTCAAGGCTAATTGATTTGGTTGCCTCCAACCACATGAATCTCATAGGAAGTATTTTTTAGTTACAAATCATACAATGGTAATGAGGTGTTTCTTGGTGATAACATCACTCTTAAGATTGTTGGAAAAGGTAAGGTAAAAATAGTTTTTAATGGTGGACGAGTGAAAATATTACCAATGTTTTGCATATTCCAGGACATGCAAGGAATTTATATTCATTTTATAAGATGAATTCTATTGGAGTGCATGTGACTTTTGATAAGAATGGTTATTAGTTGGAAAGAGGAAATTTTGTGCTAGCTATGTTGAACACACCCAGATACTAAGAGAAGGGGGGTGAACTAGTATCTTCAAAACTTAAACCCTTCAACAAAATGCAAATTCAATATTCTAAAAAGATCAACAACCCTTAAATAGATCAACAATAATGAAAGATAAAGCAATGAACACACATGCACAAGATAACACCATATATATGTGGAAAACCTAAGAAGGGAAAAACCACAATGAGAAATATCATAATATATGAATACAATTATAATTTGTTTTAAGGCTCACTGCCTAAGGAAGCACATTGCTCCCAGACGGACTTGTAGGCTAAGGTGCACAACCTTAGGGAAAGATACAAGGACTTGCAGGCTGAAGCGCACAACCTCAGGGCAAGATACAAGGACCTACTGGGGAGACTCACTATCTTCAAGCAGGATACATGAAGCTTTGAATTTACAACATATGTCAACAATACACTCTATTGAGTAATCATGCATTAGCTAATAATTACTTACTCTTTAATTGATTATTAGTCTAATTTATTATCATGCACTTAAGCTAAACTTAGGAGTTCTTTACTAAGTTAACTAAGTTCTTTTCTATGTTAACTGAAGTGAGCAATTATTAGGGTTGCTCCTATATATCACCCAACCCTCATTGTATTATCTATTTGGAGATTTACTCTTGAACTCTCATTGAGGAATTTTGTTTTCCTTGAGGATTCTTGAGGTTCATTTTATAGCTTTTTCTTGTTGAGGAATATTGCACATATTGTTTACAGATCTCTTGTGTGGAAGGTGTCTTTGTTCATTGTTTGATCCCGTGGCTCATGTTTTTCATAATTATAACATGGTATCAGAACTTCGATTCGGTGAAACCCTTTTCAATTTATGAGGTTTTTCTTTTTTTTTTTCAACAAGGGTTATAGGCTTCAAATATGAATCCCCTTTGTTTTTTGCAATTTTTGGAGGTGGGAAAATTTAGGTGCATTTTGGCATAAAAATAACCTCACTGTTGGGTTTAGAGTTGTTGAGAAAGTCAGATTTGGCTTTCGTTTGGCCTCATTTGGACTCTTGAGGGCATATATGTGAGGGTTTGAAGTGCTTGTTTTTTTCAGATCCAGAGGGTAGCTATGCTTTCAGTGAATTTTGGCATGAAAAGGACCTCGTCATTGGGTTTAGGAGGCTGATTTGATGAATTTTGATATATAAATTTCCCTATTTCGATGCCAATAGTTTTTGAGGCAATTTTTTTACTTCACGGACTGTACGACCCCGTTGGCACGAAAAACAATTTTTTTTTATAGGCCATTGACTTTTTTTTTAATTTCTAATCTTTCAAGAAATTTTCAAAAAATATGAAAAAAGATTTGTATTAAAAAAGGTAGCTTTTAATATTTTTTGGGGTGGCCGATTATGTTTTTTTGGCGAATTTATTGTTTGTAGGGTACTTTTGCATGCCGTACCCTATGGTCCCATCATATGTGCCACCTGGGGGCTATGACCTCACTTGCCGATGACCCTCATGCTAATTGACGATTGGTTTTTCTTTACCTAATGGTGGAAAACCATTTTCCAACAACTCCATTTTATCGACGGCAACCCAAAAATTATTCCGGCAATGAAAACAATTTTTTTGACCCTCTGCAAGTTTCTCGATTGATGTCAATTTTTTTTTGTCAATGGTGATGGGTGTCAAATGTGTTTAATTTCCATATCCTTTCCCTTTAACTTTGTTCCTATTTTGATCTTCTCTTAAGTCCTTGCCATTAATTGTTATGGAAATAAAGAATATTTGATATGTTTTCAAAAAGAAGAGAATACTTTCGAAATGCTAAAATTGTTGAGGAGATAATAAATTTCGGATGGTTTTGCTACATGAACTAAATATGGAGAAGGAAACAGATCCTGTAAGAGACAAGTCCACAACAACATAAGATGGGAAATGAGGGATGCGTGTGAAAGTTCATCTGTTTTTGTTCTTATTACTTATTTCAAACTTGCTATTTCAAAACTATTATGGTTTTGTGGCTTGTAGCCAAACCAAAGACTATGTTTAATATGTTTGTTGGCCAGCGGCCATAAAAAACTACTGCTCTATCATTTTCATTTGTTTTGATACTCGTCGAACTGATAAGTATATATGTATGATCTAGAGATAATCAATGATAGATAATATACAAACTTAAGCAGACCAATTCTATCTCTTGTCTAGGAGCAGTTGATGAAGTTGCATGCGAATTGAGTTAGAGTAATTTGTTTTATCTGCTCACCTTGTGGACTAGAGGAAGGGCCCCCTCTCAGAAAGCTTGGTGAGATTATTTTGTGGTTTATTAGCTTAGATCTTTTGTGTGTCATGCAATTTCATTTATGTTGAATGTATGTTTTCAAAAGTATTGTGACTTGGTTTAATCTCTGTTTAAAGTTAAGGATCATTAATATTGCAGCCTGTGTGATTAATTTGAATTGCAATGAATTTTCTATGGAATATAATTGTGGTTTGAGGAGTAAGGAGTGTGTTTCAGTTGCAGGAAAACTACCGTATCCTTCATTCCAAAATATGCTATTCTTCATCCTGTAGAACTTCCCATCGCATTCCATTCTCTTCGCATCTCTTCACTGCTGTGTTTCAACCTCCTATCACACTTCTTCCTGTCGCGCTCTAACATCCTATCACAATTAAAATTCCTGTCACAATTGAACTTCCTGTCGCCTGCATGTATTTAATACTTCCTTGGAAACTAAGTTTCGAGAAGGTTGTTGTTAATATTTGTATGTCATAATACATTGAGTTTGTGTTAGATCAGAAATAGATACATAGGTTAAAATAGGTAAACAATCATTTAAGAAGGGATTTCATTTATTTTCAAAGTGTGCTTTTGAATTTCAGATTAAAAAAATGTGTTTTCAATTCTAGTTTTCAATTCGAGTTTGCATCCATCAACCCTTGGTTTATTAATTACATCCCTTTGGCATATTTCCACAACACGGTTCGAAAGCCTACATTCCCAGATTGACACTTTTAGGATGAACTGAGGAAGCCATTTTTAAAGATCAAATCAAACCTATTTCAAGAGTAATTTAAGACCGCAGTTTAATCCAATCATTTTGGCGCTGTTGCCGAGGAACAGTGTTAAAGGCCTGCATTTCTAGTAAACTGAGTTAGGAGCATTGCGCTAAGGAGAAAGTCCATGCTATATTCAACCTCATTTGGATAACTACCCTTAGTTTGCTTTGTCATAAGTCATTTAGGTGCATGAATCGTAGTAGGGATAGTAGAGGAAGATTCATTAGAAAAGAAAAGGGAAGTAGTTCACAACCCGAAAAACCAAAAAAATCAACATCATCCATTGAGGGTCCACAACCCGAAGAGTCGCAAGATAAGTCAAAGTCACCCATTGAAGGAAGTAGCTCAACTCAAGAGAAATTAAAAACTAAGTTGCAATCATTAGAATTACCCAAAATTGATCTTGAGAAGTGTGCTATTGAGACCACTATTGTTCAGACACCCGCAAATACTCATCGAAGCTCTTTTGAGATATTACACGAAAAGGTTGAATTTTTTTTCCAAGAGTCTTACAGGGCTAAAAATGGTCCATTCTCAAAAGAAACCCACGAGCCATTTAGAACCTATTTTACTCCTTGGGAATTAGTTGTCATGGATTCTAATAATAACAACAACACTAACGATAATAGGGCATTGGCCAATAATAATCCAGTTACTTTTGATTTTCCTATCACATATCCCGAGTGAGATGCCCCTATGAAGAATATTCCTCATTCAACTTTACCTATTTTTCATGGCCTTTCTATTGATGATCTTGACATGTTTTTGTTTGAATTTGATGTGTTGTGCAACAGTTATGATTATCAAAATGATGCGCAGAAGCTCAAACTGTTCCCAACCACATTGAAGGATGCAACCTTGCGTTGGTTTATGAACCTTAGGAACATCAGGACATGGAATGTCATGAGGGATTTTTTCTTGGAAAAGTACCAGGAATATTGTAAAACAAAGGATAACTGGAACAAGCTCTTCCGTATGTCACAAAAAGAAGACGAGTCCGTGGAAGATTATCTTGAACACTTTATGTTCAATCTTCAAAGATCTCATCAACAAGGGTTGAATGATGATACCATTAAAATGTTGTTTCTTAGAGGCATAAGAGATGATGTCATGGAAGCATTGAATTTAATAGGTAAAGGGAATATTTCTAAGATGGAATTTGATGATATATGTGATATTTGCAGGAACTATTCTAGGTCTCAACCCTTGGGGAAGAACTGTCTAGGTAAACTACATTATGCGGGAACTTCAACATGTATCACCAAGCGGGAGATAGGTAATTTACTTGAAGACCTTAAAATTGATTTATTGAGTCACATGGGTGAACAAATAGATACATTATACACCCGTAGAAAGCAAGAGGAGGCAGAAAAAGCTTTAGCATTATTTTGTCCTATATGTAGGAAGAAGCATGGTAGTGAAGATTTCCCTTATAATAGGACAAACATCTCATCCTTAGAAGAAGTCAGTAGAAGTTCTATCTTGAGGCCTCTTCCTGTAGGTGTGCCTAAAAAGGAATGTTCTGAGGAACCCGTCTATTACATGGCCCCTAGGCGACCTTTTTTGTCCCAAGGAATGCACCCTAGCATGATGAATGATTATCTTTCCCCTGGACCTAGCCAACCCAATTCTTATCAATCGGGATGGTATGGGGGTTGGAAACAACCCCCATACCCTCAATGGATGCCACAATATCAATATAATTCACAACCATGGCAACAGGCATGGAGGCCACAATCATCACAATTATCACTGTAGATATCCAAATTTGGACACCTAATTTATCCAAATTTGTCACTTTTCTTCTAAACATCCTCTTATCCGAGTTAATTAAGTAATATTTCTATTATTTAATTAATACCCTTAATTTTTCCAAATCCCTAAGGTATTTAATTAACAATTAAATACCTTACCCTCCTTAATCCGATTTTCATTAAATGAATTAAATAAATAATACATTTATTTAATCCATCCTCCATCATTTTCCATCTCCTAATCTCTTCATTAGGGATGTGCACATGCCTAATCCTTGATTAAGATGTGTCACATCCTCCAAATTTTGCAAGTTGGCTTCTAATCCTCATTAACCCCTAATTATCCTCTAATTACTGATTAGTTAAGCCTAATTAGTACCTTGGTCAACTCTCCCCATCCCCCAAGGAATTTTTAATTCCTTTTTATTCACCCTAGGTTCCCCTCTTCCCCATGTGAATTTTTAATTCACATTTTATTCCTTCTAGAATCCCCTTTTCCCATGCATCTTCTAGAATCTTTGACTTGTCACATCAAGTCACATGTGACAAAATCCCACCTTTTTGGAGACCCTCTATTATCCACTAGATTCTCCCAAGCATGTGAATTTTTAATTCACATTTATTCCTCCAAGGAATCTTCTCATCTCCCAATGTACTTCCAAGGTACATGTCCTTCTTACACATCATGTACATCCCTTCCACCTCACTTCCACATCATCTTATCCTTGGCCATCTCACTTTCCACATGTCAAGATGTGAGGGCTTATGAGTCCTCAACTCACCATAGCCCTACATCTTGACCTTGGTGGCTCAATCTTAGCCATTGAATTCTCTAGAGAATTCAAATTCCTTTATAAATACCCCCTCCTCTAAGGCATTGAAAAACACTTAGTCATTTTGCAACTAAATGCTGTCATTTTGAATACTCAATCCACAAACATTTCATTCATTTAGCCAAGCTATTTTAATCATTTGCACTATCATCTAGTCCTATTGTCAATCTTGCATCAAGATCCATCTAAGGAGCACACAAAGCAATTGAAATCAAGGGCCAACCAAGGAGTTTCAGCAACAAAGAAGGTATAAGCAGATTACAATCTTCATTTTATCTTGTTTCTTTGCTTTATCATTCCTTAGGCTAATCTTGAGGTGTCCCTTTGTGTTTTTCCTCATTGCATTTTAGTTATTTTGCATATTTAGAATTGGACTAACATTTAGGATCACAGTAACCATACCAACAACAACCATTTTCGTCACAACCACAATTTCCACCTCCTCCTATGATCAACCTATATCAATAGTCACAACTTTTTTCGGCCTTGCCATCATCGGCCACTCAGCCTGTCAATCCAACAAACCATCCAACACAACCACCAAGACCTACATCAATGCCAGCTCAGCCAAATCCAAACCCCAACAATAAGGCAACCTGACTTGTGTATAATAATAAGGCAACAAGTTACCCCACCTATCCCATAAATACATTAGAACTAGATGGAGTTCAGTTAAGGTTGAGGAAGGCCCTTCAAGGGCCCACCATTACATAAATCAATGAAGAATCATAAATAAAACCATTCAAAGAATCTCCCTTTCCTGAACGATTTCAATTTGAACCAATACAAAGGGAGGATTCTCAACCTAAATTTGATTTTGTTATTGAATTGCACAATGTTAACATTAAAATTCCTTTGTTGTAGGCCATCAAGGACATTCCTGTCTATACAAAATCAATTCGCTATCTATATACTCGAAAGCAGAAGAAGAAGCAAGACCTGAAGACCGTCCAAGTCATAGGACAATTGGAAGATCTTATGCTTAGGAACATAACCATTCTAAAGTACTCTGATCTAGGGAGTCCTGTCATTAAGGTATCTATTAGTAAAGTAAGTATTCCTAATACCCTTGTGGATTTGGGCGCTGCAATTAATGTTATGACAAATGAGACAAAGGAAAGACTGTCATTAGAAGGACTTAGGCCTACTCGCACAATTCTTCAAATGGCATATCGATCTTTGGTCAAGCCAAAAGGTGTGATTGAAGACGTAATCCTTTCTATTGATTCATGGGAATACCCAACTGACTTTGTGATTTTGCAGCCAAAAATTAAGCTGGGGGATACCCTCTGATTTTGGGACAACCTTGGTTGGAAGCCGCAGATGCATTTATCAATTTCCGGTTAGGAAACATGGTCATTTCCAATGGCGAGCACAAGAAACAACTGACTCTATACCCACCAGCACAACCTTTGTTGGAAATAGAAGACCCAATTTGGATTGATAGTGACTTAGATGAGTCATTGCCAATTCTGACAATTGATAAGACCTTATATAAGAAGGAGCCTACTGAGGATAAAGTTCTTGTCAAATTTCTTCAGAATAGGTATATGTTTAATGAAAATTTTGAAAGCATGGTCCTCCATTCAGGTATAACTACTCAATGTCCTTTTGGGAACTTTCCATTGGTGGGTAGTTCATGTTCTGTTCAACATTTATCACATTGCATCATTTGTTTCCCCATAATTTCTTATATGGTTCATTCTTATCTTTTGTAAATTTGAATGATATGCCATCCACCTCCCAAGTCTTCACCATTGACTCACCTACACAATCAAAAGCTATGGAAATTTTTCCTAATCGTACACTTAACATTAATCCACAGTTGACCCTTGAACAAATCCAAGATCTTATCACCATGCTTAGAACAAACAAAGATGCATTCGCCTGGGAATACCAAGACATGCGTGGCATCCATCCTGACACCTACACCCACTGTATTTACATTGAAGAAGGTAGTCATCCAATTAGGCAACCACAACATCAACTCAACCTTGCCTTACATGAAATAGTTAAAGAGGAGTTACAAAAACTGTTAAATGTCGAGCTTATATATCCTATTTCAGATAGTCAGTGGGTTTGTCCTTTAGTTCTGGTTCCTAAGAAAAATGGTAAATGGATAATTTGTGTTGATTATAGAGCATTAAATAAATCTACTAAGAAAGATCATTTTCCATTACCATTTATTGATCAAGTGTTGGAAACTTTTACAGGTAAGAAGTTTTTCTCTTTTCTAGATGGGTTGGGGGTTGGGCGGTTACAACCAGATTCACATAGCACCCGAAGATCAGGACAAGACCACTTTCACTTGCCCTTAGGGCACCTTTTCCTATAACGTCTTGCCATTTGGTGTATGTAATGCCCCTGCCACTTTTCAAAGAGCAGTTTTGAGCATTTTTGCAGATCTTGTCAATGATTGTGTTGAGGTGTATATGGATGATTTTACTGTCCATGGTAATACTTATGAAGATGTGAAAACAAACTTAGAAAAGGTACTTAGGCATTGTATAGATACCAATTTTTCATTGAGTCATGAAAAGTGCCATATGATTATGACCAAAGGGATAGTGCTTGGCCATTACATCTCCTCTAAAGGTATCCAAGTGGATCCTAAAAAGATCCAAATTATTCAAGACTCGCCTACACCTTCTAGCTAAAAAGATGTTCATAGTTTTCTTGGTCATGTAGGATATTACCAAAGATTTATCCAGAATTTCAGCAAGATTGCCACTCCCTTGTTTGCCTTATTAGTTAAAGACATTGCATTCTCTTGGACACCTAAATGTCAAGAAGCCTTTGAGGCCATCAAGACAAAACTTGTGACCACACTGGTCCTTAGAGGTCCAAATTGGGAACTACCATTTCATATTCACACTGATGCCTCAGATTGTTCGATGGGAGCTGTGCTTGGACAAAAAGAGGATAAACTCTTCTACTTCATCTACTACATCAACAAGAACTTCACAGGGGCTGAGGTAAATTACACAGTAGCTGAAAAAGAGTTTTTAGCTATTGTGTATGCAATTAATAAGTTTCCTCATTATATTACTGGATATAAAGTATTTGTCCACACAAATCATTTGGTAATTCAGTTTTTAATGAATAAACCTGTGGTAACAGGTAGATTTATTAGATGGTTGCTTTTACTCCATGAATTTGATATAACTATACTTGATAAGCCTGGTCAAGAAAATGTGGTTGCAGACTTTTTTTCCAGATTAGAATAGCTAGACAATGAACCTACTCTAGTTGATGATGCATTTCTAGATGAGCACCTCTTTGCTATATCAACAAAGAGCCCATGGTTCGCTAATATTGAAAACTATCTGGTTACATGCAAGTTCCCACCACATTTCTCTCTGAGGGAATGATGGAAGCTAGTTGGACTCAGTGGACAATACACATGGATCAATGGATTTCTCTTCCGCATCGGCATTGATAATGTCATGCGGCGTTGTGTACCTGAAGATGATGTCTTCGATATACTTTGTGCATACCACACAAAACCATGCAGAGGACACTTTGCTGTTCAGAGGACTGCCCAAAAGATTCTCAGTGCAAGCTATTATTGGCCTACAATCCACAAGGATTGTAAATGCTATGTTCATCATTGTGACAAGTGTCAGTGTATGGACTGACCCACACACTCTAATGAGATTCCCTTACACCCGCATTTGTCTATAGAACCATTTGAGAAGTGGGGCCTTTATTTTGTTGGCCCAATCAACCTACCATCAAGAAATAAGGAATACATCCTTGTATGTACTAATTATGTAACCAAGTGGGTTGAAGTGGTAGCTCTGAAGCATGCCAGAGATACAAAAGTAGCAAATTTCTTGTACTCTGAGATTTTTACAAGGTTTGGTGTACTGCGAGAGATAACCACAAATCAAGGACCACAATTCATGTCTAAGCTTATTTCTACCTTGGTTCGTGAGTATGAAATTCTCCATCACAAATCTACACCTTATCACCCTCAAGCCAATGGGAAGGTAGAAGTCACCAATAGAGAGATTGAGAATATTCTTACTAAGACAGTTTCTCTTCATAAGTGTGATTGGGCTACATGACTCCCTAAAGCTATGTGGGCCTATCAAACAACATGGAAGACCACCACTGGTCTGACCCCTTCAGTTTTTCCCATTGAGTTTGAGATAAAAACTCTTTGCACTACACTAAAATTGGGTCTAAGTCTTTTTGATGCACAAAAGGCACACATTGATCAACTACATTCCTTAGACGAATTGTGTCAGGAAGCACTCTTTCACACTGAGGTTGTTCAGAAATAGTGTGCTTTATGGCATGACTGTCACATCCAACAACGATCATTCCAACCTGGAGATTGGGCACTCTTATATGACTCCCCTTCCAAGATTTCAAAAGAAAGTTTCACATGCAGTGGTTGGGACCCTACGAGATCCAAAAAGTATATGCTAATGGTGCTATTCATCTCTGTATAGTGGACTCTGAAAGAAGGACCTTGTCAATGATCACCACCTCAAACTGTACAAGAAGCCTCTTTCCAAAGAAGCTTTCTTTTTGGAGGTGGCGCAGGAACTCACTGTTGTTCCTTTTGGTCTCCTTCAGAATTAATCAATAAAATTAAAAAAAAAAGAGGGACAATAAAAGATCCAACAACAAAAACCTTTGGGCATTGTTGGCCAGTTGGCGTTTGAAAACCAGTTTCTAGCGAACACTAACTGCTACAATAACTTAGAGGTGAAAATCGGATTCTTGATGCCTCTAGGCAACAATGGGCTAAAAATTGGGTTACCAACGGTCTATTGCTGTATATTAGAAAAAAAAAAAACCCTCCTAGCGTACATTTGGCAATTAGTCAACGATATCTCCTGTCGCTACCTATTCTATGGTGCAACAGGAGCTTTTTATAGTTTTTGGTGCCTTATGGGCAAAAGGAACTTCTTTTCTTCTTGTCGCTGTCTCTTCTCCTAGGCCTTAACATCGCTTCGATTTGGCGGTAGGACTTGTTCTTCTTGCTACTTTTCCAGGCTCCTGTCGATCGGCCTCTACGCTCTCCCATAGGTTGGTTCCGTTTTGTGGGTCCCACGGTCTTGTCATCGCCTGCCATCACCGCTGCATTAATGCTATTGCCGACATCTTTTCTGTCACATCTGCTACACTTCCACTCAACCTCTCTTCTTCCTTACTACTCCATTATAATTTTTCATGGTATGAATCTCTTCGTACTTCTTTGTGATGTCATCACTAGCTTGGATCGCCTACCATCTTTCCTCCAACTGTCCTATCATCGACCATTCACCTCATGGTTATTGGTATCAGGGAGTACTCTCTCTTTTTTTAAACTTATTTAATATTTTTTTATTTTTCTTATAATTATTGGCGTGACTGGGACAATTTGCCATTAAGCTGGGGGGTATGAATTAACTATTCATTATTACATGGGTTGGTTGAACCTTACCTGCTAATAATTTTGTGTCACTTGCCACCTCACCCAGTTATCGTAATCCTTTACCTACTGTACTTGTAGCCTACCATTGATAAACCCTAAATTAACCTTTCCTTGCTATTTTACTTGCCACTATAGCCTGTGTCGAAGCTCCTGCCACATTCTCAGCACCATGGGAGGGGAACATACTAGGCATGAACCCTTATCTATGAAGAAACTCCTTGCCATTGAAGAAGAGTATAAGATTTTTAAACAGGCTAGTTGGGCGACATATTTCGAGAAACTATGTGGTTTTGATGAGGAGGTCACCGTTGAATTCACAGCAGGGTTTCATAAAAAGAGTACCACTTTAAGGGGTTTGCAGTTTGAGGTTACAGTTTAGATGGTTGCTTTGGTAACTGGTCTTCCACAGACAGGACATTTGTTCTTTCCCAACTCCAACATGAGGGTCACCGATCTTAAGCTCCAACAAAAGCAGTTCCTGCAATGAGGAGAATCCTCTGATTATGTGGAAAGCTAAGGGCACCGACGAAAATATTTTCCATCTCCATGGGGCGAGGTAGAAGTTTTTTTAATGCAATATATTACTTGTGAAGGTAGATATGAGTATATTCATGCATATCATATTTGTCTCATGTCGCATTTGAGACATGCCCAACTTATTAATCTTCCATATTACTTGCATTGTTTGCTTAAGCGTTCCCGTAGGCAGTTTCGAAAAGGTCATGTGAATTCCCTTGCCCATCATGGATTAATCAAGCTCATAGTCATGCATGGCCTCTGCTCTGTATAGCCTCCACTAGAATGGGATGATTTTGTGAGTCATGAACACACTAGAAGCCTAGCCACACAAGAAACCCTAACTGAGGAATCTTCAAAAAGAAAAAAAACTAAAAAGACTGGTTACAGAAGAAACCCTATCTTCTAAAGGAAAGAAATCAAAGGGAAATCTTGTTGGTGAAACCACCAAGAAACCTAGCCCTAGTCCTAAGACTACCTCAATCTCACCTGCTATGGAAACCCCAATTACTGTTAGGCGGAGCTCAAGAAGAACTTCTAGTAGGTTGGATAAGTTAGTAGAGGAAGCTCATTCCCTCATTGATGTGGAGATTATAGAATCCTCTGGTAAGAAAATTGGAAAAGCAGTTAGGAAACTTAGACGTCAAAATTGACATAAAAAGATACAATAGGCCAAGAAACGTCAAACAAAGACTTTCCCTTCTGAAGAGACAAAGGACCCTGGATTGACAAGTAAACATCCCGGTGATGTCTTCTAGTCGGAAGCCACAAGGCATAGACCAAACAAGTGGGGGTGAGGAGAATCCTAAAGAAAAATCTAAGGATATATGGAGAAATGAAGCCCTGAAGGCCAGTATAGAAATAGCTTATACCATAGGTGAGGACACTCTCCCTGAAACAAGAATGCAACATAATGAGGAAAATTTGGAGAATTTTGAAAATAGTATGAGGGGAGAGGATTGTACTCAGGATGATAGAGATATTGGTCAGAACAAGAATGTCAAAGAAACTAAAAGTATGAAAGGAGATTCTCTTCCATCTCAAGAGATTGCTACTAAACTAGAGGGACTAAAGGCTCTTGTTGTTGCCCCAAATGAAACTTCAAAGGTAGATTTCTCTCAGCCAGTTATTCCATTTGAGAAACTCTACCAAATTATTACAAATCTACAAAGAGAAAATAGCAATTGAAGACCCAACTATTGAATGCAACAGGTAGTCAACAAATGGATAAAGTTAAAGGGGGAACGACTGGGCCAAGTCAGGTAAAACTGGTGCAAGTTCATTCGCTTGGTTGAATGAGGACATGCAAAATCCTTAAGCCGGGGGGAAATGATGGGTGTCAAATGTGTTTAATTTCCATATCCTTTCCCTTTAACTTTGTTCCCATTTTGACCTTCTCCTAAGTCCTTGCCATAAATTGTTAGGGAAATAAAGAATATTTGATATGTTTTCAAAAAGAAGAGAATACTTTCGAAATGTTGAAATTGTTGAGGAAATAATAAATTTTGGATGGTTTTTCTACAAGAACTAAATATGGAGAAGGAAACAAATCCTATAAGAGACAAGTACAAAATGACATAAGATGGGAAACGAGGGATGCATGTGAAAGAATTTCATCCATTTTTGTTCTTATTACTTATTTCAAACTTGCTGTTTCGAAAATATTATGGTTTTGTGGCCTGCGACCAAACCAAAGACTATGTTTAATATGTTTGTTGGCCAGTGGCCATAACAAACTACTGCTCTATCATTTTGAGTTTTTTTGATACTTGCCGAACTAATAAGTATATATGTATGATCTAGAGATAATAAATGATAGATAATATATAGACTTAAGCAGACCAATTATCTCTCTTGTCTACGAGTAGCTGATGAAGTTGTGTGCGGATTGAGTTAGAGAAATTCATTTTATTTGCTCACCTTGTGGACTAGAGGAAGGGCCCCCTCTCAGAAAGCTTGGTGAGATTATTTTGTGGTTTATTAGCTTAGATATTTTGTGTGTCATGCAATTCCATTTATGTCGAATGTATGTATTCAAAAGTATTGTGACTTGGTTTAATCTCTGTTCAAAGTTAAAGATCATTAATATTGCAGCCTATATGATTAATTCAAATTGCAATGAATTTTTTGTGGAATATAATTGTGGTTTGAGGAGTAAGGAGTGTGTTTCAGTTGTAGGAAAACTACTGTATCCTTCATTCCAGATTATGCTATGCTTCATCCTGTAGAACTTTCCATTGCATTCTATTCTCTTCGCATCTCTTCACTGTTGTGTTTCAACCTCTTGTCGCACTTCATCTTCCTGTCATGCTCTAACCTCTTGTCACAATTAAACTTCCTATTGCAATTGAACTTCTTGTTGCCTGCACGTATTTAACACATCCTTGGCAACTGAGTTTTGAGATGGTTGTTGTTAATATTTGCATGTCATAATACATTGAGTTTGTGTTAGATCAGAAATAGATACATTGGTTAAAATAGGTAAACAATCATTTAAGAAGAGATTTCATTTATTTTCAAAGTGTGCTTTTGAATTTTAGATAAAAGAATGTGTTTTAAATTCTAGTTTGCATCCATCAACCCTTGGTTTATTAATTGCAGCCCTTTGGCATATTGCCACAACATGGTTCGAAAGCCTATGTTCCCGGATTGACACTTTTAGGATGAACTAAGGAAGCCATTTCTAAAGATTAAATCAAACCTATTTCAAGAGTAATTTAAGACCAAAGTTTAATCCAATCAAATGGACCAATTTTTTGGTGGTTTTTCTAGCAAAAGAAAGTTTGTAAAATATTTCATCCATTTTATGGAATATTTCGTCACCATTTTTTGCATAGGGAGGTTGAATTTTTTCGACGATAGGGGAATATTTAGGGAATATTCCTATTGATGTCATGCTGACATCAACATGACTCCATCTATATGTCTATGGTGACATCAACATGACATCAGCCATACAAACAACTATGCAGGGCCCCTTTGACGCTCCTTTGTGCTTTAAAGGGGTTTTTTTTTTCTTTTGGCCATAACTTAGGCATATGATATCATTTTTCAGCAAACAAGATATTTTCAGAAACCTTGTTTTCCAAATTTCTAGTGGCGTGGGCCTCATCACCTATTTTTGTTGCTGGTGCATTCTATAGCCTATTGAATTCAAAGGTGTTGTTTTTATTCCCAAGCTCATAACTTTTGACCAGTTTCTCTATTTTTCATGATTCCAGCAGGGTTGGAGCCATCTTTTAGAGCTATTCAGTTTCATACATGCACTTTTTCTAGATTTCTCTCCACATACATTTTATTCAATTTTTCTTGTTTTTCATACTTTGGTGAATTACTTGGACGTCTTAGCTCCTGGAAACTTCTCGTTTGGATGGGATGAATTGTTTTTGGTTGTTCTATATGAATTTATAGTATTCTATCTTATTTGGGAATTGTAGACATATTTTTCATGCACATTCTCTTTTGTAGACGCACTAAGATAAAGTGCCATTCTGGTGTATATTTTTTGGGGATTTTGCACATCTTGTTGTGCCTTTTGTATTCACACTATGATATAAAGTGCCATGGGGGGGTTGATGTTTTCCTTTGGTTTTCCATCACACATTTGTCAAGTGAGTGTCCCTTCCACGACAACAGTGAATCCCAATGATTCTTTCCTCATGCATGTGTGACTTAGTTTGCACACCCTTTTAGTTGTAGGTTGTTTCTCCTACATGCACTTCTTGGTTTTCATAGTTTTAGTGTACCTGTCATGGCTCTCCCTTTTAAAAAATTATGGGGGGTTTCTATTGTTGGTTCTAATGCTTCCTTGGTTTCACGTTGGAGTGATCTATGTATCTAGTTCTTGTTCCTATGTACTTTTAGATGCAACACACAATGACAGATGGTTGTAAGTGAGTTGGAACATTTACCATATGGACATTCTTACATTCCTATTTATAGAGGTTCTTCATTTCAACAACATATCAATCATCGTTCGACAATAGTCTTGTTGACGGGTCTCAATGACACAAAAACGTGCAAACAGAATATTGCTATTCTGTTTCTCCTGAAAGAGAAAGACAACACATGGATATCTTAGCTCCCAAGGTCTTTGTAGTTGGTTCTCAACTGTACTGATGTTGCTCAATGGTTGATGTGAATTGTAATGTTCAAGGGGCCTGCTGGTGTTGAGCTTGTGGATAGTTCTAAGATCAAGCGTGAATTTAAACCTACTTTAACTGGGGTTTTTTAAAGAAACATAAAAAGATAGATCAGAGCTTTAGAACAGAAAAGAATGTTAATTCATCCAATTTAACCAGACTTGTTACCTTTCAAGGAATTCCTAACTAAAACTGTAGAACAAAATTAACTTGTGATTAACACACAGTTTCATTCATTCACAGTGCTAATTTCAATAACAGATTGCAAGTCACTATTTAAAAAAACATCAAATCAAACTTCATTCCTTGAAAGCTTCTCAAATCAAATGATCAAATTAAGATGAACACCATTCTAGAACACAACCTGAAGTGGATTTTAATTTGGTTGCTTCTACTATTAGTGAAACAGATAAGCAATATTTACAAACCTGGCACAATCACCAGTGTACAGAGAATCCGTGACTCCAAATCGTTTCCCTCTACACTAAGAAAATTGGAAAGATACATTACTGGCTTCTACTGAATCTAACTCCTAACTAAGAAGACAAAAGAAGCTCCCATTACAAAGAATCAGGATGCAGTTCTGTCTCCCCTATCCTTCAGAAAATTCCTATTTTTGAAAATCTATCTCTAGACCTGTCTACTCTATTATCTCCTCTATTTCCGCTCCTCCTTTTTTTTTAAGAGGCAAGAATTCCATATATATAGAGCGTACCAAAAAGAATGTGCTGGCCCCTATCTTAGGGTTTACAAAAATATCAGTTTTTAGAAGGGTTGGCTCCCAGATCTTTTGATAGAGTTAATGCTATGTTGAATAGCATCCCCGCTGTCCATGTTGGTGAAAGATTGTTTTGGGAACAACCTGTAGATCTTTTGTAACTACAACATTAACTCCTAGCCTCTGTGTCCATCTTCGATCTCCCTTGCAGAGCTGCCTTGAATGCTCTAAAGCATTGCCATTAATACCGATCTTCCTTTCGCCAATAGACCTCACAGCTGTCCCTGTGACTCGTAGTTTCTTCCTCTTTTCTGCCTTTCTCCCCGCTCTAGATCCTTCTGCCCATTGACTGTCCCTCCTGGAAATAGTTTTTGGCCTCCTTGTTAGATCTCCGCACCATTGTTCATCAAGGTGTTCCATTGGCTCATTCATGGAGCAGATCCAGACTGATTGCATTCTGTTGGTCTTCTTCAAGGTGGTAGTCAATCAGTGAATGGTTCACTTTTAGTTCCTTTCGATTGGGTGAACAAACGCCATGCCAGATTCCTGGGCAATCAAAAGTGGTCCATATTAAATCGCATGTCGGTGAGACACTAATCATGTCTCCCCGATGTGATTATGCCTCTCCTAGCAGCTATCAACGTAACATATGACAGTCGGTGAAACCTTTTAGTGAGCCGCAAAAGTCATATCGATACCACAAAACCATTGGCAAGACAGTCGTTATCAGCCAGAAGTCATGGCGAGACCATCGCACTCGGGAAGACATCTCCCCGGGCCCTAATCATCCGTTCAGAGCTTCTTCGAGCTCAGTCTTATTCCTTGAGCTTAAGCCCCTTCTACTTTGGCAAGACTTCTTCAAGTCGGTTGGACACTTTGTCGAGTTCAAGATCTTTCGGCGAGCTCATCGTATGTCGGGGAGATCTCCATTTGTCAGCGAGACCTTACGCCGAAGGCATACCCCTTTTTCCAAATTCATTCATTCTCCCCAGGTTCATTATATTTCGGTGAGACTTCGTCGGGTTAGTGAGACATTTTGTCGGGTGACAAGAATTATAGCAATATCCTCCCCATCGGTGAAACAATCCCATATTGACAAGACATCCCCTCGAGCTCACTAGGTTACACCGAAGGCACATCATTCGACGAGACACATGCAAATTGGCCAGACCTCCTGCTGAAGGAAAAATCATTCGCCGAGCTCAAAACTTTTTGTGGGACCTCCTTCTATCGATAGGACATTATGCCAAAGGCCTACCCCCTTTGGCGAGCTAAGATCACATCGGGGAAACTCTCTTAGGTTGGTGAGACTTCATGCTGAAAGCAAACCACTCTCCCTGAGCTCGAGCTTCTTTCGGCGAGACCCCATTTTGTCAGCGAGACCTTATGCCAAAGGCATACCCCTCTCCTCGAGACCTCACTATATCGGCAGGACCTTTCGCCGAAATCCAAACATTACACTGAAGGGAGATAACATTTTGGTGAGACTTTTCCTCTTCAGCCAGACCTCATGCCGAACATAAATCTTTCCCGGTGAGATCCTCATCTTTTGGCGAGCTCAGACCAATTCGGGGAGACACCTAGCCTGTCGGGTAGACTTCTCAGCGATGAAAACCCCCCTTTGGATTTCAAACGAAAAGAGCCAAGCCACCAGTCGACAAGACATTTGAAAGGTCCCAGCAACTTTCTTCTTGAGGAGTTTTATGCTAAATGTGATTGAGGCATGCCTTCAGTTGACTTCCCTGAGAGATATCCTTAGATGAGCGATTCAATCCTGCAAAAAAAATGCCTCCATTAGTCCTCAAAGCATATAAAATACACTACTGTTTATGATTATTTCATTCAATTCTTAGCAAGAAGAAAACCAACTCAAGCTAAGACAAAACCAAAATCAAATAGAACAAAAGAAAAAATTAAGAAAGAAAAAAAAAAAAAAATTCCAAAGGTCAAAGCAAATATAGAGGCAACGAAACCAAAAAGAGAAAGGGGACCCATTTTGTTCCAGAATAAAATGGGGTGGTTATGCAGGGCATAACAAGTGTATAGCTTCTTCATGCTTCTGTGATGTTCTACATGTTCCTATTTTTTAGGACTTTGTTTGGTTGGAGGCTTTTCAGTCCTTCACACCTTGATTTGGATGCTTTTTGAGTCCTTCATTTTCCTTTATCTCTTTTGGAGAGGAGTTTTCTCCCAATGTAGTTTTCTCCTTTCCTCCAATTTTGAGAGATCTTTTGTTTGTACATGTGTACCTCACTAGGACTTATTTTCTAGGACCATCATGCATTATTTTTAGGGGTTTTAATAGCTACTCCTTAAGTTCATATTAAGAGGGGGTGTTAGAGTAATCATGCATTAGCTAATAATTCATTACTCTTTAACGGATTATTAGTCTAATTTATTCTCATGCACTTAAGTTAAACTTAGGAGTTCTTTATTAAGTTAACTAAGTGCTTTTCTATGTTAAATTAAGTGAGCAATTATTAGGGTTGCTTCTATATAGCACTCAAACCTCATTATATTATCTATCTGGAGATTTACACTCAAGCTTTCATATCTTTTTGATAGTCTCTTGCTTCTGTAGCTTTTTCTTGTTGAAGAATATTGCACATATTGTTTGCAGATCTCTTGTGTGGAAGGTGTATTTGTTTGTTGTTTGATCCCGTGGCTCGTGGTTTTATGCTTTTTCCCAATTCTAACAACATGAAGCTTTTAATTTACAACATATGTTAACAATACACTCAGTTGACTAAGGCGTTGAAGCGTATCTGATTTATATTTTCCAAAAATCACATTAATTACTGCATAATTCCACTCACACACACTTGCAATTGATTTGTTCTTCCATTTATATCCTCTACAAGGAAAACATAAAACTAGGTCAGCTAGAATAAGAGACAAGTAATGACCCCAAAAAGTCGGCCACAAAACATAATTGTGATGAAATCGATCCTATCCAAGAGATAGTAAGGACCAAAAACAACTTACTACAACTTCCAATGTTATCCAAAACATCTAACATGTTGGCACACAACATCCCAATTCAGTAACAAGGAAACGTGTATCACTTTACTAGTCGGCCCAAAAATAATTCTTCCAACTGAATTCACTCAATGTGATTCTTAATAGGATAGGGAAGGACCTAAACTCATCTTAACACAACCCCAATTTTTGGCATAGACCCCCAAGCACATAGTGCAAGCAAGAGAACAAGCCTTGTCAGTCATACATCCACAAATGACCCAAATAACCAACTCAAACAATATGCACCACCAAAGAGACCAACCATTGATGTGTGGACCACAAAGAGACATTCCATGAACATCCAAAAATAATTCCATATACTTCTATCTCACTATCATGCCAAAAATAGCTAGTGCAAACCAAATAGTTCAACAAAACACTTCATCTCAAAAGCCTAAAAGACAGTCATGAGATAGGAAAGTTACAAAATTACTTGCAGTAAACTTCACCACATGAAGGCTGAACTAAGACACTAAACATACACTAAAAGCATGTCAACCAAGCTGCAAAAATAAAAACAACATAAAGAAATTCAAAGCATTTTCTAAACCAGTCCTGACAAGTAACTAAACTGCCAACCCACTGCATTTATCAGAGATCTCAAAAATACTGGTGACTAGAAAAGATAAGAGTGAAAAATCCACATAACATAAACACTAAATCCCAAACTGCAATACCATATCTTCAAAAGTGGAGGAATGCAGAGCATTCTCTTAATTAGTCTTCAAAGCAATTTCTTGCAGCAAAAACCTTCACCAACATTTGAAGACCAAAAATTCCTTGTAGCAACACATACTTCCTCAGGAACAATAGGAGAGACCATACAACATACTAAATGCCATCAACATCATATCCCCAACATCAACATTACTTCTAATCCTCATCTTAATATATCATCATGATATCATCTCTACTGAAAACAAACATACTCAGTGCATCTTTAATTGAAATCAAACAAGGCATGACATCCAACCATGAACATCAACAACATCACTGTTAGCACATCATCATAGTATACGATCAACATAAAAATGTAAGCATCAATGACAACCCAAACTAAGTGTTGACATCAATGACAAACTTAGGTAACATATGTGCAACAATATTCCCCTTTGGCATTGATGGCAACACACACCTGCTCGTTCTCCCCCTTTAACATCAAGGACAAAGGGAAAAGGTATTCATTTAAATCATCAACACATTATCAACAACTACACTTATCCTTCAAACAATTATACATGCTCCCCTATCAACAACAACCAACCAAATACCTACTCCCCCTAAGAGGTAGCTCACATCAATCTAGGAGAGAATGGTATGACATGAATATCTTCCCTTGGATAGATGCACTATCTATGCATATAGTTAGAAGGAGGCACAATAACCCCTAACTTCTTTTGGGGATACCTAAAATTATTCTTTGAAAGCACCTTAGTGAAGATGTTTGCAATATGATCCTCAGTAGGAACATACTCCACTATGAATTTTTGCTCTACAACCTTCTCTCTTAGAAAGTGATACTAGATTAAAATATGTTTGGTCCTTGAATGTATCACTAAATTTTTGGAAATGTTTATTACATTGGTATTATCACCTAATATGGGAATGAGTTCATCATATACCACCTTTATATCCTTCAAAGTCTAATTCATCCAAAGCACTTGGATGCAACAATATACTCAGCTTCTGCTGTGGACAAGGACACTGAGTCTTGCTTCTTACTGAACTAAGAGACCAATCTATCTCCTAAGAAAAAATCACTTCCAATGGTGCTTCTTTGGTCATCCACACATCCGGCCCAATCACCATTAGTATAAGCACTCAAATAAAATTCATCATCCTTCTTATACCACAAACCATAATCCAAATTTTCCTTCAAATATATGAATATTCTTTTTATTGCCTTCTAATGAGTTTTCTTAGGATTAGCTTGATATTTGGAAACCAAACATATTGCATGCATAATATCAGGTCTAGAAGTAGTTAAGTACAATAAATCTCCAATAATAGACCTATAAAGAGTTTGATCAACCTCAGGTGACTCATCAACCTTGCTCAAGTGACAAGTGGTAACCATAGGAATACTTATTGGTTTGGAATCCTCCATGCTGAAATTCTTGAACATCTCTCTAGTAGACTTAGCCTGAGAAATAAAGATACCATCATCTAGTTGAATAACTTGAAGCCCAAGGAAGAAAGATAACTCACTAATCATCAACATATCAAAATATTTTTGTATCTCTTTTGCAAACCTCTTACACATATTGTCATCTCCACCAAAGATGATATCATCAACATATACAACAACTATCAAAATCTTGTATTCCTCTACCTTAGTGTAAATATTACTATATGTGGTATCTTTCTTTAAACCTTGCTGAAGTAATTACTTATCCAAACAAGCATACCAAGCTCTAGGAGCTTGTTTGACTCCATACAAAGCTTTCTTGAGTTTGCACACCATGTTTAGATCTTCTAATAGTTGGAAACCATCCGGTTTCTCAATGTAGACCTCTAGATTGGGAGCAGGATGACCTACTGGTCGATAAGGACTAGGGTGGTGCCTCTTATAAATTTGTAGATTATATTTGTTTGTGTGTTTGTGTTCCCCCATGCTTGTATTTTTATGCTTGTGATCTTGCCTGGAGGACCCTTGCTACCCTTGTAGGTACTTGGATACACATGCAATTTTTTTTTGTACACTTCTTCTATTTGTGTCAACATTCTTCTATGTGTTGTAATATTACTTTTTGATATTGGGGACGATGCAAAGCATTGGGGGAATTTAGGCCTTCTTCCATGTTGACCCAATTTTTATTTTTACTTTGTCTTCATGTGCTCTTCATCATGTTCCGAGAACTTTGGGGATTGATGATAGTTCATACATATACTATATTATATCTATCTATTTATATCTATGAATAGTTTTGACCATAAATTCTTAGATCCCCGTCTCTTGATCTCTTTGTCTGTCTATCTGCTTCTTGATGTTGTGTGATGCAAACAAAAACACATACCCATCCACAAACTCACAAAACACAAAATTTGAACGAAGAAAATTAGTTGTATTCATATCTAAAAATGATGTGCAACCATGTTGAAACAATTGCAATATTTATTCAATAATATGATCACCAAAACATTTTTTTTTACAAAGTTTGGCTCTCCATGACCATTCTCTCTCACTTTTCCTCAAACTTAGTCTTCATCTTTTTTTCCTGCAGGATTTGACAACCTGCTCTTAAAACTTCCATGTTCCTGCCCTCATCTCCACCTTACTTCCATGCAGCCTTCCAACTCTCCCTCTCTCCCTTCTTAAAAAACTTTCAATGAAATCTAAATTAAAAACAATTAAATGCTTTCCCAAAGTGGCATCCCACTCCCTTAATTAAAATATACAATTTAACAATTTAAATCTCTGCTGGAATCTTCTATGTTTGGCATTCAAATCTGCTTTCACGTTTTTCTGAAGATGCCCTCCAAAATGGAGGTCTAAACATAGATTTTTTAATCAATAAGGTCAAAAATACTTGCCTCTTACCAATCCATACCCCCAGGTCTTCAAATTAATGATGATATCCACCCCTGCAACTCTAAATTTATCTCTCTAACAACTGGAAAAAATAATTATCATTTCTTGTTTTATCAGAGCGATTACATGGACAAAAGGTGAAATTACGCCAACAATTTAAAATCCTCCACCACTGCCCATTTTGAATTTTGAATTTGCTTCAAAATATGAATATGAGATAAATAAATTCCATCAAAAATTACCTTCTGAGATTCATAGATAATTTGGAAAAAAAATTCAAACATGTGACTTCGACGCTGCACAACTGGTGCTGATAATTGAATTTTTGCATAACTCTTACCCAAAAGCTCATATTCACATGAAACTTTTTCAAGATATGAATAATATCATTAAGATGATTCCCTCCAAAGGATTTTTCTCCAGTATTTAAAAATATTGAAAATTAATTGTTTCCGTAAAACTGCCTGTGGGAGCCTTAAAATTGCGATAAAGGAAAAAAATCAAAATTTGAAAATTAAATCACGTGAGAGGTTTTCCAATGCTAAGAGATGCCAAATGAACCCAAAAACACACAAAATAGAAATCCAAACCAAAATCCTTTTTTTTGGTTGATGTCGATTGCTAGTCCGTCCAGATGCTCCTGCATTAGACACATTGGGTAGGGAAAAAATTTGTCAGTAGAACTCACAAAATGGAGTGGAGTAGTAGGACTACTCTTTTAGGTTGTGGAAAACCTACAACGAACTCCATCACTGATTTAGACAAAAGGAATTTCTTCCTCCACCTCTTCCAGCACTTAGCTGAGATTCTTGCCGTCCTCCACCAACTGTGCACTCTATTTATCCTTCTTCTCATGGAATCACATCCACCATAGACCATTGTTCTTTGCGATATCTCTTCTTCCTTTCTATCTTTCTTCATGGGATCCAACCCACCACAAACCAACCACCTCCACCAAGTTCCTCCTGCACCATCATCTACAACCTCTATATACAAATATGCAACAGTTTCATACTCGTTTTCAACTACAACTTTATCTTCTACTACTGCAATCTCTTCCTTAGAGGGTAAACACTCAACATTTTTAAATTTAAAACCAGAAATTACCTTCTTTACTGCCCCAACATCATTTTCTTCATCCTCAAAACCTTTCATGTATGCATCTTCATAAAGCTATTTAAATTTCTCCCATGTAGTCATGTCCTCCAAAGGACCATTGTTTGTTGTATTTCCTTCTTTATTGTTTGCAGTGAAGATAAATTCATCCAACATTTGCCTCTCAAATAACCTATCTATCATCCTCATTTCTTCTTTCAACAAGAGATCATCCTCTTCCTCACCAACCCACTTGTCAAATTGAGGACCATCCATGTTCACAATCTCTGATTGCAAACCCTCTTCATCCACTTCACACAATGCACTCCATTCACATGTTATCTTTGCAACTTATACCTTATCATCTTCTTCACTTGTGTGGGCTACCCCCACATATTCTTTCTTATATTCAACCCCTACCAAAAGGCTACAACACTCTTTCTTTTTGCTCTTTTTTTCACTGTCTACTTCTAAGAAAACATTCTTCTTCTCATACCTCTCTTCCCACATTCTCATTTCCTCTTTAAACTTCTTTTCTAATATATTCACTTCAGCCTGGAGCTTTTCAAACTCTTCACGGTGCTTCCCATTTTCCACTTCTTCCCAATATTGTTCCCAAAACAAAATTCGTATTGACCTCCTCATGACCCATCCCATCCTTTCATGTATAGATTGCCTCACGCTTGGTGATCTATCTACACACTCTAACCGTCTAACTTCATTCTCCACCTGTAGGTCTTGGCATAGAATGCCTCATGCTCAACACTCTGCTCATATCTTAATTCTAATCATCCCTTGGCAAGGACACTAGTGTCTATGCTCTTGTCATCTTAGAAAATAACGCACACGATAATATCCCTTTTGTTTAAATCACTTTCCCCCCTTAAATGACAATTCCATTGATTTTTGCAAAAAAATGAAGCATCTAAAGCATGTTTTTGATAGTCCAAAACCACCTTTAGTCAACTTTAGTCATCTTCAAACACACCAACTACTAAATTAAATATAAGTTATTTAACCAAAGCTCATTCCTTTTCCTAATTCTAATGCAACTTCAACTCTAATATTTAATTTACTTTTTTATCATTCAAGTGAGGGATTGCCCCCCACCACATGTTATAAATTATATATAAAAATAAAAAAGGATTACATTGAGAAACCTTCAAAAAATAGAAGGAAGGAAGCAATTCAACTAGACTTGAATAGTCAAACCACCAAGAAAGACCTATTACATCTCCTAATATATGTTATTATCATATAACTACATCTACTACACCAGACATACAAAAAAAATTACCCTAACTAAAGACCAAGAACATATAGAATGGTAATGATAGGGAAACTAAACAAATCACAACAATTAAGATTGTACAAGCCATCTTCATTTTTGACAAGGGTCGTCTTCTTCACTATGAATTTAATCATTTTTTTGCTTTATCAACATTAAAATATTCATAAAGAACCCGAAGAAACTCTTTGACCAAAGTAACTCCAAAAAATCAATTTACTTATTATAAATATAAACATAATTATAAATATAAATATAAATATAAATATAAATATAAATATACAAATATATTTATATTTATAATAAAACCAAAATTTAACAAATAAATAAATACACCTCATTAATTAAAAGTAACGCATTCTAATATAAAGTTAAAGTAATTAATTTTTATTTAAAAGTACATTGTTTGCATTCTTTTCAAGTAGCTAGATAAGATGCTATGTGCTGGAACGAAGGGGAACATAGTTTTCACCTCATGAGACCGTTTACATTATAAACAAAAAATACTTCAAATGAAATAATTCCGTGTGAAGCAAAGCAAACAAATAAAGACAAAGAATTGGATAAGTCTAAATTTGAAATAAAGAAAGATGTGACTAAAGTGAACATCATTTGTTTTAAATACAAGTTTGTTTGTTCTTCGTAAAGAAAGAAAAGACCTCAAAGGAATAGTTACGGTCTAACCAACATGCTCTAAATACAATACCATAGATTATATACTAGTTTAAAAGTCTCTTAAAAGTCCTACATGCTCTAAATACAATACCATAGATTATATACTAGTTTAAAAGTCTCTTAAAAGTCCTATTGCTTCTTATGAGATGATAAATGTGGGTAGATAATTAAAAGGTTGCAATTTAAAGGTTGAGTTTTAAAATTGATGAAGATATGCTATATTTTTTGATTGTATTATGAGGATTGAACGACTTTCATTTAGTCTTCAAAGGCATTTTGTTGTGCACAGAGAACTCAGTTGAGTGTCAAATTAGACCAAACTAAACCTGACCCAATCACACTTCTAAAAGATTTGAATCTTGGTGGATGATGCTATATTTCTTGATTGCATCGTCCACCAAGATTCAAATCATTTAGAAGTATGATTGGATCAAATTTTGTTTGGTCGACTCAAATACTCAATTACCTCTCTCTCCCACCTTAATGACTCTAAAGACTCAATCAAAATCACTCGATCCTCTATTCATGACAACCTAACCAAAAAAAACCTGCAATTTAAATATATACCCTCTCACAATATCATAATCAACCATACAATAATAAAAATATGGAAATCTATTTTACATTCCAATGTATACACTACCAAAACCGTAGGCAATTTACATGGGGACAAAGAGGCAAAGCAAAAGCAAAAGCAGTACCTAGCAAGAGAACAACTCTGAAAGGAATCAATAAAAGGCAAATAAAAAGCTAATTAAAGCCCTTGATGGGGACTTAATCATTAAAGAAGCATGTCTCCACGATGGAAGCCCCACCACGGGGCGAACATGCGTTAAGGGCCATTTTACCCTGCTTATCCTCAGAACTCCCTCCTTATAAATAAAACGACAACTTCATTCATTACCATCTGAACAAAAATGGAGTCCGCCCAATACAGTTTTACGATCATGTTCCTTTTGAGTCCCCTGCTTATGTGCACTTCAGGTGGGTCTGTCCGCTATTACTTCTTCTATGATTCAGTTGGACAAATTTAATAAAAAAAGCGTCTTTTTTTTTCTGTTTTCACAGGTGCGGTGAAACTGACGGTGGTGAACAACTGCTCAATCAGAGTGTGGCCAGGCGTGCAGCCCAATGGCGGTCACAACGTTCTAATGGAGGGCGGCTTCGGGCTCAGCCCGTCGGAAGAGAGAAGCGTGGACGTGGGCACCAGTTACTGGACGGGTCGTGTGTGGGCCCGCACCGGGTGCGCTTTCGACCAGGCGACGGGCAGAGGCGCTTGCAAGACCGGCGACTGTGCCGGTCTGCTGGCCTGCAACGGTCTGGGCGGCGCCACACCGGCCACTCTGGCGCAGCTCACGCTCAACAACCGGGACAGCATGAGTTCGTACTCGGTCAGTCTTGTGGACGGTTTCAACTTGCCTGTGATGGTCACGCCCGCGGGTGGAAAAGGGCAGTGCACACCCGCCGGGTGTGCTTCCCGGGCTCTGGTGACTGGCGGCGGGTGCCCCAAAGAGTTGCGGGTCGTTAGCGGGGGTGAAACGGTGGCCTGTAACAGTGCGTGCCGGGCGTTTGGTGTGGATGCGTTTTGCTGCACGAATTCGTTTGCCAGCCGGGAGGCCTGCCAGCCGACTCTGTATTCGCTCTGGTTTAAGAAGGAATGTCCTAATGCTAATACTTATGCCCATGATGATCCTGCCGCTGATTTCACTTGCTCCGCTCCGGCGGAGCTGCGTCTTACTTTTTGTCCCTAGTTTTCTGTTGGTGGGCCCATGATGATCCTGCCGCTGATTTCACTTGCTCCGCTGCGGTGGAGCTGCGTCTTACTTTTTGGAATGGTTTTCTGTTTGAGCTGGTTCTTAACGGTCATATGCCAGCTGTGACCTCAATCTTATAAAATGTGGATATTATTATAAAAATGGTATTGTAATCTATCATATTAAGGCATAGATGCCCATATTTATGTGATATATATGATGAAAAAGGTTTTCTATGTTTTTTAATGATGGCTTCATTATAAAGATTAATATTATTTTTATAAGAATTATATTTGATTAATTAATTATTATTATTTCATCTTTTAAAATAAATTATTATTTGTTTCTTTATTATAATATTAAAAAGTTTGAAAGTTGAATAAAAATATTATAACTTATATAATAAAAGTGATAAATGTCTTATCTTTTTTTTGCTTTTCATAAGCATTAAAGAATCTCATAATCTTATACATTAAAATCAAAAAACATTTCTCTCTCACTTTCTCTCTCACACACAAAATAAACAAATCTACAAATAATATTAAAAATAATTATAAAATTAAAGTAAAGCAATAAAGTTATTATTAAAAATAACGAGTAGATAAAAGAGTTTAAAACTAATATTTCTCAAAGTTTTTTAGATAAATATATTTAAGATATTTATAGTAATTTTAAATATTATTTAAAAATAATTAACTCAAAATATAGGAAATGGGCAAAAATATAATTAAGTCCTAAAACATGTTTAACTACACTTATCCATATGTACAAAACAAAAGATAATGTGATTACAAGAGAAAACCACTTTATAAATTATGAGCCTTTGAAAATAAAAAGTTATAATTTCTCAACAAATTACACTTACACTTTTACAAAATCTATCTTTTTTGAAAAGAGAAAAAAGTCAACAAATTAGGGGAGAGGGCCTAGTAGTCGTGCACCCTAACTTCATGCTTCTAATTATCCTACGTCAAAATTTCAAATCACTCCCAATTTTTTACAGCAACTTACTTGGCAAGTTCTCTACTTATAACTAAGGTTTCAGGGCCACATCATCAAATATGATGCCACATCAGAATGTTTTTTGTCTAGGTGTCCAAAAAGGCCCCAAAAAATAGTGAGACCAATACTCATGCATTACATCATGAGTAGTTGAGTGCTGATGTGGTATCACATGATTGGTTGCTTTTTAGATCAAAAGCATACATTTTGTTTAATTATGGGTAGTCAAATCACAACTATTGGACATTATATAAACAACTATTGGGTATTATAATCATGATTGAGTGCGCAACTATTGGACCCTGCACGACTACTAGGCCCTCTCCCCTATACTTCCACATGATCAATTAACCCTAAAGTACCATAAATATGTACATTTTTCTACTTGGACCTTCAAAGTACACATTTATCACCCACTCTTTCTCTCACTTCCACTTGACATCCCATTTTAAATAAAGTACCACCATAAGCATTTATTGTTGTAAGATTCCTTTACTTTAAACAATTTGACAATTTGTAGCATATCAATCAAGATTTTTCTACACATTTTAGGCAATTTCAAATTCAACTAACAAAATAAACACAACAAAGAATTCTAATTCAAATTCAAATTCCAAGTTATTATTAAAATAAGTCCTAAGTAAAAAAAATTGCTTGAAACTAATATTTTTTAGAGTTTTTTAAATAGATATATTTAAGATATTTATAACCAATCAATCAAAAAATTTCTACATATTTTAATTTAAACTCAACCAACAAAATAAATACAAGAAACAAGTAAAAGAACCTATAACTTTTTTTTTTTTTACTTGTACGAGTCTATAAATCTATTTTGTAAGTCATGTCATACAAATTTTACTTAATAAAATGCTAAGAACATTTATTAGTTCACGAATATATATTTTTTATAATTTTTTTATTCACTTTTTACAAGTACCTATATATTACAATAATTTATTATTTTTAACTTAAACTAGATATATTTATAGTTGCTAAATTTACATTTTATATACTTACATTTATTATATTTTCCATGTATTAAATCATGTTTATAGTGTTCCATGTAAATGCATTTATGCAACTCTCGCTCACCAACCTCCCATCTCCCAATCCATAGAGAGAGACATAGAGATCTATTCACATATATACTACATACTAAATACGTATGCAATTTATGAGTAATCTTTTTTGAGTAAGTTTTTATTTTTATTTTTATGTCTACAAAATTTACTTACATATAATTATAGGTTTACAATTTTTTCTTACATATAATTGCCAGTCAATAAATTTTACATACCTACAACTATTTGTCTATCAATATGTCATGCATATGATTGTATGTTTTGTAAGGACATAATTATATATCTACAATTTTTGCATACATATAAGTTTAAGTTTGAAAGTATTTCATACACACCCTCCACTAATGCTTCCATAATAAAAAGTGTAATTAGCCCACATTTTAATGACATTGACACCCATTTTATTAACATTTTGGTGGAATAAAATACGATGTGTGAGGACTTTGAATTTGATATTTTAATCTTGGACTTTACTCTCTCTTACACAGTGATTTTTATATGCAAATTTTGCTTACATGCAATTGTAGGTCTACAAATTTGATTGAAATACAATTGTATGCCTTCATATGTTTCTTATGTATAGTTGTATGTCTAGAAATTTTGCATACACACAATTATAAGTTCAAAAATTTTAAAGACAAGATATAAAAGACTTTCATTAAAACTAATTGATATGTATCATAGCCATAATAAAATCCTCAGTTATTTCCAAACAAAGAGAAAATAGGAAGATTCAACTATCATGCTTTTATCCACTTTAACATAGTATATATCCCTTAGACTTATATCTAAGCATAATGATGTTCTTACTATTGTTTGGAAACTTGTATATGGAATGTATTGACATGGAAATCTAACATGACAAATATTGGGTAGGGTTGTATAATATAGGGAAAATAGAGGAAGAAACCTTGGTTCACTTTTCAAAGTGTTGATCAAAACCTATAATAAATCTTTCCTTTCCATTTCCAAATATGAGGACCGACTACATGAAGTGGGGATAGAAGAACTACATGGGTTGTAATGATAACTTGAACAAGTAAATAGAACAATAACCCCAAGTGGAGAGATTGGAATATGAATTCTAGTGGGTAATAATACATAATTATCACCAACTAAATATTATTAGAATTAAAGATCATTCATCAAAATATCCAATAGTGTTGGTGGGTAACAACTTAGGATAGTTTTGGACAAGCAATGTTGGATCTATGTCTTTACCCCTATTTATGATATAGTGTATCATTAATTGATGCGGTCAAGATTGGGGGGTCTTATCAAACTACCCAATCTTTTAGCCTTATCATGTCATCCAATCCACATTAATATAATAATAGAGAAATAATCTAAAACATATCTTTATTTCAATGTTCATATACATCCATACATGAAAATCCTCAAGAACAATTACATATAGTGAGGATTTCAACAAGAAATTAAATTTAGAAAATTTACAAGGGTTTCTAGGCACTTCATGCCTTAAAATCTTCAAGGTCTCTTGCCTTCAATTTCCTTGGCTTTACTCCTCTTTGTAAATCTGATTTTTTCCCTTCATCCTATAACTCTCATGGCTAGCTTGAACACCTGCAAAATCCCTTTTCTCTTCTTCTATTTCTCTTCTCTTTACAAGCTGATTTTTTTGCACTCCTTTTGCTACTCTCACGAGCAACCTACAAGTTCTTTCTCCAACCTTGTTGTTGTTGATTGTTGCCTCTTAACACCATTAAAGGTTGTATTTAAAGAGGGTTTGAACTATGTGAAACCCAAAAAAGTGGTTCCAAATCTTCTCTTTGATTGACCCTTAAAATTCCTGCAAAAAATGAAATAAAGCGTAGTTTGTTGCTCCCAAAAGTGCCATTAAGAGTTGTTTAACCACATAAAATATTTTTTTTTTGTATATTCCTTTATAAAATGAATATGAATAATCAAGTCGTGATCATTCACCCCAAATTAGAAATTGAAGAGTCATTTATTTGTTTTCCAAAAGCTACTAGTTTTTTCTCCATTTTAGGAACCAAAACTAAAAGAGTAAGACCAAAATGGAATGCCAAGAGTCAATTTTCTTATGCACACTTTGTTAGGCATCCAAGTTGAGAAAATTAATTAATTAATATTCCTTCAAAATCTCCTTCGACCATGGTAAATTGACCATTTCAACCGCTAGAACCTTAAAATTACATAATTTTCCAAATCACATTAAACACCTTGCTTGAACTTGATGTATGAAATGGAAATAAAGTCCCCACAAATAAAACCTTCACAATATGCTCCTAAAGCTCAAGCCCACACCAAAAATGCAAAATATTGAACATGAAAGGAAAATGTTTTTTTGGTGATGCAAGATTGCTTGTGTTCCTGGATGCTCTTGCATCATTAATGCAAATATTATAGATTGATCATTAGCATATTATTCATACAAACATGTTATTTTGCAATTGTATTATTAGGAATTTATTTTGAATGGCCATATTTTCTAAATCTACAACTATGGTTTATTCCATAGTATAGAACAAGAGCCCATGCAAAAATAATGTTATTCATGACTTAAAATCTATTCAACATTTCTTATCTCTAGTATAAACCTTGAGGAAGTTAACATGTTAATGATGTGACTCTTGATGTATTGCCAAGGTAGAGTTTTTTCCCAAGGTTTGTAATGAGGTTAAGATAAAAGTGTTCTAAGCATGAAATTTTATTTGGATGTTCATATTCTATATATGCATGTTGGTTACAAAAGGAACTAAAATTTTACCTTTACCTTATTTATGATAACCAAGAAGCTCACACTCTATCCTTAAAATTGTGATTACATTTGTTACCTTTGAGCATGTGCAAACTTTTATAAATTGTTAAAAAATATAGCTTTGTGTTTACAAATATTGTATTATAAAGAACAAATACTTGGTAATATTTGTAATTTATCACACATGATCTATACATTTGTAATATTTTCAAGTGGACACTTATTTTAGACATTATGTTGTTAATATGCAATATGATTAATTTTTAGTAGATAAGATTAAGCTATTGTAGAAATACTAAGTCTATTATATATATGTTTATCCCAAAGTTGATATGCATGAATTATATACATGTTTATGGAAAATTCTTGTTTTGTGTATGCTTAAATTGTTGTAGACATTTTTTTTCTAGGTATTGCATTATACAAATAAAAATTATAGTATACATAAAATTATATATTTGTATATATTTTAGACAAAATTGCACATCTATAACTAAAATTTAACATGTTTTCTTGTAGATACAACATAGTATAATAATATATTTTTTAGTTCCCTTCAACAAGGTTATGGTGGAAAGTAAGAAAAGGAAGAGTGTTGAACACCCGGAATACTGAGGAGGGGGGTAAATTAGTATTCCTTCAAATTCATTCTTAAAAATACATTCAAAGCATCTCATTAAACTTTCAAAATTGGAAAGAAACAATTAAAGCATGCATCACAACAATCAACACAAGAACTAACAACCACTTTGAAAACTACAGATGGAGCGAATGAGCGGGAATAGGCGCAGGGCTTGTAGTTTGAAAACTATAGATGGAGTGGATGACGAAGGGGAGGATGATGACTTGGATGGTTGTGGTTGGGCATTCCTCTTTCCTGCCTTGGTCATGGGTTATGAGGGGATGTCACTGCTTTTTGCTTGTTTGTGCTGGCTGGGGCTTGCTTCTGATGTTGTTGTTTCCTGTGGTGGAAGGAGATATGATGCTGGCTTCTTTTCTTTGGATCAAGCCTCTCCTTCTCGAATTGTGGATTTCTTTCCTTCGCTGGGAGCGGTCTATGGGAAGCTCATAGCGGGGTTGTTGCTGGTGAGATTTTGGCATATGATAGGTCCTAACTAGTATGTTGGGCCGGAAGCTTCTTTTCATTGTTTTTCCTTCTCTCCATTCTCTCTATTGGTGAGTTTCCTTAGCCTTGCCTTGATTTTTGTGGGTTCTTGTGGTATTCCTTTGAAGCCTTTGGCAGGTGGCTTTTATTTTGGTTGGCTCTATGTCTGGTTTGGCCTTTTTTGGGTTTTAGGTTGGGTTCTCTGGTCGGTCTCTTCTGGGCTGGCTGTTGGTACCTTCCTTTTGTTGGCTTTTACCTGGTGTTGCTTAGTGTTGTGGGCTCTCTTGTTTTGGGGTGGCAAGAGCTGTGTTGGTATTTTTTTTCTTACCAAGCTTTGGTGTGTTGTTCTTTCCCTTATTTCATTCTTGTTTGTGGTTCCTTTCAGCCCTGGTGGTGCTTGCTACTGTGTGGGGTGTTTGTTAGGTGCTTCTATTCGTGGGAGCTCTTTGCTCTGCTCATTGTTTTCCCCTCTAGGTTTCTCAAGGATGCTGTGGTTGAGGGCTGCTTTGCTTGCTAGAGCTAGTTAGATTGCCTTTGTTGCTTGGAGTCTTGGGGTTACTTGATTCTATGTTTTGGGGTAGTTTGATTGCCTTTGTTTTTGGGCCTCTTCTGGTGTGGTGCTTGTTCCTTGTACTAGGGTTATTGAGGTGGGTTCCTATCCTCTTGAGGTGGATTTGGAAGGTGAAGGTTTTTGGTTCCCTTAGTTGCTGATCCTATTGAGGTGGGTGCTTCTCCTATGGAGGTGGAGGTTGAGGGGGTTGGAGATTTTAGGCTATGGTGGATTAGCTGGTTGTGATATCCTCTCTAGTAGAGGGGAGCTCTCTCCTTTAGAGGTGGAGGTTGAGTTGGTGTCCTGGTACTAGGTGAGCTTGTGTTCCAGGGATGCTGAGTTCTCTCATTTTTTGAAGCTGTTGGTGTTTTTGATTAGGGGGTTGATGGTGTCCTACACCATTAAGCTTGTTTTCTTTCTTGACTCTATGGTGTCATCCATGAGCGACTAGTTTGGTGATGCTTTGCGGATGCAGGCTGAATCTTGGTGTATCTAAGGGTTTTTGGTTTTGGATAAAACTAGGTTGTAAAAGGGTTTCAGACCCTTGTTTGTTTGTATGATGCCACATGTGTAGTCTTGTTAAACTTTTGGTGGCTATTGTGGGGCTACTGTTGGGTTATTGTTTATTTCTTTTGCAGCTTGCTTCTCTTGTATTGGGTTTCGGGCCCCATCAAAACCCGTATTTTACCTCTAATAAAAAAAATCAACACAAGAACACTAGATTTATGTGGAAAACCCTTAAAAGGGAAAAACCACAATGAGGATTAGCTCATAATATATATCATAATCGGTTATAACATTACAGGAGGCTCATTGCCAGAAGGGCTCACTGCTCGAAGGACTCATTGTCTAGAAAATAAGAGGGCTCATTGCCCAAGGAAGATCAATTCTTCTAGAATTACAAAAGATATAGAAAAGAGTGGATTACTGCTAGATTTTGAACTGCTAACAATGCATTTGCAATATGTTGAAGAAACAGTTCTAGTTAGGCTCAATAAACTAACTTTACACACTTCATACTTCACCACTAACACCTTTCACACTTCACTCTTTCACTCATCCACATCTACCTCATCATCACATCTACCATACACCACACATTGAATTGACCTTCTATATATATGTATATATTCTACAAACACTCATATCATCAATTAGGTCACCCTAATTAGATGAAACATGTGACACCATAACCTGTCGGCTTACAACTCCATCAAACATACCTTGTGAAAGAAACCAAAATGTGTTCTTTACCAAAATAGGTTGGCATGACCGATAATCACTCCTATGAATCTGATTCATACTCAACTTAATACTATACGACTTCAAAACCCTTAGGTCAACACCACACAACAAAACTAGTGAAGCAACAGCTGAATGAACCAATTGTTCATTCATAACTTGACACATGGACCACCAAACCAATTGAAACTTAGAGTGCACACTCATTTGACATCTTCAAGCACTTCCTCAAATCCATAAAGCATAATGATCATTCATGGTGGAATGTGGAGCATTCAAATATGAACTCTACACCTATAACTATGTCTTTGATTAGCGTGCTACTCTATCATCAATATCTTTGACTGTGAAAGACATAAAAACTTGAAACTTTGGATATAGAAAAATTCAATACATACCATTATTACCTAAGAATTGAACATGACAATATATTGCAGTGCAGAGCAATACATACCATAAAATTGATGCTCTATTGCATACTATTTTAGTCAAACACAACCAATTTCCCAAAAACACTTGGACTGCTCCAAACTATATACATAATGGCGAACAATCACGTCTACAATAGGTTTCCATCAATGAAAACACCATATACCATCATGCTCAATTTTCCAACAAAGAGTACATCTAGAAGATGTAGAATCAATGTGCCAAGGGGAGTGAAGCTTTTTGTGTAAACTTTATAGATGAAGTGACAACTAGAAACACATAAAAATTTGGTGCTACCTAGACTTTATTATCCCACTAGTTGTTGATCCTTCTTTCAAACTATATAAAGACATGGGAAAGAACATGTGTGTAGACACCTAGATTTTATCACCTTGTTAATTAAATTCATTGCCATCTTAGTCAAATAAATTAATCGTTTCAATTGATCATTTATATTGTCATTTATTAATTGATGTAGGAGAATTTGGGTCCACAAATAATCTTGCATCACAGAAAAATATTTCAAATTTTGTTTCTTGTTTAAATTTAGTTTATTTGATATTGGAAAATCAAGGACACCATCTTATAGAGGAGCTCAATGTGTATCTATAGGTCAAATTTGGTGAAAATTGGATTAAAAACGGTTGTTATGCTCATACGGGTTTTTGGTTTAAAATTGAACTTGTAGACTTTGGGTTGCAATTGAACTAGTGGGATTTTTTTTTGTACCTAGACTCATAGACTTTTGGTTTTGAATTAGACATATTTTCATAACTAGTTTTGACTCATTTTTCCAAATTTGTAGGAAACTCATGGTCAACTAGATTTACATGAATTTCATGGTCAATCAGATTTGTGGGAATCACCTTGTCAAGTGGATTTATGAGTAAAGTCAGTGACTAAACCAAACTTATTTAATTTAAAGGATTGGTTTAGGTGAACAGTTTTGATGATGACATCAACATGACATAAAAAGAAGATGACATCCACATGACATCAAAAATATCGAGGGTCACTTGCTAAATGATGACATAAGCATGATGTAATGATGACATCAACATTGTACAATTTGTGAACAAATGATACTGAATTGAGCAAGTGCACTATTCAAAAGGTTTAGTTCAATAAGGAAAAAAATTCATAGAAAGGACAATGAGGATGTAATGGTGACATCAACTAGGTATCCAAAGTGCGATATTTTTCAAGTGAACTTACAAATTGAACTAGTTCTAACATTCCTACTTGGATGGATGCTAGAATTTTGCAAAGTGATGTAATGATGATATCAATAATGTACAAAGTGTGACATTTCTCAATTGAACCAAATTTGTATGGGATCATGAGATTATACTAGTGAATTGGATATGTGAAGTTATCTAACTAAACCAACTATTTGCGAATACCTGATAGCGAATTGGACAAGAAAGATTTTCTAACTAAACTAGTTATTGTGGGGACTCGATCTAGTGAACTAGACATTGTGGAGTTTTTGGTTTGAACTAGGTTTTTGCCTAGTGAATCATTTTAGTTCCTATAACCACTTAAATTTGGAATGGTTAAACTTCTTGATATCCAAAGGTATAAAATAAAGTTGAAATATTTGAAGGGGTATTTTTTTAGAGGAATAAGAGAGAGGGCTTTTAGAGGAAGAAATATAGTGGGGAGGAAGGGAGAGATCTTGAATGCATGATTTAACTATAGAAGAAGACTAAGAGGAAAGGCCAAGTATGTAATGCATGAGAGTGATGTTTGTGTTGTGTTAGGTCTCAAAAACATATGTTTTGAACCTTAAGAGGGTGCCAATCTCTTAATACATTTTTGGCTAATGAGTAGGGCAAATATGATTGATAACCCCCTGCTCTTTAGGCTCTGCTAAACCTAGGCGAGTGTACTTGAATGATAAGGAAAATTTGAAGGCGAAAATATATTCTTTAACTTGGGTGATCTATTCACAATGGCACGTGGGTGTGAGATAGATGCAAGGCTAATAACTAATTCCTATTGTAAATGTTTTGAGAATCAAGTGTATGAGTAAAGTTTGTATAAAATGTTCTAAGTATGACTAGTGCCTAATCCTATTGGGTGAATGGAGTTGAGGGATGGATGATGATGATGGAGACAAATTTGTAAGATAGGTGGATCTACTTCTCAGGTTAACTCTAATTTGTTGGGCACTTTGGATGTTTGCACCTTGTACAAATGTGCAGGCTTGTCAATTAGTGTACTCTTCTTTAATTATGAATCCTAGTGTTATTCTCCCAAATTACTATGATATCATGAAAGGATTTTTAATTCATAAATTGAGGGAAACCAATCAGAATAATCAATTTAAAAGGATTTTAATCCATGGAAGAAACCAATTAAAATGAGTTACTTGAAAGGAATTTAATTCACTCCAATCATAACTCAATCAAGAAAATCACACAACAACAAATGTGTCCTGAAAAATTGTATAAATTTGAATAATTAAGGAAAACCACTTTGGAGACAACACAACAACATATACGAATGAATATTAACACAACAATTGAACACTAGAAGTAAATCACTGATTATGAATAGTCTTCTTCATTATATTGCTTTAAAAGATATACATTAATATCATAAGTTTTTGAGATGTAATGGATGAGTGAAATATGATATACAAATGGATGAATCTATCTGTACTACTATTGATGATGATTCTAACCTACTGATTCTAATTCTTGATGATATGATTTCATCTTACATATATACATTACATTTTTAGGGTTATGACCCTTCATAGATCTACATAGTGTAAATCTTTATTTAATTAATTGTCTTCGGCAAAATAAAAGACTTCAATCTTCATTGTCTTTGTTTCCCATGAAAAATAAATCCCTTGCAATACTTTAATTCCAATTCTTTTGCTAGCAATTTCTCGTTTATATTTGCCAAGGTTGAAATAAATTTCACCCAATTTAGTAAATTATTCTTTGGGTAAAATAATTACCCTCTCCATAATTCTTTAAATCTTTTTAACTCCATAGGGAAATGTTTTACTTTCTAGTGAAAATTTTTGCTCTTTAAATAACGTATAATTTTATATTCCCATACTTGTGAATTTAACATAATATTTCCATATTTTATGCTCCCATAAACATTTATATCATATGCATTTTAGAGTATCAGAGAGACTCAATCTTAACTCTCGCCGAAATTTAATTCTTTCATTGATGAAGTTCCTCAACATTTTCCCTTTTCGGGCCATCAGAGGGACCAAAACCCTTTTCTTGCCGATGTCCACCTCTCTCGTCAATGAGTTTGAGTGCCATTGGGCTATTGGTGGGATAGTGTATCATCTCCTGCCAACACACTTAATTCTCCTTGATGTAACTTACGTTGGGATATTGGTGAGACTTCGAAGTGAATCCCAACGATACAACTTGGTCTCTCTAATATCCATTTTAGGGTTTTTTTGCCTTGGCCTATGTAATGAGGCAAGAAAGTGAGAATAACCGAGAGCCATCTGTTCTTTGATCCATGTCAAACCTTTTCCCATTTCTCAAGTGTAACGAATCTTCTCGCCCCTGCAACTCCACAAAACTCTCTCTTTCACCTTCATTCTCATTCATTCTTATCATTTTTCTCTACAATTTTCTCTCTCACTTCTCTTCTACATCTCTTTTCTATGTCGAACCTTTGTCAGACTCACATCTCGTCAACAACCAAAGACTCTCTTGCAAGCATTCAACATCATGTCTATCAAGCCAATAGGAAGCCATAGATTGTTGGTAACTCTCTCTTGTTATCTTGTCTTTTTGTGTTTGATTTTTTCAAATTTTGATAGAAGACACTCATAAAACAAATAAGACAAATAATTACGACTCTTTAACTCTTGGTAACAAGGTTTAAGGCCCAAAGACCAATGGTATCACAGTTAGAGAATAGATTGAAAAAAAGCACAACTTAGTTAATCAGATAGGAGTGTAAACTTGCTATAGGTCCACCTCATTGTGGTTATCAATTTATGTCAACTTTAATTATGAAGTTTTCCAAGACAATTTTCACCATATGCCTCTTAGATATGATGGACTTGGTCTTAATTCTATGTGATTAATTGATGGATAAATTTTAGACATTTTTTTTAGTTGACGATAACTTAGAGTGTGTTTTAAAATTAATTATGTTATACTTTTTTCATAATATTTTGGATTATTAATAAATTATATAATATAATTAAAATGAAAAATAAGATAAAATATTAAATAATTTTGTAAAAAAGAAGTGTAAAAAATAACTCTATTTTTTCTAATATAATAATTTAATATGATGTGTTGTAAATATAAAAACAAGGTTTATATTTTATATAAAAAATATTAACTATTTCATGTTAATTATTAATCAATGCCAAATTTTAACGGTCCCATTCAAAAAGTAGATGGGTTTAGAGGGTCTTTACATTGAATGGATTATTGTCAAGTATTTCAAATGGTAACCATTATATGTTGAAATTTTATCACTCTTTTATTGTTATCTAGCGCCAAAGATTCTTCCCTCCATATATATTTGTTTGTTTTGGTATATATGTTTACTATTTTCTCTTAGCATCTTCTTTGTGTTTACTGTTGTATTTGACAACCTCTCTTACAATTCCTTATGTCTAATGTAATTTTAAGTATATGTTGTTCTATTCTAATCTTCAAGGAACCTCCAGAGAGGGCTGGTTCCCATGTTTCACCAATAAGCTAAGTTCTGCAACTTAGCAAGGGTGCAATATTGAGTGATAACAATTACTAATATAATTTTATTTTGTTATTATAAAGAAACATGAAGAGAAATTAATATTATTTCTTGTGAACAAGATCATAAAAGAAACACTAACATTTAAATTTCAATACGATCATTGTAGTGTCACTATACAAATTATTTAAATTACAATCTAGTATATTTCAATTAATTTAATTAAAATATTTATAAGTTGGATATACTTATATTTTATAAAACATTAAGTGCAATTGTTTATTAAAATATGTTTATTTTAAGATGTTCATTTTTAATGAAGTTTAATTTAAATTTGTTTGTAAGAGTTAATAAAGTATATAAAGTGATAATATAATTTGATAAATTGTTTTTAAAATGTAATTAAACAAAAAATTTAAAAGAGATAATATTAAAATAAAAAAAGTTAAAGATTAAAAATATTAAAATAAAAAAAGTTAAAGATTAAAAATATATATTTAAAAAACTAATTAATTATGATATTTTTAATTGTGTAAACGATTAATTTTATGAATATTTAGTTTAAATTAAGATAAAATAAATATTTTAATATAAATAATTTTTAAGGATTTTTTGTTAAAAAAATATTAAAATTGTAGTAAAAAACATTCTTAAAAAAATGAAACAAATCTTTAATAATTTATAAACTTGATCATTTATTTGTCATATGATTAGAAGAAGTTTGTTTGTATAGTATTTTAAGTTTCAACTTATTTCTTTCTATTCAATTCAATTCACATTATATTTAATTTAGCAATACATGTGACTATTTGAAACAACACTCATATATAAATTTCTTCACTTATCTATCATACATGACTAGAAGAAACTTGTTTACCAAGCATTCTAAATTTTATCTTTTTTTTTCTATTCAATTTGCTTTATATTCAATGTAACAACACATGCTATTTTTAAACAACATGTATATAAACTTCTTCACTTATATGTTAAATATGAATAGAAGAAGCTTGTTTGCCAAGCATTCTAAGTTTTGTCCTATTCTTTCTATTCAATTTGCTTTATCCAATGTGACAATACATATGACCATTTGTAAAAAGCACTCACATAAAAATTCCTTCACTTTATCTATTATATGATTAAAAAAAGCTTGTTTTTAGACTACATTTACTTTGAATTCAAAACTATCATATGATATATTGAAAATAAAATTTAATTTTTAAATATTGTACACTTGATAGATAGTCAATTATAGACAACTGTACACATATTTTAATTTTAAATATTATAAAGGACAGTTACAATATAGAAAGATGATTCTACATATATAAAAACTTGTTTCCCAAGTATTCTAAAGTTCATCCTTAGACCATGTTTGCTTTGAGTTCAAAGGTTTTGAATATCTTACGCGAGGTAGATATTCAGTGGGTGGCTAGAAAGAGAGTCGTGCATACCTCAAAGTGTTATGTTAGAGGTAAACTCCATCCCTTTTTGAGCTCACCCATGACGACAGCTGTTGCATGGCTAAATATATATATCCACATCCTCTCACTCTTCCGCACAACAAATAGCAAAGGCAGAAGAAGAGTAACAAGAGATCAGTAATAATGGCAGTGCCAAGAATCAAATTGGGAAGTGAGGGATTTGAAGTATCAGCACAGGGATTGGGGTGCATGGGTATGTCTGCCTTCTATGGCCCTCCCAAGCCTGAAAAGGAAATGATCTCCCTCATTCACCATGCTGTTTCCAAAGGCATTACTTTCCTGGACACCTCTGATGTGTATGGTCCTCACACTAATGAACTTCTCCTTGGAAAGGTAGGGTGCCTTCAATTAAAAGTAGTTAATCTGATATTCACAAATTTTATCTGGACTTTCATATGGTTTAATTTTAATTTGGAACTTTTTAACTTGATTTGCAGGCACTAAAAGGAATAAGAGACAAAGTGCAGTTGGCCACCAAGTTTGGAATAAGTTATGCAGGTGGGGTAAGAGACATTCGCGGGGATCCTGCATATGTTCGTGCTTGCTGTGAAGGGAGTCTGAAAAGGCTTGATGTGGATTGTATTGATCTTTATTACCAACATCGTATCGATACCAGAGTCCCCATCGAAGTTACTGTATGTACTCTACCCTTCTGTGTCGTCCTTTACAGATATAATATGGATTTAATTACTAAATGGGTGCTAGTATTCTCTTTTACCTTGTATTGAGCAACAAACTATATGTTGATTGGTTGAATTATAAGTTTTACTGTTTGAAAGCAGCGGATTGTAAGTTCCAAACTTATTCTCATTTTGATTTTCTCAATTAATGTTTGCTGCACAAGTTTGGGGTTGCTCAGATTTTAACGTATGATTCTGTATTAGATGGAGTTCAGTCTGGTTGCACTGCTTCCAGTATTATGCACTAATTCAAGGGTTTCAATTTCATCTGGAAAGTTGTCCTTGGGTTTTCATTTTTATGCAGACTTCTAAAGTGGAAATTTCGAATTATGTCTTAAGACATTTTGCCGTCTTGAGAATTTTGTTGATTCTCTATCTAACTATCAGTCGTTCATGATAAGCTTGAGGAAACGCATAATAATAAGTTTGCTTGTGTATCAGATTGGAGAAATGAAGAAATTGGTTGAAGAAGGGAAAATAAAATACATTGGACTTTCTGAGGCTTCTGCGTCAACAATTCGAAGGGCGCATGCTGTTCATCCAATTACAGCAGTTCAAATAGAATGGTCCTTGTGGAGTAGGGATGTTGAGGATGAAATCGTTCCAACCTGCAGGTATGTGGATTTTCTGGATTATACTTTTTCATCTTATATTTGCCTTATTTTGAATGATTAACACTTATTTTTTACTTTCAGGGAGCTTGGTATTGGAATTGTGCCATATAGCCCTCTAGGCCTAGGTTTCTTCTCTTCTGGAGCAAAGTTGGTTGAAAGCTTATCAGATAATGATTATAGAAAGGTATTTGCATCTGTAAATGTAGAAGTGGAAGTCTTGAACTTCATTTTGAGTAGTTATATATTTTTTTGTTGAGATAATCTTTTGATTTTGTGAAAGTATTATATTTGCAGAATCATCCTAGGTTAACAGGAGAGAATCTTGAGAAAAACAAAATTATATTTGAGAAGCTTACAAAAATTGCTTCAAGCAAAGGGTGCACCCCAGGGCAACTAGCACTTGCTTGGGTTCAAAACCAAGGAAATGACGTTGTACCAATCCCAGGGACAACCAAAATCAAGAACTTTGAGGAGAACATTAGTGTTCTTTCTGTGAAGCTCACACCTGAGGAGATGAAAGAAATAGAAGTCATAGTGTTCTCTAGTGGTGTCCATGGAGATCGATATGTTGACAAAGATTTTACATGGATGAATTCAGAAACACCTCCTCTCTCTTCATGGAAAGGCATATAAGTAATTTTTATAGTGTTCTCTAGTGGTGTCCATGGAGATTGATATGTTGACAAAGATTTTACGTGGATGAATTCAGAAACACCTCCTCTCTCTTCATGGAAAGGCATATAAGTAACTTTTATAGTATTATCATTTTATGTCTAGTTGTATGCAAGGTAAATAAGTCTATTCCACTCTTTTAAAATAAGGAGGACAATGTAACAATAAATTTTTGCTCCTTGGTTAGTTGTTCTCCTTTTGTCTGTTCTTTAGTGTCTTCATGTGCTTCATGCTCTATCCTTCTCTTTGTACAAGAGACTAGGCCCTTTCAAAATTCTTTCTTTGTTACCATAATAGAAAACATAGAAAGATATCTCTTGATACTGCAAAGTGTTGGCTCAAAGGACATAGCTTTTTATAATGTATATTGATTCCTATGTATGATAGGGTATCAACATAATTCAGCGTGCATTTTCTAAAATATATGATAAAAAGGCTATTCTTATTTTCTAAAGATGGTCTTATTTTAATTTTTATTAATAATATTTTTTCATTTGAAAGATACAATTTCCAAAAAGTCATGAAAATTAATTTAATATTTAAAGTAGATCAACCCTATTCATGTTCATGTTAGAGTAAATGATGTTGAAACTTCTCACTTCTGCATAGTATGTCATAGAAGGTATACTTAAAGAAGAAGATTTAAATTTGGCAAGTTACTATTTCAAACAATAAAATATCAAAAAAATTATTACTCTACTCCCTTAATTTCTAGTTTAAAAATATATGTCAATTCAAATAATTTAAAAAGAAAAAATAATTATAATAAATATAGGCCATCTTTGTACTTAAATTAATATATTAAGAAATATAATTTCATGTAATATGAAATGTATTTTTTTAATAATATTGTCTTATATCAACGACCAAAAAAATAAAATTGTCGTATATTAATTTATAAGAGTTTTTATATCTTCATATTTATACAAAAAAATGGTGGTGAAAAAAAATTACACCCTAAAATTCAAGCAAGATCATACTTTTAAATTCTAGTACTTGCATCAAAATGAGGTGCAATAATTATGCCCACAGAAAAATATATGTAAGATAATATGATAAAGAGCACAATTCTATTTGTGTGTAGAAGATAAAATATTTTTATTTACCAATCGCTATTTGTAAAGTAATATTTGAAATATGATGGTATTATTTTATTTTATTTTATTTTTAAAATATTATATTTGTAGCTTTAATAGATTTGAAGGGATAATGATATTATTGGCATAATAACATCTTATAGATAAAAATATTCTCTTACTGAAAAATAAATAGGAGACAAATAAAAATTGTCTTGTAAATCAAATTGACAAATCTATTTAGAAGACTAAGAATAAACTTGGTTACTTGGGATATGTGACTTAAACTTTTGTAGTTTTAAGAGGGTTTGACAAGAGTAGGAAAAAAACCAATCCAGTATTATTTTCATTCTATGGATATGATTATAATTTTAGGGTTGTATTTAGAATAATGTAAATACTTCCCAAAGAAAGATAAAACATAATAAAATATACAAGTATTTTAACTAAAGCCATTATTTTTAAATTATTTGGAATGACCAACAATGATATTGAACTCAAATGCCATTTCACTAAATATTTTCCCTTTTCTCATGTTTTAAACACTTGAAATGTAGCCTTGCAGCCATGAAAGTTTGAGATGCTAGTGTCCATGATACAAAACTTTAAAATAATGGTTAGTCTAATTTGAAGAGATGATACCCCCTTGAGAAAAAGAATCACTACCATATAGATTGGATGGTGAGGATTTTCTTTCTTCAAAAGTTTATAGAGTACTCCAAACTTTAGATGCTTGATATAAATACTGCCATCTAGATTGGATGGTAAGGGGTCTCATTTTAATTAGATTTGATGATTTCTCTTTCCATTAGTTAGACATTTTAATCATTTTTTATAATGATTTTAATCATTTTTTATAATGATTTTAAAAATTATTATAATTATTTTTTTATAAATTGAGTAGAAAATATGTTGACACCCCAAAGCTACAAGTTCAAAGACAATGTCTATAAACACCATTACTAGAACTTCAATAAACAAAGAATCTATAAAGCATAATACATAGGAACTACTTCTTGATTAAAGATCCATTATCGTCATATGTCTAAAACCAAAACTGATTAATATAAAATAGAATACTTTATCTTTATATGTCTCTAAAGACTACTAAGGTAGAGTTCCCACCTATTGGAACTTCTACTTTATCATAAGTAACATCAATTATAATAAATGCATTAAAAATTGTAAGACACTAAATAAATTATCATTTAATATTTTAAAAATAAGAATTTAAATATAATAAATCTTAACAAACAAGATAAAAGCATCAAGTTAAGTTCCACATTTACAATTTCAAATAATGTGCACATAATAATAGACTCACTATTAGTGTAAATAGAGTTATTATTCACCTAATTAGCTAACCACCTTTCTAGGATTGACTTATTCACACCTAAGTTAACTTAGGTTTTTGGATGCATTTGTCTCACTTCATAGCATTGAGATGTGCGTCCTCAACACTCTAGACATTTATTGTATGCATACTTGCCACTTGCTCACACACTTGTTAAGTGAGCTCAAAATTTTTGTACATTTGGATAGGTAGTCAATAATTGTCTCCTACCTTAGGTATCACCTCATCCACCTTGCCTATATATGCAAGGTTCGTCATTGTATTTGCACACTCTCATTTTTATTTTGATAGACATACTATTGTGCTCATATTTTGTTAACTTGTGGAAGGTTGTTTCATTCTCTTTGATCTTGACATTCTCCAACATGGTATAAGTCTTGAGAGCACATTCCTTCCTACATTAAGGGGAATCCTACACATAGCCCTATCAATAGAACATCGTGGAACCAAAAGAACACCGCATTGCGTCTAAAGTCTAAAGAAATAAAGAATAACCTTTCGTTTGAAAAATTGTAAATTTTTTACCATTCTACAAATAAGTTGTAAAAAATTAAAAAATAAAATAGCAAAGGGTCAGATTTGGCAGAGGGTCAATCTAACCCTCTACCCATCTTCCATTTAGTCAAAAAATTATGTTTTGCAAACAATTTGACCTGTTTGGTTCAAAATTATGCAAGGTGCCTAGTTTTTTGGCCTATTTCAGGCTTTATTGGCCATGCCAAGGTCACCATTGTTGCATTACAGATCAAAATTTCCCTTCTTTAGGGCTTTTTGTAGCCACACATGGCCTGCTTCATTGATATCAAGCTTCTATAGGTTTACTCTGAAAGGTGCGGCCTCATAATACTTAAGCAATCACCAGGCGACCTATCATCCATTGGCAGCAAGTCTAGGTGCTCTATAGGGAAGCATTACCTACATTTTTTTAATTTTCTGTCATACCTATGTGGCTTCCATCTACCTGTGTGGTCTTTCAATGCATCATCAAACTGAAACGGCCTCTCTTGCCATGCGAGCAACAGGGTTCAACGTCTGAAAGGCATTTGCAAGGTTTTTGGCAGTCTCTTGTGCACGAACTCTAAGGATTTAGCATATTTGTCAGGCATCCACAGTCCACTTATGTCCATTCTCTTCAATGCATCCACTGACCTCCAACCTTTTGGAACTCTCAGAACTTTCACACATACATGACCTACATCAACCTAAGATCTGCATGATTCAAACTCACGCAATTGACGTCTTAGCTTGCCTTCTTTTATTGCCACCACTAACTAGATAGCACTTTATTAGATCTCACTACCACCTCCACCATTTGGATGGTCTTTGCCTTTGTATCACTCTCTTGCATCTTCTTAATAGCATGGACAAGCCCCTTCAAATTAAGGGAAATTCTCTCCCTTGGTCCTTGCTATATCTTCGTTAAACATTGTAAATAAATCGGTCATAGAAGGATTCAAAAGGAGATCATGTTCTTATTGGTTGGAAGCTCATGGAGGATGGGAAGGATTTGCTAGGTGGAGAGTAGAAAACATTGAGATTGTATTTGTTGCATAATTATAATGGTGTCTTTTTATTTTTGTTGAATTAACCATTTGACGACAATTTCTCTTGTAATACCATGCTCTAATTGTTTGTATGGTTATTTTAATCTTTTGGGGTCACTGTTTATTTTTTTCATGAGTTTCTCAAATTCATACTTAATTTAATTGTAATCTTTTCACTAATAAATAAATAAATTAAAATCGATATAACTCATTCTCTTTCACCATGATAAATTCTCAACTTGATTTTCTTAATTACTTTTGTTTAGTTCCATAAGTTTGGGACTACTCATGATTCACTTTGTAATGATTGTAATCTTTTCATAAGAATTTGTAACACTATGTCTTGTCTCTAAGTGTTTCAATTTCAAGCAGGAAGTTGTCCTTCAATTTTTGGTTTTATATTAAATTTGTAAAAGTAAAATTCATATTCTAATTAAATCTTAGATATTTGTTCTTATCATCTTAGCAAGTTTTATGATTTAATGACTAGTTTTGTTGATTCTTTATTTAAATATTATCATTTGGTGATAAAATTTAGTAAATGTATAGCTATTATTAGATAATAATTTTTCTCTTGTATCTACTATAGATTGGAGAAATGAAGAAATTGGTTGAAGAAGGGAAAATAGAATACATTGGACTTTCAAAGGCTTCTCCATCAATAATTCAAAGAGCACATGGTATTCATCATATTAGAGTAGTTCAATTAGAGTGGTTTGTTAGAATTGTGAAACAAGCTGCACAAAACCACAAGCCATACCTGATCAAACAACAAATAAATACACCTTCCACACAAGAGATCTGCAAACAATATATACAATATTCTTCAACAAGAAAAAGCTACAGAAGAAGAGACTTTCAAGAATATATGAAAGCTCCAGATAATATCCGAGAGATATTTACAATAAAGGTTGAATGCTTATAAGAGCAAAGCCCTAATTGAGAAAGGAATCAGATCATGACAAGTGTTAACATCACATGAGATGAGACATAATGATCTAATATTAACTAAACTAATAAAGCATTCCTAAGTTTAGCTAAAGTGTGTGAGAATAAATTAGACTAATAATCAATTAAATATTAATTAATTATTAGCTAATGTATGATAACTCTAACACCCCCCCTAAGATGAACTTAGGGAGTAGCTAAAAACCCTAAAAAGAATGCATGTGGGTCCCGAAAAACAAGACCAAATAAGGTACCTATGTACAAACAAAAGATCTCTATAATGTGGAGAAATAGAGAAAACCTCGTGGGAAAAACTCCACTCCAAAAAGAGATGAAAGCTAAGTGAAGGACTAAAAAAGCCTCCAAACAAGAAAAGGTTGTTCCAAAATATAGGAATAAAGGAACATCCAGAAGCATGAAGAAGCCACAAACACTATCGAAGAATGTCTGTTGAAATGCTGAAAGAACAACCTTGTCTAAAACATATGATGATCAGGATCAAGAAGACAAGAATATGTATGAGTGCTCCCAACGACACTACTTGAATTTGATGGAAAAACATGGCAAACATCAAGAAATCAAAGATACAAATGGCACAAGTACCAATAGTTTGAAGAACTGATCAAGTGAAAAATGGAAGGTCACCTCTAGAAATAGGAATGCAAGAGTGTTCATATGGTAAGTGCTCTATCTCACTGAAATGCATGGGTAACTAGTTGATGCATTCACCTAGTACATAGGAACAAATACTGTATACATATCTCACTCCAATGCAAAACTAAAGAAGTAGTAGCACCAATAGTAGAAACCCCCCTATAATGTTGAAAAGGGAGATGTGTGACAGATACACTGAAACTGAATGCCTGAAAGTAGTGCATGAAGAGGAACCGAGAACATTTGAAGGTGCATTCATAAAAGTACAAGCAGATATAAAGGACGTGAAAATAAAAGTCACATACTCATGAGAAAGGTATGAAGGCAAAAAAAGGGAAAACATCAACCCCCATGGCACTTTATATCATAGTGAGTATAATAAGGAACATAGTGATGTGCAAGATCCCATAATATAGGTGCAATACAAAGGTACTTTATCTCAGTGCATTTACAAAATCATAAGTGCATGCAATGTGAGCCCATAAGGTCCAAAAAAGGACAACATGTTGAAAATACAATTCTCTAATAGAAAAGAGGAAACTAGTAGCACCATGATGAAGTACACAAAAAAACATGCACTTTAAAAAAAAAATGGCACCCAAAAATGTGTCTAGATGAAATTCTTTAAAAAACTCCCACCTCCAAAATTTGCAAAAAAAAAAAAGGGGATTTAGATCTGAAACCTGCAACCTTTGTTGAAGAAAGAAAATTTCATAAATTGAGAAGGTGTTCGCTGAATCCACACTCTAATGCCATGTTATAATTTTGAAACAAGCACAAAACCATGAGCCACAAGATCAAACAACAAACAAATACCCCTTCCACGCAAGAGATCTGCAAACAATATATGCAATATTCTTCAACAAGAAAAAACTATAGAAGAAAAGACTTTCAAGAAGATATGAAAGGTCCAGATAATATCCGAGAGATATTTACAATAAGGGTTGAATGCTTATAAGAGAAAAGCCCTAAATGAGAAAGGGATCAGATCATGACAAGTGTCAACATCACATGACATGAGACATAATGATCTAATATTAACTCAACTAATAAAGCATTCATAAGTTTAGCTAAAGTGTGTGAGAATAAATTAGACTAATAACCAATTAAATATTAATTAATTATTAGCTAATGTATGATAACTCTAATATGGTCCTTATGGACTAGAAATGTTGAGGAAGAAATTGTTGCAACCTGTAGGTATGTAAGTTTTTAGGGATATATTTCTTCTTCTTAAAGTGTCTTTTTTTTATGACTAAAATTTTAGTTTTTATTTGTAGCGAGCTTGGTATTGGAATTGTGCCATATAGTCCTTTAGGTTGTGGTTTCTTCTCTTTTGGAGCAAAGCTATTTGAAAATATACCAGATGAAGATTATAGAAAGGTATTTGGATCCATTGATTCTTCTTTGCATTACTATCATTTATTAGTAGTGTAGTTCTTTGGTACACATTTATATTTGTGATCTTTCAATTTTGTCATCAATTTTGATCCTTTCAATGATAACTATTGAATGACAAAATAGTTCTTTGTTTGCAAGCATTAGCTATTAAGAGCCATCATGTTAACTAAAACACACCAACGCTTTAAACTCTTATATTTTCAAGGGAAAATTTGTGAGTTCCATTCTAAACAATTCTAGGCATTTTTAGATTGTAGCAATTCCATTGCAACTTTTTGGGTATGTATGAGTCAATTATAAAGAAAGTGGGCACCTTAGTAAAAAATTGGATTTTTCCTTTGGTTAAGGACACATATCTACAAATAGGATGTTTTAAATTCATTTTATATTGTTTAACTAAGAATTTTATTTCATATATTTATAACTATGATGATATTTTATTTTGTGAATGTACTATTTAGTATAATATGCCAAGGTTTGTAGGAGAGAACCTCGAAAGGAATAAGGCTATATTTGAGAATTTGTTGCAATTTCTTGGAGAAAAGGGTGCACTGTGGGGCAACTTGCACTTGCTTGGGTTCAACATCAAGGGCATTATGTTGCACCAATTCCTGGGACAACCAAAGTCAAGAACTTGAGGAGAACATTGAGACCCTTTTTGTGAGACTTACACCTAGTCCAAGAAAATGAAAGAAACGGAAGACATAGTATCTTCTCATGGTGTCTATGGAGATCGATATGGTGCCATTGTCATGGATTCCACATGGATAAAGATAGAAGCACCCCCTTTATCATCATGGAAAGAGATATAAGTAGTTTTAATAGAATTGTCTTCCTATGGCTAGTTTTATGCAAGCTAAATGAGTGGATTCCACTTTTTGTTTTAAATAAGAAGGAAATATTCTTGATAAAAGGATGAACCTTTTGTAATGTTCATCAATCCCAAAGAATTATACGCTATATGTGATTTTTTTTAAACAAATTTGAGGTGTACATTTTTAAACACATGTGAAAAATAAGATTTTGTTTTGTTTTATAGAGATGATATTTTCATACCTTTTACTATATTCTTTGGATAAAAAAAATTATTTACTTGTAGAATGCAATTAAAAGATACATTTCTCTATAAGACAGTCTTGATAGGAAAATGGAAAGAAGAAGTGTGATTTGTATAAACTAGAAATAGTTAGAAAATGGAATGAAGAAGCGTGATTTGTATAAAATAGACTTTGGTTAGAACACTATCAAATCAAAGAGGAAGTTTCAAAAGGAAGGAGGGTTTATTGTAGCAAGAGGATAAATTTACTGGTCTTGTGGAGGAAGTATACTAGTAATAATGCAATCCACTTGATGTTGGATAATTTTTTACTATTCTCATCAGATCTTGATGTTGCTCCTTTTGTGTCTTTCCCTCGGCTCGATACAACTTTTGATAGTTCTTAATCTATTTCAATCACCATGTCAGAGGACTTTAAGTGGACTTGTGATGTTGCTAAATATATGGAGCTTTCTACTCCATTAGATATTCCTTTATCCTCTTCACATGTGGTTCCCTTGGAGGTGGTGGTGGGGGAGGATGACATTCCTTCTCCCCATTCATTTGGTTTGGATGAAGATATTTCTTGGAGAATCATCCAAAAAAAGGAAGATATGTATTCTTAAATTAGTTTCTACCTCCCATCACAAGGTTAAGGAGGCACAAATTGATAGGAAAAAGTCAGGCATTGTTTAACTACCTATTGTTTTCATTATTCTTTGCTTTGTGGAATTGAGGTCCATTGGTTTTATTTCATTGTAGCTTTACAATTGTCTCACTGTGTATAGGGTTTCAAGACCCCTTCAAAACTTGTTACTGTTGGTTTGTTGTAGTGGAAGTGGTCTATTATTCATTGGTTGTGCTTATCTTGTTAGACAACATTTTCTAAATGGTTTAAGGGTCCCTTTAAAACTTACTTTACCCTAGTTAAAAGAATGTATTAAAATAAATGATGTATAACATATTTGGTTGATGATAGTTGGTATTTAGAAATGCATTTACAAAGGGAAGTGTGTTCTCAAGAATTTTGCAAGGATATTCTTACAATTTATGATTGGGGGAGTTGTCTTTATTTGTTTGTCAAGTATTTTCTATTTTAATTTTTTGGGAATGACAAGTATAGTTGGTATTTATAGATTGTTGATTTATATTTTTGATCAAAATGATTTTGTCTATTAAAATACAAGAATGCAAACATTATTAAAATCTAAGGATTTTGGGGGTATTATTTATAGTGTGTGAAAAACTAGATGATGTTAACATTAAATAATCAAATGAAAAGAGAACTTAAAGTGAATGAGCAAAATGATAATGAAGTGATATTCTTGATTCAAGCTGACATATGCCAAATTATTTTTGTAGGGTTATTAGTGTTGTAATTTCAAAACAAGCATGAAGTACGCTTGGAAATGTATATCAAGTTACTTAGACAACACAACTAAAATAATAATTTAAAAAAAAAAAATTCAAAATGAATAATAGTGAATTGGTAAATAAATTTTTGGCAAAGATGTTTGTTTAATCAAGTGAAAATTTTAGATGAAAATATGAATAATCAACATGTTGGAGTAATTAGGACATCACTTGATAATTAATTAATCATTAATTAATTATTTTAAGTCCCTTATTACTTTATTCACTTAAGTTAAACTTAGGAGTGCTTTGTTATTATTAGATTGGGATAAATTTAGGTCTATCTGTCTCATTGCATGAGATTAAGACAATTGTCACAATCTAATGCAATCCTCACCTAGGGTTTGATTTGATTTGATTTAATAAGCATGCACATTCATTGTAATCATGAGATCCATTACAATTCATAACCATTCAGGTTAATTCATTACACATATCAATGCTCTTCTAGATTCAATCTTTTTCTCTTGGTTGCATAGCAAATCAGTTGCTTTGATCTCTTAGATGTGATAGGCATTTTGGTTGCAGGGATTTTTGGGAGCTATGTGGTTCACTATCAACTCCAACATGGTATCAGAGCACCAAAGTTGTGAGTTCATGTCTGAATTTTGAGAAATCCTATCTTGAAAAAAAAAAACTTTTGGTTTTTTAATCTGTTTTTCTAGAAAAAAATTCAAAAAAGCCATCATCAATTTTTTTCAAATTTTTTTATTTTTATTTTTTGCAAAAAGGTTTTAAAAGCATTAAAAAAAAAAACTTTTAAAACATTTTGCCACCCACTAGCTACCAGCCAAGGTTTTTTTTTTTCCTTTTTTGACCTATTTTTGTAAATCGGTCGTAACTTTTGCAATGATGTTGAGATCAGACAAATGAGATATCATTGGAAAGCTAGTTCTAAGCACTTTTTAGTGGTGTAGATTTCATTATCATATTTTTCTTATGGTCCCATATTTATGTTATGTTCTAGAGGTGGCTTCACTAGAAATATTATTATTATTTTATGTCTTCTAAGAATTATATTTTATTAAATGTATGCTTTCATGAGTTAATTGATTATTATTTGTTTATTTATTAATAATATTAAAAATATTGAAAATTGATTTATTTAAATTAATATTGAATAAAAAGATTGTACATAGTTTATATAATAAAAGTGATAAATGTGTTATCTTTTATACTTTTTAAAAGTAAGTAGTAAAGAATCTCATATGCGCTTATACATTAATATCAAAACACATCTTTTTCTCACACAATAGATAAATTTTTACAACTGTACAAATAATACTAAAATTAACATTCAAAATAATTATAAAATTAAACTAAATGAGGTATTATTAAAAACAACTCTTAAGTAAATAAAATACTTGGAAACTTTTTTAGATAGATGTATTTAAGATATTTATACTAGTTTCAAATATTATTTAAAATAAATAAATACAAACTATGGGAAAGGGGTAAATATTTAGTTAAGTCTAAATACATGTGCACATGTACAAGTTTAATTACACTTTTCAACGTGTACAAAACAAAAGATAATGTGATTACAAGAGAAAACCACCTTATAAATCATGATTCTTTGAAAATGAAAAGCACAATTTCTCAACATATTACATCTCCACACAGTTCTACAAAAAGATAAAGTGATTAGAAGAGAAAATCACCTTATAAATTATGAGCCTTTGAAAATAAGAAACATAATTTCTCAGTAAATTATAGATTACATTGTACACACTTTTACAAAATCTACCTTTTTTGAAAAGGAAAAAAAGTCAATAAGTTACATTTCCACATGATCAATTAACAGACCCTAAATTACCATAAATAAATGTACATTTTTTTCTACTTGGGCCTTCACATTTACCATCCACTATTTCTCTCACTTCCACTTGACATCTCCCATTTTAAATAAGGTACAAGCAATTATATTTCTAAACATTTTAATTTCTAACTCAACCAACAAAATAAATACAACAAAGAAGTAAAAAAACTTATAATCTCTTTTTTTTATGTACAATTCAAAGTTTTGATAATACAGGAAAACAAGTTTTGAAGGGACTCAAAACCCTTTACAACTTAAGATACAAAATGTTGCTTAAAATAAATTCCCATAAGACGCCAACAACATACTAGAACCAAAAAACAACAAGACAAAAGGGTGTTGTACGAGAGATAAAATAGTAAACTAACAACAACACCCAACAACATCAAAACAACAAAAAAATATAGGAAATAAATCGAGACCCAACAAAAAACAAACAAAAGACAAAAAGAGAGCGAAACACTATTTCAAACTGCTTAAGGTGTTGACCACCTCAAGCTCCTAGCTCTTGTGCACTTCAATCATGTCTAACAACTCTTTCTTCTCATCTTCAAAGGACTTTTTCCATTCAGTAGATCCTCTAACAACATGCCCTTTACCAACAACATACTAGAACCAAAAAACAACAAGACAAAAGGGTGTTGTATGAGGGATAAAATAATAAACTAACATCAACACCCAAAAACATCAAAACAAAAACACAACAGGAAATAAATCGAGACCCGGCAGAAAACAAACAAAAGACAAAAAGAGAGCAGAACACTATTTCAAATTGCTTAAGGTGTTGACCACCTCAAGCTCCTAGCTCTTGTGCACTTCAATCATGTCTAGTAGCTCATTCTTCTTAGCTTCAAAGGACTTTTTTCCATTCAGCAGACCCTCTAACAATAGGCCCTTTACCATCATCTTTTGCACCTTTTTTTACCTTTTCCTTTGGTTGAATGCTCTTTCTCCATTAGCTCAGAGAAATACACTTGGTCCTCCTTGAGCTCAATAATCTTTTTGAATAGGACTTCCAAAGAGTCTGCGTTATTTTTCACTGAAATGTGGCTTGTATAGAGAAGCTTCTTAATGTCTGCATTTGTATTCAAAATCTTGGCTTCTAAACCATCCAATCATTCTTCACATAGGAATTTGAAGTCATGGAAAGAATCCTCAAGGTCCACAATTCTGTCAATCAGAATGTCTAGCACCAAGTCTTTCAAAACATTCTTCAAGTTTTCCTTCAAACCCCTTATTTTAATGTTAATCTTATTGAACTCTTGAAGAGTCCACTTAGCTAACTTAAAAGTTCCAATGGCCCCAGCCCTAGCCATGTCCAACAACTCAAAAATTGAGGTAGAATCATCATCAAGGTAAGAAAAGTCCTCAGAAAGGGGATTTACCTTTAGAGGCTCCAATTTTGCACTCTTCCTCTCTGCATCCTCCTCTTCTTGACCCCTAATCTCTTCTTCTAGCTCCACATTGGGCAAGGTATTAACTGGGGAGTCACGTATTTCTACCGCCTTTTCACCAGAAACCTTCTCCTCACCAATCACTTTGGAATCCTTTGCATAAACTTTCGAAGCCTTGTTCTTCAATTTAGCAATATGTTTGGATGCCCTCCTCAACTTATCCTTAGTCTTCGTAACCAACACATTTTCTTGCAAACCCTCCTCATTACCTCCACCATCAGCTTCTCCCTGACCAACAACCAAATCCTTATTTCTAGGAGAGGATTCATCTGAGCCCAACTCTGTATCCTCACTGTCAGAAAGAACAAGGCACTTAGTTGCCCGATTGCTTTTAAGGCTACCCTTCTTCCTCTTTTTCGAGGATGTAGCCACAAGGGACGGGGAACCAACATCTTCCTCTTCATTCCATTCCTCTTCATCTACAATTATAGTATCTGAGCCTAATGAACTAGAAACTTCACTTGAATTCTTCTCCTTTTCCTTAATAGCAGGGGCAGGGAAGAGAGCCTTAACATGCTCCATGGTTAAAATAATGAAACCTTCATGGAGGATCAAATCCCTCCTATTTTTTAAATGAGCATAGACAAAAAAATCCATGGAAGATAACAAAAAAATGGAAAAGAGATAAACAAACCATGCTTGAAATGGTTTAAAAGCATGAAATGGTGACCTAGGATAACAAAAAGCCTACCTTCCAGGGTCCAATAGCGCATTATCACCTTTACAACATCTACCCATATCTTCTTGAGGGACTTGTGTTCATAACCCCAACTTTCCATCTTATTCAATTTTTTCCACTCATCATCTTTGAAAAATTGGGCCATTACTTCCTCATTGCTCTTCTTGTCTTTGTAAAACTTATAGCCAACCATCGACATCCTATTCATTGATGCAATAATCTCCTCATTTACCTCCACAACCAAGCCCTTTATTTGAAGATTGTAGCTATGCCAACAAGAAACAAATTATGTCGAGGCATTTGGGTCATGCCCATGCAACCTTTCTAAAAAAGGCGTGAAAGTCTCGTGACAGAGACTCTTCCATAGCTTATTTTTCTTCCTTAGGCCCGCACAAGAGTGTGGCTCTATTCCACTTCTATAGCCACCCATGTCTATAAACACCAGAAGAAGGAAACCCTTGTGATAATCGCACAACCAAATTCCAACAATCCAAACTAAACCCAAAAAGCGTGTGAGATGGGAGATGGTACTAAAGATTAAATGCCACCACCACATCAACTCGGCCCACACCATCATTTCTCATTAAGATCCTCACTTTCTCAAGAAGGATAGAGCCCTCCTCCCATGCACGATACTCATTTAACTTGACAACCTCATTGGAAAAAAAATCAGCCAATGAGTTTCCTTCTCAGAAAATGTGAGATACACAGGTCTCTTCACAAGAAGTTAAAATGATTATAGTATCTTTAATTAATTGATCCACATTCCAACTAGGCTGATGAGTGTCAAACAGATAATTGATGATATTTAAAGAATCGCCTTCAACCCATATTTTGGAGTAACCTTTGTTCATAGCATATTTTATGCTTATAAACGCAACCTCCGCCTCAACACAGTGATTTGTCCATTTTCCCAACGGGGGTGCCATTGTGCCTAAGAGTCTCTTCAAAGTTATTATTAAAAATAACTTTTAATAAATTTTCTTGACACTAATATTTCTTAGAATTTTTTAAATAGATGTATTTAAAATATTTATAACAAATCAATCAAGATTTTTCTACACATTTCAATTTCAAAGTCAAACAACAAAATAAATACAACAAAGAAGTAAAAAAACCTAGAATTTTCTTTGACTTATAATTCAAATTCAACAAATTATAATTATATGCAGAAAATTCTATATATATATGAGAAAGTACCAATAAATTTTATTAGTTATTTTTTTATACTTTTCTTATTCACTTTTTACAAATACCTATATATTATAGAAATTTTATATTTGTAACTTAAATTAAATATAATTACAATAGTTAAATTTACATTTTATATACTTACATTTATTTTATTTTTCATGCATTTTCATATTTATAGTGTTTCATGTAAATGCATTTATTCAACTCCCTCCCCCACTCACCAACAAAGAGAAAATATAATTATAGGTTTGAATTTTTTTCATATATATAATTGTCATTCAATAATTTTTACATACCTATAGGTTTAAGTTTGAAAGTATTCCATACACACCCTCCACTAATGCTTTCATAATAAAAAGTTTAATTAGCCCACATTTTAATAACATTGACATGCATTTTATTAACATGTTGGTGGAATAAAATATGATGTGTGAGGCCTTTGATTTTATATTTAAATCCTGAACTTTATCACTCACTCTTACACAGTTATTTTTATATGCTTTTTTTTCTTAATATAATTGTAGGTCTACAATGAAATGCAATTGTATGCTTTCAAATATTTCTTACATATATTTGTATGTCTAGAAATTTTGCATACACATAATTATACGTTTAATTTTTTTAAAGACACGATAAGAAAGACTTAACAATCTGCTAAAACTACTTGGTATTTTAATGTATCATAGTCATAATCAAATCTTCAATTTTATCCAAACAAAGAGAAAATAAGAAGATTCAACTATCATGCCTTTGTCCACTTTAACATTGTATATATACCTTAGACTTACATCTAAGCATAATGACATTATTAGTATTGTTTGGAAACTTGTATATGAAATGTATTGACATGGAAATATAACTTGGGGTATATTGGGTAGGGTTGTAAAATATAGGGAAAATAGAGTCCAATATTTCAAAGGTTGATGATCAATATGCACTATTATCACATTTCCCATTAGATAGTGTTGAACTACTTTACCATTGAAACTAAACTGTATAACTCATTTTATTCTGCATCAATATAGTTTATAATAGTCCCTTTGAACATTTTAGAATGACAAAAAATGGTTTTGTCTCCTTGTAGCAACAATGTGAGGTCATTCCATAATCACTTGAATGGGTTTCTACTTTGAATAGTTGTTCTAGATTAGAGAGTTATATAACTTGTTTCATTCTTATCATATTCTTAATCTCTATAAAAAAGATATTTTTTTACTGCCCATTGAAACTTCTTACCATATATCCTATAATTACATGCAATGGGGCAACCGCATAAGAAAATCCTAGTTTTTGATACAATGTTTGGATTTGGAAAATTTACTATTCCTTTAACTTTGGAGGGTCTATCATCAACCATCCATTTCACACCACATGACCAATATACACTAATGAGGCCTTTGTAAATTCTTTAGCATTCAAAAGTATTTTTTTCTCCATAATTTGGAAAGCCTTTTCTAGGGTAGTTCATAAAATTGCACCCTATGGAAATTTCACACTTACATATTTAGGCCTACCTCATTTATAATAAAATACTATAAGTTAGAATTTCATGACTCTGACTTCATAGGAGACAATGATGAAGAACTAGCAACCTGAATGTGCAATTTATGCAAAGTTTTGGTTGGAAACTTGCATGATGTGTGGATGTCTACGCGACATGCTAGCATTCTTGTGCTTTCCAAGATTCAATTGTGAATATTCCACATTCCTTGGCTATGACACGTGTAGTAGTGGTAAGGATGTATGTGTAACAACTCCTCCTACCCATGCAAGTTAACAAAACTCTATTTTTCACTCTCATTTCATTAATGGGATCTCTCTTGAACAAATTCTTGTCACTCTCTCGCTCTCGTAGCGAAGCTCTATCAAAATAATCTCTCAAGCAATAGTCAAGGTTTCTCTTGCATGCAAATCCATCGCGTCTATCAATTCAAGAGGGGAGCCATAGGCTGTTGGTAATGCTTTCTTGTCATTCTATTGATCTTGTCTATGCAATCTTATCTTTATTTATTTACATTTGTGATAGGGGCTCTCCTCCTTGTGGGGGTTTTTTTTATCACATGTCTAACATATTCGTGATAAGTGTTCTCCTTATTTGTGGGGTTTATTTCTATTACACATCTTTATTTTATGCATTTTTATCTATTTCAATCCTATTTGGTTGTCTGTGGATGTGGAAACACCTAAACAGGGGTTTGAATAAGGAAAAACCCTAAACAACCACCAACATTCTTTATGTTTTGTTTGTATTCAGATGGACAGGTTAGCAAGTCGGGTATTTTAGATTTTGGGTTTTTATTATCTTTTTTATCAAAGATGACAATGAGGGATGTAGACATCTGCATGATGCATTGGCATTTATGGTCAAGAGATAATCCTCTTAAAGGTGTAGTCTTTATTTTATGTGCTTTCCATTTTTGTATATCAGAGAATTTAATTCTTTCATTTGTTACCATAATTAAGTGATTTTGTTTTTCTTGTTGTTTATAAAGTTGAGCATTAATTCAATTATATTGTATAGACATTCTTTATTATTTATCTCATCACCTAAGCTTTGATCTTTGAGGTAATTGAGGGATATTTTCTCCTTAAGACCCCATCATCTTGAGGGTAGTGAATCCCCTCCTTTACATCTAGATGTGGTACACATTCTTCACAAATATTAATAAATACCAAGACATCATCCAAGTATAGTATGAAACATTAGTCCATGAGAAGCATTAATATCTCATTCATAAAACATGTAGATTTTGTTGGAGCATTAAATAAATCAAATGACAACATTAACCACTCATAAAGATCTTACTTTTCCTTCAACATTATTTTCCATATATCATCCTCTTTGATTATAACTTTATGATACCTTAATTTAATTTCTAAGTTCATAATGAACTTGGAATGTTGAATCTAATCTATCCATTCATCAATTTGGGGTAGAAAGTACCTATTTTTATAGAAATTTTGTTCAAGCCTAATAGTACACACACAAAATGTTTCATGCCTTTTCCAAATTAATAATCAAAGATATGCAAGGGGATATGATTCGCTTGCTCACCCCTTGTTCCAATATACTTTTAAGTTGATCCTTTAGTTCACTAGCCTCTACCACACATTTATGGTGTTTCCAAAACCTTTTACCTTAGTCGAGCTTCAATGATTTTGGTTGCTTTTATGTCATGAAAATTAATTAGGAAGATTTTTTTTATTCTAGAAAGAATTTTTTTTTGGAAATAAGTTTTAAAACTATAAAATTTATAAGTCTCTTCACTTAATGTCTATATTTCTAATATTTTTTAAATTTTATTTAAAAATTTGATAGTTCACAAATTTAAAAAATTGTGACCAATTCCTTTTGTTGGCAATTTCACGAGTTAGTGAACTCTTCAAAAATTGAGTCTCTTTTCTTGGTGTTTTTTCAAGTTCTCAAACATTCATTTTTTATGATAAATCTAATCCTTTAATGTCAAAAAGTTTTATGTTTCTCAAACTTCTTTAAAACATTTACAAATCTTGTCTAAAAGTTTTGAAGTTCTTTGTTTTAGATAATTCACAAGTTTGTGAATTTCATGAAATATCAAAAATGTTGGAAGATTGATGGTAAGCTTATCCAAAAAGGTTTTTAATTTGGACTGTCAGTTGGTTTGCAAGTTCTAAAAATTTCCAAAGCACTAACAAAGTTTTGAAACTTTAAGTAAAAAAGTGAAGGTGGTATTGTGTTAGCATTTTAGTGGGATCCTAAAGCTTCCAACTCAAAAATAGCTTCAAAAGACTAATTTAATGCATAAATAGGGGTTTTCACAAGCTTATTTGTTATTACATCTTATTTTCAAATTGAGAATCCTTCTTGTTGCAACTTCTTTTTCTCATTTTCAATGTTTATCACCATTCTTCCCTTGCAATCATTGAGAGGTAAGCACATGTTTTTCTTCACTTTAAGGGGTGTTTAGGGTTTTTGATTATAGATTTTCAAAGCTTCTTCTTGCTACATATTGTGTAATTTTTGAAATTCAGTGTTGTTCAACCTATCTTTTAATTTTAACTACAAATACTAGTAATATTATTCATTTTTAAACAATACCTTAATGTTTGTTATCCACCAATATTTTATTGAAACCTTAGCTCATTGTCTCTAGAGTTGATTTCTAAGATTTACAAGATGAAGTACAAATATTAGGGATATGGAAATCCCACCATTATTCACAATTTTTTGGTTGAAGTGGGGGATAATCAACTTGGGCATATTGATATGCAAGACTTCTGTAACAAAATGCAAGAAAACCCATAACACCTATACTAGAGGAAATTTTTGAAATTGGATTGGGTCATGTTGGTGGATTACCAATATTGTCTCAGTGCACTATACTTATCAATATTATTAGAAGGTGCCACATGGACTTAATAGGGCCCTCTAGCCAATATAAAAATTGTTTTTATGAATTATTACAATGGGCCCACTTAGCTAGCTCCATTATTAGACACCACATGGTAGCATTTGATTTACTTCTATAAATTTAAATTTCCATGAAGGTCCCACAAAGACAAACATCTTTCATAAATTACATTAACCACATTACTTAATCTATTAAGTACTAATGATAATCAAAACTCATAATATATCACCTTCAAAATCAAGGAATTCATAAGATATTTGCATGAAAAATTTCTCATGAAGCTAATCTATTAATCTATAGAAGTTCACAAAATCATGCCATTTGATCATATCATTTATTGTATTCAACCTCGTCCTCAATCCATGGTAAATATCACTTGTCCTCTAAAATTAATGGCATAGATGATATAGTGAACATTAGTTTGATCTATCAATTAATAGAAGTTCATTTACAAATTCCATGTGCCATAATCCTTTTGCATCTTACTAAAATATCAACTACTTAGGCCCATTCAACCATCCATAGATATATAGAAACTAACCTTGAGTGATTCGCATTGACTTGTTTTATCACCAATAGGGGCCAATCACATATTTTCTAAATATTTTTCTTTATGAAGAACTAGCTCAAGACCATGATCCAATGAGAATAAAAAAAGCCATGAACCTATTTCCTAAAGCTCCAAGGTAGATGCACTTATAAGTATGATGTGTATAGTATTTATAAAATAGAGAATGAACATTTTCTTACCCTTTTTAATCTATGTATTTGTAGAAACCAATTGTTATAGAGCAATATATGAATCCTTAAAAACATAATTACTTGAAAATAATTATGTTTTGATCAATATCAATAATGAAAATAATCTTAATTTGAAGTGATCATTAAATTCATTTTATTAAACAATTATAATCACTCTCAACAATAATTAATCTTAAGTCTTATTATTCAAACCACACAAGAAATTTAAAGTATTTGACCATGAATCCATGTGAAATATTTTCATATGGCCATGAAGGTACACATAATTTCATGAAAATGGATTTTAGTGTCATGAGGACAACAATACCATATAGGCATACAATAAATGTCTAAACAAAGCCATTTATATGCATACAATAATATTCATTGGTAAAATACACATATATGTGTATAAATGACATATGGGTTGGAAAAATATAAATATACATGTACATGCCATCTAGGCATACAAAAATGTCCAAGCATAATAGCTATGGAGTAGCATTAAACAAGTGATGACTTTGGCTTTGCTAGAAAGATGGAGAACCAATATAATAATCAATAACTTTCCTCCATCAATTAGACCTCCTAGAGGCTTAATATTTTTTGTAGCTCAATCAAACATTATATGCGCATTAGTATAGAAAATGTGTCATACAAAATGATAAATAAATAACTGCATATTAGAGACCAATGATCCTCCTCAATCATCTTCTACTTATCATCATCCACCTAAGGGTCATGTGCGTGAAGTGGATTTGTCACCTCCTCGTATAACAAGAATGAAGAAGAAAATTAGACTAAAAATTAATTATTAAATAAAACAACACATACATCATCTACCCTAATAATTCTAATCTCTATTGATCCACAAATATTAGGAGCAGTGTATGATGACTTCATCAACTAAAAATAAGAACAATGTTATCTAACACAAACTTAGATAAAAATATTTTTACATATATTGATTAAATTAGTAAAATTTATATTAATTAGTGAAAGTTGATAACTAGTAGTACCACCAATGTGACCCAATGTTAAACATTCAACATCTATCAATTCATCATCAAATTGTCATTTTAAGATTAACAATGCTATATATCAAAAAATTAACATGTAGAATATCTACTAATTTAATTCCAAATTACATACTTGTGGACTTAACACACCCACATAAGCATGTGATGAAATGATAGTAGATGTGTGATGCATACTTTAACCCTAGAATTCTATAATAAAATTACTTTTTTACATTCAAATTTATTTATAATGGATTAAATATAAATTTTAAATTTCAATACGAAATATATTAAATTGTGAAACCTTATTGAAAAGTACTTGTACCTATCAATACAAAATGTAATATCAATTAACTCATCATTTAACACTTTATTATAGAAGCAGGATGTGCTCCACCCTATGTATTATACTCAAAATATGGAGCATCATCTTCAACATGTGTACCAACATTATGACATGTATATCACGTGTTGTATACCTCATCCCAAAATCCTCAAACCTACAATCACATGTAAAAAAATGAATGAAAAACATGTGGTGATAGTTGACACCTTAAAGGCTTGCCCTCATCATCCTAGGAAAAATGCCTACTATATTGTAGCAAAGCCTATGTAAGTGAATTGATGGACTACAAAGTCTTTACATTGACACCGATCTTCATAATGAAAAGGATGCACGATATATTGAATAGATGGGAATCAATTGCCCTCTCTAATTGGCCCTAGGAATGACATTTGTCTTTATATTTTAAGAAAGGCATTTACATCTACAATGTAAATCACACATAAAATAATTTAGAATTTCATTCTTGAAACAAACAAATAGAGCTTCCAACACCATCCACCACCTACCCCGTAAGTTATCCTTTATTCCTTGGTGTTAAAAGCAATTACTAGAGAATACTTTGCAACTTACATGCATAGGTTGATTAGTTCTAAGGTCTACAAATATTACACATAAATCATTTTTCATATTTTTTTAAGTTTCACTTGTTTGTAACATTGTTTTGTTGCATAATATTGGTGGGCATTTCCTCTATAATTTGTCCATGTATTTATTTTACCACTAACTAAATCTGTGTGAGATATTATCAAATCGAATGACATTGTAAGAGCTTTTCAATGTGTATTTATTGCATTTGAGTTTTTTAGGGTTTCTACTAATTTTTGAAGCTTTTTTTATTATGTTCATTTTTCCTTCAATTTTTTTCTTTGGAATTGTGAGGATGCCTTAAAATTGAAAGAGAATTTAATGGGGGGTTATTATGTTCGTGCTCTTTTACATTACTTTCATCATGCATTTCATTGGATATATGAGGGTTTGAAGGTGATGAGGGGTTTTGATGAGCTAAATAAAATTTAGTGAACAAACATAAATCCAAATAAAAATTGTTTCAAGTTAATTGAAATTGCTAAAGATGAAAAAAAGAGGAAAAATGGGACACAACCCTATTTTATCTTTTTTATGAGAGAAAAAAAATCAAGTGCATTTAGATTTAATAATGACTATGCCTTAACCTTGACATTACCAAACCGTAACACAATTGATTATAACATGCTATTATTTTTTATTAAGGTAAGAATGGGTTTGAAAGGGTCTAAAACCTTTTACAAGAAGAAAAATATAGAAATAAGAACAATAAAGAAACAACAACAAAATCGACATTACAAAACCATTATAAACAACCAACCCAAAGACATGGTGGTTTGAAAATTATTTCAAAGATTTTTGTTTAACCACAATAAAAGGATTCTTCTCCTCTAAATTTATTTTCTTGGAACAAGAAGAATTGATAAGATCATAGGCATAATCCTCTTCTAGCCTTGAAGCTTTAAAAGAAAAATCAAACATTGTACTATCCACAAGAGATTTTTCGTTATTATTTTCCTTCTACAGCTTGTCAAAGGATGAAACAGAATCCTCCATAACTTAGCAATATTATATTCCTTTTTCCTCTAGAAAAAAATGGTGTTTCTTATTATTTGAGCAACTCATAGTAGTGTAGACACGTAAAATATACCGATTGACATTGTGCATCTGATCCCGACCTACTAACATCACTTCGTCCTGAATCATCCCACGGTCTAACCATTTAATCAAATCTCCTTATCTAATTAAATTCATAAATATTCCTCTCTTAATTAAATAAACTAGTTATTTAATTAAGTCTCTCTTTTGTTAATTAAATCAATCATCTTGATCTAATTATCCCTATTTTATTAAATAATCAGTTTTATTTAATTAAATCCTTAAGGTCTATCCATTAAATTAAATAAATTAAAACCTTGTTTAATTTAATTAACAACCATCTCTTTTTAATTAAATAAATCTTTATTTAATTATTCTCTTATCATATTCCTCTCTTATTTGATTAAAATAAATCCATAAATTTGAGTCAAATAGGTCACATCATCTAATCTCCTATTAAATTAATTAACCCTTGACTAATTTAATCTCTCATCATGTCACATCCTCTAGATTTTGCAAGTTGCACATGAAAATAGATTTAATTCATTTATTAAATCCCTATTTTCCTCACAAGGTATCTTTTGGAATATTCTCTAAGTTTGAATTCAAAGAATTCCAAGTGGACATGTACATCCAACAAGGCAATAACTCCATCTTAAATGTCCTTTTCCTTGAGCCAAGTGGCATTTATTGCATTTTCCCTTCCCTCTTACAAGTCATTTCAACAAATTTATTGGCACAATCCTCTAACTTTGCACATCCTCCATCCACTCATAGGTTGACAAGTGGCATCTTGCTATTGGATGAATGTTAGTCTCACATTGCTTCATTTTGGGAATTTCTCCATCTTATCATTCTATAAATAAGAGGCTTCATTCCTCATTTCAACATCCGCAAATTATGTAAAGTTACCATGCTCAAATATCTCTCAAAATTTCATCAATCACCTTTGAGTTCTTAGCTAGGTTTTTGCAGATTTTGGCTTGGAGCTCTCATTCATCATCATCAAAGTGGATCAATCTCCATCAACATATTAAGCTTGCATCTTAGGGATTGGGAAAGTGCCAATTTTCACATCAAATTAGCACCAATTCCCCCATGGGATCATGAGTTTGCACATTTAAATTAGGATTCAATCTATTTTGTTGTTTTCATTTTGCTTTTCATTGTTTATCTTCATAATTTGAATTTTGTAAATGGATTTCATGGGGAATCCTTGTTTTAGCTTGCAATCTCTTGTTTAACTTGTTTATTCTTATTGTTTTGTAGGTGCTAGGATTGGGGTTCACACATTTGGAGTTGGAAGGAGGGAAACATCTCATTCTTTTCCACTTTTCTCACAAAATTCTACGTTTTTGCTTACATAGAAAAATTCCCATGCTGAGAGCTCAATGTCATTGTTTTCGCACCACTGACTCTTCAACGTCGCCATATAGCACCGTTGGAAACTCAAACTGTGACGCTAGTCTTCCCACCTAAAAAAATGAATTTCTAACTACACTGCTTGACCATTCTAACCTACATATTTTTCAAAGAAATCAAACTGCAATGTTGGGCAAAAGGGCAACACAGTTGAGCTCACTATCCCGACATGGAGCGACGCTGATTGGTAAGCAGTGCTGTGAGAGCACCGCTGAGAAATCAAACTCCGATGTAGTCACGAGTTGCATTGCTGGCAGGGAGTGAAAAGTGGAAATTTAATTTTAGCACGTGCATTTTGTCATATGATCAATTTGTCTTTTGTTTTCTAATTTCTAATCTCTGTATTTTGCAGAAACTAACTGGTTTTCTCACTTGTTGGTTGGAATTGAAGACGAAATAGAGAGAAGTATGAGGAGGATTGTAAGGCCCTGCCTCATGTGTGATTCACTTTACATTACTTTCATATGCGCATTCTATTAACCAATGGTCAAAAAAACTAAAAGTGAAAGGATAAAGTGACTATGTGTTATCACTTATTAGTTCTAGTTGGTATTATGAGGTTACTCTTACTTCCTAGATGAAATATTTAACCCTATTTAAGTATTTAGTATGTTATCATAGTAGATAATTCTTGAACTCATTAAATTATTTCCTAGAAAATAACTCTCTATGTGCCTATGTTGATTCCTCTAGAATTAGAGTTTCTTGTAAATTGAGTCATTAATTGTCACTATTTGACTTGGTGGAAAAAGGGAGATGAATTTTGGATTGATATATGTACAATATTTTAAAATAGGAAGCATGATAGAAATTACCATTATCATGTGATTTAAATAATTTTGGTTTTATCTTGGAATGATACCATGTGGTTGTGCTCCACAAAATAAAATTACAAGTGTTGAGAGAAAGAATTAACTTGAATATTTATTTTGACCCTAATTACTAGGTTATGCAAATATGTGTTAGATGTAAACAATCATGGTTGTGAAATCTAGGAGCTAGACCTTCAACTGGTCAAAGTTAAGTGGAAAAGGTTTGTGCATGGAAATATTCAAGAGAGGATAAATCCGGTGGTCCATACGAAAGCATGTTGGTGGTGTATAAGCTTATTTAGTATCAAATATTATCATTATTAATTAGGAAAGTATCAATTTGATTACTATAGACTATTTCTTACATTGTTATCAATAGTTTGATGTTTTACAAAAGATATAAATTGTTTATCATTAGCATAATACATTTCATGTTGCGAGGCTAGAGGTACCCTACACCTTACAACACTTATCCTATAGTAAAGAATGAGGTGGAAGTAGTAGGAGACTATTTGGGAGCAATAGGAGGCAATGCATGAGTTTCAACCACAACCATATTAAAAATAAATAAACAAATAAAAAAAATATTATTTTTAATGTTTCATTCATAAATACTTATATGATATATTTTTGGCGTTATTCTAAGATGCAAGATGAATGTGTTGAATTCAAGCATGCCATTTGAAAAATAATACAAATAATGGTCGATGCTTTCCTCAATTCAAGATTTTTAATTTCTCTAAGAAAAGAAATCTAAGGTAGAACCACCACAAAACAATAGGTTGTGGAGTAGATCAGTAATCTGGGTCGGTTGGCTCATTTACAATGAAGGTATGGGCTAGGCATTAATGTGGGTTGGGTGGATACGACACCTAGGAAGTTGCACTTGGCCCTTGGAAAAACCAACAACCAACATTATATGCAATGCTTTAATTCCTTACTCGCCTAGGCAAAAGAGGGATCCATTCACACTTAGATGCATTAAAGGAGGGTTGCTCGCTTAAAAGTGGTTGGAATGTTTCCGTAGATCATATCTCGGTAGATCTTTCTTGTTGAATTTTAGGAAAATGAATTTTGTTGGTTGCAACTTCCTGTGTTCGACGCAATCCAAAACAAATCACTATTGTTCACTTTGTCAGATGACTACTCTATGTCTCATGGCGTATGCATTCTGCAACCATGATTTTCCATAAGAGGAGAATTATTCAAGGCTTTTGAGAAAAGAAGTAGGAAGGGATCAAACCCAAGATCCAAGGTTGTTTGGAAACCTTGGCTTGGCACTAATAAAAGTCCCTGGATTAAGAGACTCCATATCAGGTACCTATACTGTACCCATTACAAAAGCATGGCGTATCATTGCTGGTGTTTTAAAAATTAGAGACTTGAGCTGAATATTTGTTGCTCGATTATCTACAAATGTCCTTGAGATTTGGAAAATCATGTTTAAAGAATTTTACAGTTCGCAGTGCTACTAAGTCTTGTTAATGGATTTTTCTAAATTCAATCGATCTTCCCTTGTAAAGTATTGCAATCTTTTTAGTTTTAAATTAAGTTTGCATTGCAATTCTTCACTCTCGCATTGGGGATTGTGTAGCCTCATCTATATTTGAGAAATTTGTAGTGGAAAGAATATCATATACTATGTTTATGGTTGAAACTGGTATTTAGGTTAAGTTTTCTTTTAGAGAATGTGTATGATAATTATGAGGGTTTGATCTGCTTTACACATTTTGTGTCCTCTAGTCAATGGAGGTTATCCAGGATTCCCAAGGAATTGTGATGAGCATACTCAATGTTCTCAAGGTTCATAAACTTGAATACACTCTCAATGGTGGTACAACGATACAACAATATCTCCATGTCTTCGGCTGCAACCTCTCCCAAGTCTAGTTTTAAAGCATTTGTTATAGCCTTTAAGGTTTGGGTGGGTATTGACCATGTGAGCATGGTGAGACTCTGTCATGAGCTGAATAAATATTTTTCCTGCAAAGATAGAGTGTTGTTTACATCAGAGTTGTGCAAAAGAATACCTCCTAGAGCCTTGCCTCTTTAAGTAATGCAGCCAAACCATCACCAGTGCAATTGTGCCTCAATCCACGATAATAAAGCAACATCTTACATCTTAGAAATCTGAGGAACTCACATACACCACAATGGATTCTAGTATCATTCCGCCATGATTTTTATTATTAATAATATAGCTGGTTTTTTTGAAACCCTATTCTAAAGCTCATAAATTAGCATAAGCTAGATTTTTTTTTTTTTGTTATCCTGAATCCACTTAAGTCTCTAGTTTCTCTTCATGCATTATTTTCTACCAAGCTTTCTAAATTCATTTTGTGAAGATTCATCTATCCTCATGATCCTTGAGGCCATGCCCATTTCAAGCTTTAAGCTAAATAATTATGTCAGTTTCAAGCTTTGAGCTAAATTAATGCTAAGTTTAGATCAATGGATCAAAAAGGTTGTATCAAAAAAATCAATGGTCTGAAGATTACAACACACCCAAAACATCCTCAGTGTAACCTAAATTTTGCTAAGATTGGCCTCATAGGAGAATGAAATGAAGTCATTACAAGGATGTTTCATCAAACCAAAGTGTTTTTAAACATTTTAGTGTTGGTTTAACACTTTTTTAAGAAATTGTTATCACTTCTTTCTTAGGACACTAATTTCATTTGGGTATAAAAACAATCTTTTCATTTTCTTGCAAAAGGCTAAAATGAACATTAGGATCACAACATACTAGAGTTTGTTTATTTGGTTAACAAATTGAATAAAATGTCTATCATTTGTCTTTTGGTGCTCTAAAACGAATTCATTATTTCTTTGTGGGATCTAAAATGAACATGTGTTATATTGTTTTTTGAAGGCTTACTTGAACTAACCTCATTGAAAAAGGGCGTATGCACTTCTCTCGTGCTTTATAGCGATCTTGAGAATCAAAAGGCCTTTTTCATGATTTTAGGTTGAGATAAAGCAATCACCTACACACTTCGTTTTGGGTTTAAGAATTGAACAAAATCTTGTCCAAGTGTGAGTGGGGGCATTATTGCATACATTCTCTCTCTTTGTTGCCAAAAAATATTGATCGAGTTACGAATATTGTTTTTACTCGCTTTTGTTTATCCTAGAGGGCCTGCCTTGGGGAAAAAGTACTCACCCAAGGGAACGACTCAACCGGTAACACTTTAAAGCCAAGAGTATTTCCAACTAGGATATAAATGTGGGTATTGGAGTAAACGCCATTATCACGCGATTGATTCTGACAAGATGGATCTGAAAGGGGACTCTTGTCGTATGGGTCAATCTCCATGAATGGAAAGTCCTTATTAAAACCCATGTTCTAGAATTTTCCAAAATCCTTAATCTATTTTTTGGTGCAGGAACGGTCGTTCTGAAGCCACCCCACATTTTTACGGTCTTTTAGTAGAAATGGAAAGCATGTCATGGGAGTTTCATGGGTGTTGATGCTTGGCTGCCCCGTATAAGTGAGTGTCATGGAGGGGAGCTAGTGGGGTCAAACATCTAACCATTTGCTAAAGATAAGTGTAGCTGGACTTGTCCAAGTGGGAATCCAACAAATATTGTCTTCCACATCAATGGGGTTGTACTTATTCTTGGGTTACAAAATGAATTGCTTGATTGAAATCATCTTGAAAACAAACGCTTAACATCATCATCCAAATTTCAAACCCTTTAGGAGACAAATATAATTGACTTGATCCATATGTTATTTCTTACCCTTGGGATTCACGTCCTTAGAGGTTTCTAAACATTGGATTACATCTCGATTTGTCTACTAAAGTAAACAATAGGTAAACCCTTGCCTTCAGGTCGTCAAGTTTCCACATAATATACTTTGTGGGATTTGAAGAAATTAAGACATTGGACATCTTAGTCTGAAAACTTAATCAAAGAAAGTGTTTTTGGTAAAATAAAGCCATTAAGAAAAGCTAAGCAAAAAATGAACTTTCATGTGTGTTGGAGCCTCATAATTTCTCAAAAAAGTTCAAAATCCCAAAAACAAAGGTCATTGGTTCAAAATACGAAAATGTGTGTTCAAAAGAAATCACTTCTTGGTTACAAAGGTCTATAGAAGCATTGTATGCTCTTCAATACCTAGGTCTAGACAAACAAGGTATCTTTTTTAGGTTCATTTTAGGATCAAAAGAAAATCAAAATCTTTTTTCATCCATCCTTCAAAACATCAAAATGAAATCATCTCATCATCACCTTTTGGAAAATCTTGAAATCATCCTTAATGCTAGGTATTTTTGGCAAAAAAAATCAAAAAATCATCAAATCCTTGAGACTAAATCCTTGAAAAATTTATCAAAATCATCTTTGGCTAGGTATGTGTAGATGCATCCTTTTGCATATGCTTAGTCAAAGTTATCAAAGTCATCTTGTTTATCTAGGTATATGTAGATGTATCCTTCTTCATATACTTAGTTAAACTATCATCTTGTTTGAATAGGTGTGGGTAGATGCATCCTTCTCCCTACACATATTCAAATTATCATCCTTTGAGAAAATCTACCCTTTAGATAATAATCCAACATCTTAGGGTCTTTTTGTTCAAAATCAATCAAAATCAATCAAATTCAAGGACAACCCAAAAAGGAAAATTAAAATCAAAACTCTGAAACATATCTGAAAGTCCTAAAATCCTAGTATCCCCTTCAAGATTTGTCAAAAGATCATAAACATCCACATCATCCATCCCTTACATCATCATCATATCACACCTCTTGATCCTTAAGATATCCCAAATTTTTCTACTTTGGGCATAAAGTAAAGATCAATCCAAAGAATCAAGAGATTTGTGGGTTCTTTAATTCTTTTTTATCGCGACATGGCCAAAAATAGTGTTCTGGAGAGTCAAATTTTGCAATTCTAATGATAACCCATTTTTTTTTGGTCTCAAACCTCTACAAATTCATTTTCATCAAGAACGAAGGACATATGATGTGCTATTTTAATTCATTTATGATTTGGAAAACATGTCATAGGGATTAGTTTACAAAGGAGGTACCTAAATTTTAAGGGCTGGGAAAATTTTGAGGAAATGGGCATTCTTTAAATAATTGATTATGGTTGCATGAAAAAAAATCTCAACTCCATGTGTCCTAGTTTTCCCATAGTGAATTTTCTCCAAATATATTCTTGAAAATTCATCCTTGTTTTATGGTTCAAACTAGATCTCAATACAAGAAGAGCATGGAAACCAACAAAGAAACACTTGCTTCAAGTGATCTTAGCCAAACAAACGTTGAAATGAATCTCGCCGAATCAAGAAATCCTTTGGCCATCTCATCATCACAAAATCCCCAAGAGGAAAACCAAGGAGAGGATATTTCCTTTGGGATGTCTCACGAAGAAATAACTGAAATGCTCCAAAATCCGAAAAACCATAAAATCATCAACATCATGATGAAGCTTAACCCTTCGTTATACATGCTTGAACTAGCAAAACAAGGGGCCAAATTACCTTTGGATTTTGACGTAAGTACCATAGTGGAGACATCTTTTCCTCCAATCTCATCCACCATTCCCATCTCATCTACACCCCCATCCCAAAACATCACCCAAAACATTCCGCAAATCACAAAATCATTTGCTCCAACCCAACCCAATGTTAATAAGGGAAATGCATTTCTCAATGCTATTCAAACACACCCAATTTTTAATAATAAAAAATTGGATGCAAAATACCACCTTGGAACAAAACATACTTGAAAACCCATTACATAAAAATTTTCCTCACTTTCCATCATGATCCATCATCATCATTTTTTCACACAACACCTCAAACTTCTCCCCTCACAAATTCACAAGGGGAGGGAGATATGTTCGGACCAGGGGGCATCTTCAACACCACAACCTTTTCACAAGAACTCACACCCCTCACATTTCCACCATTTCCATCATCATCCACATCACTCCTCAGCTTAGGGATCCCCCCTCTATCAAGTATCAATCAAACCAATATCCCAAATATCAATCAAAACATTATGCCAAACGCTCAAAACTTGTCATCGATATTGCAACAACAGATGACAATGACACAAGCAATCATGACATCATCAAACATCCCCCTAACATCATAAAGCATGGTTTTCCAAGGACCAACCACATCAATAGCACCATCCATCACTCAAAAATTCAACATGACATCACCACTCACCACCTTAACAAACGCCATTTTGAATCCACCACCACATCAAGCCAATACAACGCAGCATTGCAATTTGCTTTTCAAAGGGGATTCCAACAAGTGAAAAAACAAAAATCTATACAACTAGCTGCTCAACAAGCCGCTCAAGCTGTGCAAGCCGCACAAGCAGACCAAGCTGCATTACAAGTGCAACAAGCCGCACAAGCTCAAGCTTTATTGAAACAACAACAAGAAGCTACTCAAGCTGCACAAGCCGCACAAGTAGCCCAAGCCACATTGCAAGCACAAAAGGATGCTCAAGCACAAATTCTATTACAACAACAAGCGACACAAGCACAAGTAGCACAAGCATGAGCTCAAGCTCAGGAAAACGCCCAATATCAAGCACAACAAGCACAAGCACAAACACAACTTGCACAAAAATAAGCCGCACAAATGCAAGCATATCAACAAGCAATTAAGCAATATCAAGAGCAACAAGAAGCAGCCGATTTGGTAGCCCAACAACAAGCGTTGTTGGAACAACAACAAGCACAACAACATGCGTTGTTGGAACAACAACAAGCACAAATCTTAGCGCAATAGCAACAAGATCAACAACAGGCATTGTTCATACAACAACAGGTGGAAGCCTACCTAGCTCGACAAAACATACAAAACCATCAAACAACACACCAACCAACCCACCCATCCAACCCATAATTGAAACCCCCTAAAACATATTTATCCCACCCCCTGATCCGCAAAATGACGTAATGACACAAATCAGGTTGCTCTCGCAACAAGTGCTCGATCTTCAATCAGGGCGAACAACTAAGATACCAAGCAACTTGTGTCTGTATCCATTTGACAGGAGCCTAGTGATGAAACCATTCCCCGAGGGATTTGAGATCCCCAAATTTGACAAATATCATGGGATGGGAAACCTTGAAGATCACATCAGAGAATTTCAGGTTCATTACATGGAAGTCGCATATGACAATACTTATCTGATGTGACTATTTCCTAGGAGTTTGGTTGGCCACGCTATGGAATGGTTCTCTCGTCTACCAATAGGAATTAGAACATTCCAAGAAATTATAGACGCATTCATTAAAAATTATGCATACAATATTGCAATGGATGTTAGTTTAGAAGAGCTCTCGGCTTTAAAGCAAGGTAAGAATGAATCATTCGCTTCATTCTTACAACGATGGCAATCTAAGGCCAATCGTAGCAAGTGGACCATGCCAGAAGAACAACAAGTTTGCACCATCATAGCCGACCTTGACGACCTCTTGACATTTCATCTCAAGGTTCAAGGGATCACCACATATGACTAGTTGATCCCCAAGGTGCTCAATATCGAACGAGCCCTCATGACACAACCCGTAGGATCAACCTCATACCCCGAACAACAAAACAATTGCCCACCTTCCAATTATAATGATAAACCTCGCACATGGGAAAGGAACAAAAACATTACTAATGATGATGTCATCGATGCCAAGGTGGTCATTAGTGCCCCTCACCAAAATACACCCACACCACAAATCCAAAGCCAACACCAAAGAAATCATTAGATAACTCAACAACCAAACCATAATCCAACAATCAACACTCTGAATGATCGAGGGGGACCACCTTAATGGAACAAGAGTTATCCCAAGCGAAAGTACACTGCTTTGGGGAACCATTAGAAGTCATCATGAAAAAGTTGATCGATGAAAAACTCATCAAGGCCCCTACCTTTGAGAATTACCAAGAACCGAATGTGAAACCTCCTTGGTATAATGAGAACCAACTTTGCGAGTTCCATAAAATCAAAAGCCATACCACAAACAATTGCATGAGATTAAAGAACATAGTTCAAGATCTTATTGATCAAAGGATTATAAACGTGGAACAACCCACAGGAAACCAAGATCTTAAGATATACATGAATCCGATGCCTAATCATGGCAACAAAGGAAATAGAAAAGATAAGGGGAAAGGCACCCAAACAAATGTAAATCATGTGTATGAAATAGTCATTGCCTCCCTAGATGAAAACTGCATGGTTATCACCATCAAAGGTGCCCATGTCAATTGTAGAGTCACCGCAAGAGGCAAAAAAGTTACCATCGCAGGATCATCCTAGCCAAACAAAGTCCCTGCATCTAGATCTGTTCCTAATGGCTACAATGTCCTAGACCAACTCAAGAGAACGCCAATGCAAATCTCTATCATGGAGTTGCTAAAAATCTCATTTTCCCATAGGAAGATCCTTGAAGAAGCGTTAGCGTCATCCACTGTCCCTGCAGATCTTGGTGCGGAGCAATTCCAAGCTATGGTTAGAAACATCATTACACCTAATCTCCTGACATTCTCTGACCAAGATTTCCCTGCTCAACCATCTCACAATCGTGCACTTCACCTAGAAGTCATAGTATTACAGAGAAAAGTCAAAAGGGTCTTGGTGGACGAAGGTGCGGGCTTGAATATTTGTTCTCTTAGCCTCATCAAACAATTGAAAATCCCAGAGGATTCTATTGACAAGGGAAAGGGTATCACAATAAGAGCATAAGACGATCAAGAAAGAGTGTCCCAAGGCATGATCAAACTCCCTATTCAAGTAGGGTCGTCTCTCATGGAAACCACTTGTCAAGTCTTGGACCTTGACTTGCCATATAACATCCTCTTGGGGTGTCCATGGATCCACACAATGAAGGCAGTAGCATCAACTTTTCACCAATGTGTGAAATTCACACATGAGGGAAAAGAAGTTACCATCCACGGAGACCCCGAACCCTTCTCCTATTGCAAAAATCTTGAAGCAAAGTACTACAAAATCCCCCAAGTACCAAAAAATGATGAGGGCCCATCCACACCATACATCGATCCTGCCACCCTCGCATCCACTTCTGAGACAGAGACACCCGCCATTCCCACCATCTCTAACATTAAGCTCATTATCCAAGACAATAGTTGTGGAAACTACAAGCTCATTAACAATGATTTTGTGGTAGGAGATTTACCACAATCTCCTAGATCATGGGGATGTCCACAAATAAATGAAGCTTCCACATCTCAAATGTCTCCAGAAGACTATCCTGAATTCACAAGCTAGGGAGACATTGGCCAGGAGGTTATTGAGGCAGATCCATCACATATGCTATATCAATATGAAAGACTAGTACAAGACTTACCAATGGATGAGAGAAGCAAGGGTCTACAAACGATGCTTGCAATGGGCTACAATAGAAATCAAAGATTGGGACAAAAGGACAATGGGCTTATAACACCTATCATATCGAAGACACGACCAATAACAAATCTTGGCCTTGGATGTACCCCTCAGAGTATAACCATATGTGGCCAAAGTCCTCCAGTTAGAACAGTTAATATTCCTCCTCAGCCAACCACAGCAGAAGTACGCTTACCAATATCCATAGGCAGAGTCATAGATAACTTTATAATTGACATTTGTAGTAGCAGTGATGACGAGGACCCCACACCCAACTTACCTAGGCTATTTGAGGATACCACTCTTTGCATGATTAGCTCCCTATCTTTTGAATCCAACCACCAAGATCATGAAATCCGCCTAATATATCCCTAACTCATCGTCTACGACCAACGAGGACCACCAATTCTTGATACATTCGAAAATGATGAGGTGCTCTCAGAATTCATGCAATTGCGGGATAACATTCCAGATGGGGATCATAAAGCAAGGTTCATAATAGAGTTAGACACACATGCCTATTACAATGAAACGATTGAATCTCTTAGTCGCAAAAGTAAGAAATTAAGAATAATATCCAAGTACTTGAGTGAAAACCACATTGTGGCACTCTCAGACCAGAAAAAAGTAAAAAGAAAGGACACATCCAACAGTGAAAACCTCTCTGAGGCACCCAAGGATGGGGGATTCAATCTTCCTTTAAGAGATCTTCATCAAGAAAAGTCAGCAGTCTTGGCAGAAAAATACAATCAGGTCAACCTAGGAATAGAGGAGACCCCGCATATCACATTCTATGCGGAATCACTACTATTAGAAGAGCAAGAGCTCCTAGCAGAATTCCTAAGAGAAAGATAGATAAACTTCGCATGGAGTTATGCTGACATGCCAGGACTTGATCCAGAGACTGTGGTTCACCACTTAGTAGTGTATCTAGAAACAAATCCTGTCAAACAAAAGCTTCAAAAAATGCACCCTCAGATCACATTATTAGTCAAAATGGAGCTAAAAAAGCTATTAGATGTAGGATTCATCCAACCGATAGATTATCCAGAATGGGTGTCAAACTTGGTACCTATTTCAAAACCCAATGGGAACATCAAAATCTACATAGACTTCAGAGACTTGAATAAGGCATGTCCAAAAGATGACTTCCCACTTCCAAACATCGATATGATCGTGGACATGACAGCTGGACATGAGATGTTGTCACTAATGGACGGATTCTCAGGATATAATCAAATCATGATAGCTAAAGAGAAACAACATAAAACAACTTTCACTTGTCCATGGGGGACATACTGTTGGAACATGATGCCATTTGGTTTAAAGAACATAGGAACAACATATCAAAGGGCCATGACATTGATATTCCACGACATGATCCATAAGACGGTTGAAGATTATGTTGATGATATTCTAGCCAAGTCCAAAAAGAGAAAAGATCACGTAGCAACCCTAAGTGCCATCTTTGATAGACTAGAGGAGTACAAGGTCAGATTAAACCCAAAGAAGTTTGTCTTCGGCATACAATCAAGAAAGCTCCTAGGATATATAGTGTCAATGACAGGTATTGAGGTAGATCTAGCAAAGGTAAAAGAAATCCTCGAGATGGAGGCACCAAAAACATTAAAGCAATTGAGAGGTCTCCAAGGTAGACTCCAATCCATTTGAAGATTCATAGCACAATTGGCGAACAAACAAAATCTATATTCTCACCTACTCCATAAGGGAGTAGCATACAAATGGGATACCAAGTGTGAAGAGGAATTCAAAAAAATCAAAGAATATTTACTGACATCACCAATTTTAATGCCACCAATCCCTAGAAAACCATTGATTCTATACGTGTCAACAACAGTAGCAGCTCTTGGAGCTCTCTTAGCTTAGCATGATGAAAATGGAACGAAAAAGACTATCTATTACATCAATAGAAAAATGGTTGGGCATGAGCTAAACTATTCATTCATCGAGAAAGCATGCCTCGCAGTAGTGTTTGCATCACAAAAATTCAGACATTACATGCTGGCACACAAGATAAAGCTCATTTCCAAAATTGACCCCCTCAAATATCTATTGTCAAAGGCAATGCTCATAGGAAGAATAGCCAAATGGGTGATGATACTGTTAGAATACGACATCAAATATGTGGAGAGGAAAGCTATCAAAGGCCAAGTCATTGCAGACCAGCTTACAGAAGCACCAATCTATTCTAAGAATCCTCTTGTCTCAGAGTTTCTAGATGAATCTATTTTCAATCTCAATGTAGCTGACCACTGGAAACTGTACTTTGATGGCTTATACACACAGCATGTATCAAAAGTCGATGTCTTCTTTATCACCCCACAAGGGGACTGCATACCAAGGTCCTACAAACTGGCATTTCCCTACACCAATAACATTGTAGAATACGAGGCTTTAACCATAGGTCTCAAAATAGCAATACAATGAAACATCATAGCTCTCAAAGTATACAGAGATTCTCAATTGATCATAAATTAAGTAAACAATGAATACCAAACCAAGGATGAAAAGATCACTCCATACAAGAAATTGGTAAAGACCCTCAAAGAATCCTTCATCTAGATAACATTTGAGCAGATTCCTAGAACCAACAATAGAGTAGCAGACGCCATGGCAACAATTGGGTCCTTACTGGATATCCCCCAAAACGTTCCAAAATATGAATTTATGATTGAGCAGCTTCTCGTGCTTGCATTCGAGGTACCAAAATCAGAATATGTCTGTGAAATCATTGGTCCCAATGATCCTTGGTATCACGACATTTACACATACCTTCGAATAAGAGTCATACCTGCCGACCTACCCTCAAACCTAAAATGAACTTTTGTAAAAAAGGCATCTAGATTTTTCATCCTAGGTGATACCTTATATCGTAGAAGCATAGAAGGAACCCTACTACGCTGCTTAAATGTTGAGAAGGCATTAACCGCTCTAACTAAAGTACACAATGGTATTTGTGGTTCGCACTCGAGCGAAATGACCATAGCTAAGAAACTGTTGAGGATGGGGTATTATTGGCCCAATATGGAAAAAGAAGCACATGACTATGCCAGAAAGAGTCTACATTGTCAGTAGCATGGGGACCTCATCCATACTCCAGCTCAAGAGCTTCATCCAATTGTCACACCATGGCCCTTCTCACAGTGGGGACTTGATCTCATTTGAAAAATCATGCCCACCTCATCTAACAACCACAAATTCATCATAACTACAATGAAATACTTTACTAAGTGGGTGGACGCCATACCCATGATGTATATAACTCGAAATTAGATTTCAAAGTTCATCCTGAACTATCTCATTTGCTGATATGGTGTTCCACAAGCCATTATCTCAGATAATGGGACACCATTCAAGAATCAGGAGGTTTGTGACTTATGCGATAAATTCAAAATCCAACATCGCTTCTCCACCCTGTACTATCCCTAAGGAAATGGCCAAGTAGAAGCTACAAATAAAACTATTCTAAAAATCCTCAAGAAAATAGTCAATGACGTAGGTAGTGACTGGCATCTACAACTTAATCCCGTCCTCTGGGCTTATTGAACCAACATCTGCACCCCCACCAGCACCACCCCTTTCTCCCTGGTCTATGGATCAGAAGCAGTACTCCCCATCGAGATTGAGATCCCATCACTCAGAATATCACTCCAAAACCTTATGACAAATGAAGAATACCGGGTGTCAAGATTGAATGAGCTGGAACTATTGGATGAGCGATGGATAGATGCTTTGAGTCACTTGCAAGTCTATCAGAATAGACTCAAAAGGAGCTACAATAAGAAAATCAGAAGCAAGACGTTCCAAATCGAAGAGATGGTCCTAAAGGAGAATCAAAAGAATGTCCCAAACCCAAGCAAAAAAGGAAAGTTTGAACCCAATTGGTTGGGACCATTCATCATCACAACAAGTTACAAATCGGGGACATATCAACTATCAACACCTGAAGGGGAACCTCTGCAAGAGCCCATGAATAACTCTCATCTCAAAAAGTTGAATGCCTAAATCTTTCAAGGTATAGAACCAAAAAATCCAAAAAATTAGAAAATGTCCTAAAAATGGTAACTTCAGCGAAAACCTAGAAAAGGCATTTTGGTGGACAACAAAAAAAAAAAAAAGAAAAAATATAAAAAAATCAAAAAAATGATCAAAAAAATAGTAAAGAGAAAAAATCGTCCTCCGTGAATACCACTTCTGGCATGCTTTGGGCAAGTACCTTGGTGAAAACCTAGCAAACAGGTGCCTTGTGTAAATAAGCACTTTCCATCCACGGATATTTACGGCTTGTTCTTGCATCATCCATCCATCACTATCCATCATCCATCACATTTAGATCTCCATCCATCACTCATCCACCTACATCTACACCATAACTTGGTTTGTTTTTGTACCATGATCCCTCCTAGTACTACTTGACCCATCCTCAAGGTCACTTTGTCCTGCCTTTATCATAGTAGTCTATTGCATCATGTTGGGGCATGTAATAATTAGATCAGATTCGTATGATCTTAAAGTCCTCAAATCAGAAAAATCCAAAAACGCCAAAATCAAAAATCCAAAAAATCCCAAAATCGTAAAATCCAAAAAATTAAAATCCAAAAATCCAAAACATCAAAACATCAAAAATCCAAAAACATCAAAACATATCAAAATACGTGACACTTAGGTTAGTCCTTTAGGAGTCTGCCATAATAAACTGACATTCTCATCATGTATATCTTTATTTGTAAATCGATCAAGTCATCATTGAACCACGTGGTCTCGCTGTATAACGAGGGCAAGGCTAATCTGTTGATCAGCCCCTAAGGCCCCTAGGATAGGTCTTTAGGTTAGTCTCTGGTCAAAATCTTAGAAAACCCCAAACATTGGAAAATTGAAAATCAAAACGCTTTAAAATCTCAAAAATACCAAAAACAGTCTCAAAACATTGCAAAACGTAAAAAAAAATCCAAATATTTGAAAGAATCCATCCATCTCATCTCACTTACACCCGCAATAACACCATCCATAATAAAAAAAATCATCATCCTCAATCTTTGGTAAGACAATCAGAAACAAGTCTAGCAGGTTAAAAGTGAAAACTCAAATCGTCAAGTTTTAAGTCTAAGTCAGTGCGTAAACAAGTTGGTCAACTCTTTGTGTTGATAACTTATTTTCCAATTGGTACCATATCAATCATCTTTTAGAATGCTTTGGATAAACGAAATGACGTGCCGCCATCCACTAACATGTCCTATGATGAATCCTTCCTACAATGGGCATTATCTTTTGGAAATAAATTTCAGCTCTTATCTTGTAAAACACATCCTCTTTTGGTTAGCGGTATTGAAGAGCATCAGCTTGTTTGTTTACTTGGTCTTTATCTTTTGAATTATCTTATTGCACTCATTCCAAGGACTTCTTGATGATATCCGAATAGAGGATTTAGATAAATAGGAATGGGGGAAATGATCATTATCTTTTGTCTGTTGTGCTTGTTGTACGTTCTTGTAATATAACTTCAGTGAATACTTGCTTTGTTAGGTATGTATGGAGGAGGTTTTGGACAACTTGTTGGCTATTGCATGGATATGTTTACCTTTCCGTGTTTTGGTCTGAGGTGTTTGAAACTTCTAAAGTGCATCCTATCAAGGTTTCTGTATGTCAGGTGTGAACAACGATACTCCTATCTACTTGTCAAGTCAAAGTCCATCACACTAGGTACCACGCCATCCAAGTTTTCTATACCTCGATGCATCGTACTACGTGTGTTATCAAACATAAAGGAAAATTTGGCCCTTTGAAAATCCCAATTCCTAGGCAAGAAAATCATCATCATCATCATTTTCATTTTCATCATCTTGTGTCTTGTTGAAATGACTTCTTCTCTTCTTGTTCATCGCACTAACAAGGTACTATGACAGTTGATCATCATCATCATCGTCATTGATCCTGCATCCAAAAATCATCAACATATTGCATCAATATAACATATAGGATACACACGCATTGCATTTCACCATCATATAAACATGTTATTATAAGTATTCTTCATAGATAACCACATCCATTTTATTACATTGCATCACATCCATTTTTGTATCACATTGCATTCATTGCATAAATCATTACATAACATTCATTTGCATTCATTAGCATAAGCATTACCACCCATCGCATAAACATACATCATAGGTACGTAAGCATTATAAACCATCCATTGCATACATACTTGCATAAAATTATAAGGTCATCTCACACATTACATTCATTATCATATCATTGCATATAGTACACCACATTAAATACATTGCATACATTATCATTTTAATATGTTTAGGATAATAATATTTGTTATTCTAAGCATCCTTAAAAAACTATCTCATTTGCATCATATCACAACCATTGCATTATATCATCCATATCATCTCAGAAATAGTAGCATAATCATTCATTGCATAAATCATTTTACAACATTATAAGCACAAATAGGAATATCAAAACTCATTACAAAGCATACATCCATCCATAACCTATTCATATATAAGCATAATTCACATAACATTTCACGTATAGACCATATCATTTTACATATTACAATCCATAACACATATTAAATCATCATTTGCATCAACATAAATAGATCATCATATAGACAACATCATTGCACATCACATAAATTCATTTGCATATCATAGGTCGGCATAATTTAGATCTATTAATCATAATACATATATCATAGGAAATAAAAGCATCCATAAATGCATCATATAAACATCATGACACAACATATAGAAATAGAATCATCCATACATGCATAAATAAAAGGCATCACATTGCATAACATCATATCAAAAAATCAGCATCGACTTGTTTATATATCATCAATAATGTAACTATTATAGTACAAAAAATGATTGGATCACTGTACATATATGTCAATTAGTACAAAAGGCCCATCGGGCTATCAAAAATGAGCCCATAAGGCATAAAAATTATTGTATCATCTTGATTAGGGTTTGTCCCCATGTATGTTGCCCTCGCCCCTATCACCATGACTCCCTACTGGTCTGTAGTTGGTCCGATCTGAGTACTCTAGGACCCGTCCTGCTCTGGGTACGACTTTATGATAATGCCTCCGATAGTACTCAGCCTCTTGGATGACATTCCTGTATGACCTAACTAACACTGTACCCTGTGAGGAGGAGCTTTCCATGCTCTCCAACTGCTGTCGGTGCCCTAGCTCTATAGCTGCCTATAGCTCTGCGACCTGTCTTTACTAAATGGCTCGATCCCTCTTGGCCCTGAGCTGCTCTCTCTCAACCCTCGCCTGATCTCTCTCGGCTATCACGGCCTAGACCTAAGCCTGTAACTGCACAATCAATGCATCCCGAGGATCCACCTATCCTATTGGATGCACTAGGGGTTATACCTGGGGCTACACCGGAGGCTGATCCTCAACTCGTGGTGGTACACCTAGTGGCACCTGCTACTGATATGGCATCGGTACATCTCCCTGCCCTAGCTGAAATGGGGGCACAACCGACTGCTCTTGTCGAGCATCCCCCCTCTGGCCTTGTCCTCCCCTCTACCTCTAACCCTCCGTTGATTTGGAACTGCACCTTGAATGGTCAAACGAAGCGGAGGCTGGAACCAATCCTTGTAGGCTTGTGTCATGCCTGGATCTACAAGCCCTTGATCGTAAGCCCACGGTCGAGCTACCAACTGCTTGAAGCTTTCCACAGCCTTTAAAGCAGGAATGTACTGCCCCCATGAAACTTGTGTCATGATGCAGGTGAAGACGACTACGTAATCATCATTGGGGCAATCATGTGGCTTGCCCAACTAATGTTGCACGTGCTCGGGCAAGTACCTCTCAATCATTGTGTGCTCACGCCCTTGCATAAAACAGTCCTGGTGGGCATAAAACACCTGATCAGCATCATCGACCCATCTGGGCCGACCAAGGTACGGTTGTCAGGTAAATACTTGCATCTCATCGAGGACCCTCCTCCAATAGGGGATCACGTGCTCATAGGTGTGTGTGAAGGACACATTGCCTCTGTACTGCCACACGAGGGGATCGTTCGGTAGCATTGGCACTGAAACATACTCATGGAGATCTCTATATAAGGAGGCTAGAAGCACCGGCCCCTAAGCAAAGTGAACTGACCGATCTCGAACCATCCGCTCCTAGCAATAGCCCTAGCTGGGACTAAAGTAGCGGCCTTGTCTGTCAAGGGCAACGAGACCCAAAATAATGGATGCAACAACTAAGAGGTAGGGAGGTGCCAGGATCTTGTGCCGCTCGAGCTCTATTTTCCCCTCGCAAAAAAACTATGTCTTATGTGGCAAGGACTCTGTGGCAGGCATCGTGCCCCTTATCCATGTCAAAAATCACTCATCGACCGTGAATCGGCAATCTCAAAATCTGTCAAAGGTCCTCTAGAGTGATAGTGGCCTCATTAGTGGGAAGGTGAAATGAAGAGGTCTCGCTATGCCACCTCTCGACCAATGCTGACAGCATCCCTAGGTGAGTGCGAATGGGCGTTGCGTAAGCAATATACCATAACCCCACAATTTGGAGTCGATCCTGGTCCCTGTCACTCAGGTCCTGCAAATAGCCAAACAAGTACCGTGACTGATGCTCTCGAGAGTGGAGCTCCCTCGCAGCATCCTACATCAAGGAAGGTCACCATGTTAAAATTTTTGAAAAATTCTTCGTTGGGCATTCAAAAAACTTTTCCAGCAGTGCAACCCGTGAAGGCATCGCAATTTGATTTCTAATCAAACTCCGACACTAGGGCTTAAAAGACCAAAAGTGCACCGCCGCGGTGCACTGTCTCTTCTAGCAATGCACTTTGACCAAAAGCAGGACCACCGCGTTAGACTTTTCAAACCACCCTGCCAGCATCGAGCTTAGCGTTGGAGTTTTCAAACTCCAAACTACATCGCCGCAACGCTATTTTACATTGAGCAACGTAGTTTAATTTCTGAGTGGCGCTATATAGCGCCACTGCAAACTAACTGACTTTAAAAACATTAAATGAAGGCAATAAATGAAAAGCGAAGCTCAAGTAAGGGTCACTTACCGGTGCCCCAATGCTAGGTGGTAGTTGGTATGTCTGAACTCGATCAGAAATGTGTAGGGGAAGCTGTCGTTGCGCCATATCGTCACAAGGTCAGAGCTCGAATCTCAAGGTTACTATTGGATGTGTGTGAAAATGACTTGAAAGTGACCTGTTGGGCTCCTTTTAAGCTTGAAAATTAGGGTTTTTTCACCCTGATTGGTTTTGCTACTAGGGTTCTAGACCCTCGAAGCTATTTTTGTCTAGTTGAGGCCTGTTTTACATCGCTTTATTGTGTTTAGACACGTTTTTGACCTCCTAGAGCCTTTTCAGACCTTTCGGGCACTGTCCTCTTTTTTTCATGAGATCACCCAAAAATTGGAAATTTTCGTCCAATCTCTCGAAGGGGCAATATAATGGCATGTTTTCTCTCGCCAGGCAGCACTGGGGCAAGATTTTAAATAAAATTTTTTTTGGCTTTGATCGAATCATTTATTCTTTGAACCAACGCAACAAGTACATCGCTTCAAAGAGGGGCAAAATGTAGACACGTAAAATATACCAATTAACATTGTGCATCTGATCCTGACCTACTAACATCACTTCATCCTGAATCATCCCTTGGTCTAACCATTTAATCAAATCTCCTTATCTGATTAAATTCATTAATATTCCTCTCTTAATTAAATAAACTAGTTATTTAATTAAGTCTCTATTTTGTTAATTAAATTAATCATCCTGATCTAATTATCCCTATTTTATTAAATAATCAATTTTATTTAATTAAATCCTTAAGGTCTATCCATTAAATTAAATAAATTAAAACCTTGTTTAATTTAATCTAACAACTATCTCCTTTTAATTAAATAAATCTTTATTTAATTATTCTCTTATCATATTCCTCTCTTATTTGATTAAAATAAATCCATAAATTTGAGTCAAATAGGTCACATCATCTAATCTCCTATTAAATTAATTAACCCTTGATTAATTTAATCTCTCATCATGTCCCATCCTCTAGATTTTGCAAGTTGCACATGAAAATAGATTTAATTCATTTATTAAATCCCTATTTTCCTCAAAAGGCATCTTTTGGAATATTTTCTAAGTTTGAATTCAAAAAATTTCAAGTGGACATGTACATCCAACAAGGCAATAACTCCATCTTACATGTCCTTTGCCTTGAGCCAAGTGGCATTTATTGCATTTTCCCTTCCCTCTTACAAGTCATTTCAACAAATTTGAAATTCAAAAATAAGCATTTATTGGCACAATCCTTTAAACTTGCACATCCTCCATCCACTCATAAGTTGACAAGTGGCATCTTGCTATTGGATGAATGTTAGTCTCACATTGCTTCATTTTGGGAATTTCTCCATCTTATCATTCTATAAATAAGAGGCTTCATTCCTCATTTCAACATCCACAAATTATGCAAAGTTACCATGCTCAAATATCTCTCAAAATTTCATCAATCACCATTGAGTTCTTAGTTAGGTTTTTGCATATTTTGGCTTGGAGCTCTCATTCATCATCATCAAAGTGGATCAATCACCATCAACATATCAAGCTTGCATCTTAGGGATTGAGAAAGGGCCAATTTTCACATTAAATTGGCACCAATTCCCCCATGGGATCATGAGTTTGCACATTTAAATTAGGATTCAATCTATTTTGTTGTTTTCATTTTGCTTTTCATTGTTTATCTTTCTAATTTGAGTTTTGTAAATGGATTTCATGGGGAATCCTTGTTTTAGCTTGCAATCTCTTATTTAACTTGTTTATTAATCTTGTTGTTTTGCAGGTGCTAGGATTGGGGTTCACACAAGTAGTATGGGGCACTTTAATGTGTTATTTTTATAACACGAGTATATGTTATTTTTACAATACAATTGCATTGTTAATTATTTAATGATTTTTTTTTACCCCTTTTTAATCTCATCTTTATATATATACCAATATCTAAAAAATTTCATATATTACTTAATTCAATATAAAACTAACAATAATTAATATTTAAAACAATAAATATTTTTCATTTTATCATATAATTCTTCTATATAAAAATTAAAAAAATTCATTTCAATCAACATATTTTGGAAGACACCAACTTATGTAGTGTAAAATCTTTACTTAAAATTGATAAAATCCTTAAAAGGGATCAAGATTAGTTATAAGAAGGAAATTAAACTTCTATATGTTAGGGAAACTATCTTTATAGACCAACAAATTATTTTCAGAGGACAATAGACTAGCTTATTGTAGTCCTTGCATTTGGTTGAAAGAAAATGAAAATTTTAAAAAATTGACGTATAAATATTGTGGTTATCAATTTTTGTGAACAATTATGAAGTTGTCTAGAACAGTTTTCATCATTTGCCCCTTAGATATGAAGGAGTTGGTCTTAATTCTATGTGATTAATTAATTTTAGACATTATTTTTCAGTTGAAGATAATTTAAAATATTTTTAAAAATTAATTATGTTATGCTTTTTCCATCATATTTTGGATTATTAATAAATTATATAATATAATTAAAATAAATAAATATGATAAAATATTAAATAGTTGTAAATAAGAAGTGTAAGAAATAAGTCTATTTTTTCTAATATAATAATTTAATATGATGTGTTGTAAATATAAAAATAAGGTTTTTATTTTATATAAAAAAATAGTTAATTATTTCATATTAATTATTAATCAATGTTAAATTTTAATGGCCCCATTCAAAAAGTAGATAGGTTTAGAGGGTCTTTACGTTGAATGACTTACTCTGTCAAATATTTCAAATGGTAACCATCATATGCTGAAATTTTATCACTAGTTTATTGTTATTTAGTGCCAAAGGTGATATATATGTTCACTATTTTCTCTTAGCATCTTCTTTGTGTTTACTGTTGTATTTGACAACCTCTCTTTTAGTTCCTTATGTCTACTATATTTGTTTTCTCTTATCTTGTACATGTATGTTTTGTAGCAGTTATCGTGTGTATGTGTTATTCTATGCTAATCTTCTTTATATTATTAATATAATTTTATTTTGTTTTTTAGTGCATTTATTTATTAAAATATGTTTTATTTAAGATGTTCATCTTTAATGAAGTTTAAATTAAATTTGTTTGTAAGAGTTTATAAATTATAAAGAGTGATAATATAATTTGATAAATTGTTTTAAAAATGTAATTAAACAAAAAAATCAAGAGATAGTATTAAGAGACAAAAGTTAAAGATTAAAAATATATTTTAAAAAACTAAATAATTATGATATGTTTAATTGTGTAAACAATTAATTTTATGAATATTTAGTTTAAATTAAGATAAAATCAATATTTTAATATTAAATTTTTTAAGGAAAAAATAAAAAACGATTAAAATTTTAGTAAAAATTATTCTTAAAAAAGAAACAAATCTTTAATAATTTGTAAGTGATCATTTATTTGTCATATGATTAGAAGAAGTTTGTTTGCAAAGTATTTTAAATTTCGACTTATTTCTTTCTATTCAATTCAATTCACATTATATTTAATGTAGCAATACATGTGACTATTTGAAACGTCACTCATATATAAATATCTTCACTTATCTATCATATAGTCTAGAAGAAGCCCTTTTACCAAGCATTCTAAATTTTCGGCTTATTTCTTTCTATTCAATTTGCTTTATATTCAATGTGATAACACATGCTATTGTTAAACAACACGTATGTAAACTTCTTCACTTATATGTCATATGAACATAAGAAGCTTGTGTGTCAAGCATTCTAATTTTGACTTATTCTTTCTATTCAATTTGCTTTATTCAATGTGACAATACATATGACTATTTGTTGAAAGCACTCACATAAAAATATCTTCACTTATCTATTATATGATTAGAAAAAACTTATCTTTTAGACTACATTTGCTTTGAATTCAAAATTATCACGATATATTGAAAACAAAATCTAATTTTGAATATTGTATATGAGATAGATAATCAATTAGAATAGGCAATTGTACATATATTTCAATTTTGAATGCTGTAGGACAATTACAATACAGAGACAATTCTACAAATATTTCTTTCACTTACCTATCAGAAAAACTTGTTTCCCAAGTATTCTAAAGTTCATCCTTAGACCATGTTTGCTTTGAATTCAATGATTTTGAATATCTTACCCGAGGTAGATATTTAGTGGGAGGGTAGAAAGAGAGTCGTGCATACCTCAAAGTGTTATGTTACAGGTAAACTCCATCGCTTTTTGAGCTGTTGCATGGCTTTCTAATATATATACCCACATAATCCTCTCACTCTTCCACACAAAGAAAAAGCAAAGGCAGAACAAGAGTAACAAGAGTATCAGTAATTATGGCAGTGCCAAGAATCAAATTGGGAAGTCAGGGATTTGAGGTATCAGCACAGGGATTGGGTTGTATGGGCATGTCTGCCTTCTATGGCCCTCCAAAGCCCGAAAATGAAATGATCTCCCTCATTCACCACGCTGTTTCCAAAGGCATTACTTTCCTTGACACCTCTGATTTTTATGGCCCTCACACTAATGAAATACTCCTTGGAAAGGTAGAGTGCCTTCAAACGAGTGTAGTTAATCTTATTTTTTGAAATTTAATGTCGATTCCCATGTGGTTGGATTTTAATTTTATGTTTTTGACTTAATTTGCAGGCACTAAAAGGAATAAGAGACAAAGTGCAGCTCGCCACCAAGTTTGGAGGAAGCTTTAGAGATGGGAAAGTGGAGGTTCGTGGAGATCCTGCGTATGTTCGTGTTTGTTGCGAAGGGAGTCTGAAGAGGCTCGATGTGGACTGCATTGATCTGTATTACCAACATCGTATCGACAGCAAAGTCCCCATAGAAGTTACTGTAGGTATTTTACTTTTCTTAGTCCTCATAGTTGTACTAAGTTCTCTTGGCACCACGCACTTGGCCATCAAAAAGCCTGCCCTCTTTTATTGCCACAACTAACTAGGTAGCACTTTAGTTAGATCTCACTACCACCTCCACGATTTTCCCCCAAGTTGGATGGTATTTGCCTTTGTATCACTCTCTTACATCCTCTTAATAGCATGGATAAGCCCCTTCAAATCAAGGAAAATTTTCTCTTGGTCCTTGCTATATCTTCGCCAAAGATTGTATATAGACCAAAATGTTCTTATTGGTTGGAAGCTCATGGAAGACGAGAAGGATTTGCTAGGTGGAGAGTGGAATTTAGTGAGACTCCCCAAAATTGTGATTGCATTTGTTGCACAAACGACGCCTTCTTATTTTTGTTGAATTAACTACTTGATGACAGTTTCTCTTGTAAGACCATGTTCTAATTGTTCTGTGTTGTTATTTTAATCTTTTAGGATCATGTATTTATGTTTATCACAAGTTTACCATTCGTAATCTTGTACTATCTTTTTTCTTTCTTTTTTTAGTAAAAAGAATAATTTCTTCCATGTAATGGAGAAAATTAGGGGAGATACTATGTTGTTTTGCATAGATTAGAATAGACTTCACTGTCTGCATATATGCATCAGATTGGTATCAGAGCATTGGGTCAAGGGTTTGAATCCCCTTGGGTAACACTGAGGGAGAGAGTCCCCTCAAGTAACGCTGAGGAGGAGATTGTTGGAAAATGGTCAGCGCTCCCCTCAAGATCTGTGACAAGGGACTAACCATCTCCTGTATGATCCATATCTCTACCGCATGTATCACACGTTGATAGATCGGTCTTTTGACACAATGGAAAACTGGGGCCAACATTTTTAAGAATTTAATTGCCGTTTTTTCATTAATAAATAAATTAATTTCTACCAAATTAACTCATCCTCTTTCACCATTATAAATTCCCAACTTGATTTTCTTAATTATTTTTGTTAAGTTTGGGACTACTCATGATTTATTTTGTAATGGTTGTAATCATTTCATTAGAATTTGTAACACTACGTCTTGTCTCCAAGCGTGTCAATTTCAAGTGGAAAGTTGTCCTTCAATTTTTGGCTTTAGATTAAATTTGTAAAAGTAAAAGTCATATTCTAATTATATCTTTGATATTTATTGTTGTCATCTTAGCAAGTTTTACGATTTAATCATCACTTTTGTTGATTCTTTATCTAAATATAATCCTTTGGTGATAAGCTTTAGTAAATGCATAGTCATTGTTAGATACTAAGCTTTCCCGTTTATCTATCATAGATTGGAGAAATGAAGAAATTGGTTGAAGAAGGGAAAATAAAATACATTGGACTTTCAGAGGCTTCTCCATCAACAATTCGAAGAGCACATGCCATTCATCCCATTACTGCAGTTCAATTAGAGTGGTCCTTGTGGACTAGAGATGTTGAGGAAGAAATCGTTCCAACCTGTAGGTATGTAAATTTTTAGGGATATTTTTCTTCTTAAAGCGTCTTATTTTTTATAACTAAAATTTTAGTTTTTATTTGTAGGGAGCTTGGTATTGGAATTGTTCCATATAGTCCTTTAGGTCGTGGGTTCTTCTCTTCTGGAGCAAAGCTATTTGAAAATATACCAGATGAAGATTATAGAAAGGTATTTAGATCCATTGATTCTTCTTTGCATTAATATTCTTTATTCATAGTGTAGTTCTTTGGCACGTGCATTATAATTTTTCTTTCAATTTTGTTCCTTTCAATGATAACTATTGAATGACAAAATTATTCTTTGTTTGCGAGAATTAGTTATTAAGATCCATCATGTTAACTAAAACACACCAATGCTTTAAACTCTTCTATTTTCAATGGAATTTTTTTGAGTTCCATTCTAAACAATTCTAGGCATTTTTAGATTGTAGCAAGTCCATTGCAACTTTTTGGGTATGTGTTAGTCAATTGTAAAGAAAGTGAGCACCTTGGTAAAAACTTGGTTTTTTCCTTTGCCTAAGGATGCATATCTACAAATAGGATGTTTTGAAATTTATTTTATATTATTTAAGTAAGAATTTTATTTCATATATTTATAACTATGATGATATTTGATTTTATGAATGTGTACAACTTTTGTAGAATATGCCAAGGTTTGTAGGAGAGAACCTTGAAAGGAATAAGGCTATATTTGAGAAGTTGTTAGCAATCGCTTCAAGAAAAGGGTGCAGTGTGGGGCAACTCGCACTTGCTTGGGTTCAACATCAAGGGCATGATGTTGCACCAATTCCTGGGACAACCAAAGTCAAGAACTTGGAGGAGAACATTGGGTCCCTTTTTGTGAGACTTACACCCAAGGAAATGAAAGAAATAGAAGACATAGTATCTTCTCATGGTGTCTATGGAGATCGATATGGTGTCAATGATATGGATTCTACATGGATGAAGATAGAAACACCCCCTTTATCATCTTGGAGAGATATATAAGTATTTTTAATAGCATTATCTTCCTATGGCTACTTATGTGCAAGCTCAATGAGTGCATTCCACTTTTTGTTTTAAATAAGAAGGAAATATTCTTGATAAAAGGATGAACCTTTTGTAGTGTTCATCAATCCCAAAGAATTATGTGTTATATGTGATGATTTTTCAACAAATTTGAGCTATACATTTTAAAAACATGTGACAAATAATATTTTGTTTTATTTTATAGAGATGATATTTTCATACATTTTACTATTTCCTTTGGATAAAAATTTTTGTTTACTTGGAGAATGTAATTAAAAGATACATTTATCTATAAGATAGTCTTAATAGGAAAATGGAAGGAAGAAGCTTGATTTGTATAAACTAGAATTTGTTTAGAAAATGGAAGGAAGAAGCTTGATTTGTATAAACTTGAATTTGTTTAGAAAATGGAAGGAAGAAGCGTGATTTGTATTAACTAGACTTTAGTTAGAAAACTATCAAATCAAAGAGGAAGTTTCAAAAAGGAGAATTTATTGTAGCGAGAGGGGAAATTTACTGGTCTTGTGGATGAAGTATACTAGTAATAATGCAGTCAACTTGGTGTTGGATAATTTTATAATACTCTCATTAGATCTTGATGTTGCTCCTTTTGTGTCTTCCCCTCGAATCGATACAACTTTTGATAGGTTTTATTGTATTTCAATGGCCATGTCAGGGGACTTTGGGTGGACTTGTGATGTTTATAAATTTATGGAGCTTTCTACTCCATTAGATATTCCTTTATCCTCTTCATATGTGGTTCCCTTGGAGGTGGTGGTGGGGGAGGATGGCGTCCCTTCTCAACATTCATTTGATTTGGACGAAGATGTTTCCTGGAAAATTGTCCCAAGAAGGAAGAGAGGCATTCTTAAATTAGTTTCTAACTTCTATCACAAGATTAAGGGGGTGCAGATTTATAGGAAAAAAGTTAGACATTGTTTAACTACCTATTGTTTTCGTTATTCTTTGCTTTGTGGAATTGAGGTCCCTTGGTTTTGTTTCATTGTAGCTTGATTGTTGTCTCACTATGTATAGGGTTTCAAGGTCCCTTCAAAACTTGTTGATGTTGGTTTGTTGTAGTGGAAGTGATCTGTTGTTGGTTGGTTGTGCTTATCTTGTTAGACAACATTTTGTAAATGGTTTCAGGGTCCCTTTAAAACCCGCTTTACCCTTAGTAAAAAAACAAATGTATAAAAATAAACAATGTATAGCATGTATGGTTGATGATGGTATTTAGAAACAAATTTACAGAGGGAAGTCTATTTTCAAGGCTTTTGCAAGGATATTCTTACAATATATGATTGGGGGAGTTATCTTTATTTGTTTGTCAAGTATTTTCTGTTTTTATTTTTGGGAATGACAAATATAGTTGGTATTTATGGATTGTTGATTTATATTTTTTATCGAAATGATTTTGTTTATTAAAATACAAGAATGCAAACATTATTAAAATCTAAGGATTTGTGGGGTATTGTTTATATAGGGTGTGAAGAACTACATGATGTTAATACATTAAATAATCAAAAGAAAAGAGAACTTAAGGTGAATGAACAAAATGATAATGAAGCGTTATTCTTGATTCAAGTTGACATATGTCAAATGAATTTTCGTAGGATTAGTGTTGTTGCAATTTCAAAACAAGCATGAAGTATACTTGGAAATGTATATCAAGTTAGACAACACAACAAAAATAATATTTAAAAATCAAAAATCAAAAATAAATAATAATTAATTTTGTAAATAAATTTTTGACAAAGGTGTTTGTTTAATCAATGAAAATATGAATAATCAACATGCAATTAAAAAACTATTGAAGAGTTTGATCCCCAAATTTGATAGTGTTATCTCCATGATTGAAATCTAAAAGGATCTCACAAGCATGGAACTTAATGAATTATGTAATATTGTATTAATGCCTACTCTAGATTGATGAATTAAGTGGTATTTTATTATTGATAATATTTTATAAGATTATAAAAATTGTTCCTTCCTTGTTTGAATTCAAATGCCAATAAAGATACACTGTAGTATATTAATGTTGGTTACTCTTTGCACATGGCCTCTAATGAGAACTTATTTGTTGATTTGAATGACAACCATAGTAGCATAGTTATATTGGCAGATAATTATTGACATGGTATTAAAGGAAAAGGCATTATTGGAGTCACCAATGAACATGGTAAAGTAGAGAATATCTCTTAACACTTTATTGGTTCTTTCTCTAAAAATAATTTGTTATTTTTCCAAATGCAAGAACAAAATCACCAAGTCATTTTTTATAGAAACAAATGTATAATCAATGAAAAGTCACAAGGGTATGTATTTGTTGCATGATCCCAATTGACATGTGACATAATGTTTCATTTTTTTCTTTCTAGCAAAAAGGAACCAAGGAGTACCAAAATGCATGATAGTTTCTTATGACACCAACGGTATAGGAATATTTGTTTTGGGGGCTTGATTTTTCCTATAAAAAATACATGGTTGAAGGATTGGCATTCATTGATAATAAACTGAATATCTATAACGAATAAAAGTTTGTGAAACAACATATATATACTTTTCAAACTAGTACATCTCATGAGGCTAGAAAACCCGTCACAATCATCCATACTACTTTTTGTGGTCCTATGCTCATGCTCTCTTTGATAAAAATCTACATTTTGTAATTTTCATTAATATTTTTTCACAAAAAAATCTAGATATATTATTTGGCAACAAATCAAAAGATTTTGATCAATTCTTTGAATTTAAGTTGCTAGTGGAAAAATAAAATGTTTACAATATAAAACTATTAAGTTTATATAATGGGGGATAATATAAGTGATTTCTTAAAAAAAAAAACTTAGATAACATGGGATTTAAAGAGAGCTCACCAATTCCTTCACCCCACAACAAAATTGAGTTTTTTAAAGGAAGAATAAGACTATGGTTGAAATGGTTGAGTATGTTGAAAGACAATAACTTGGATAAAAATTTATAGGTACAATATTTCACTACAATAGGTATTTTTTCAATATAAGTCCTAGAAAAAAAGTTCACAACATGACTCCTAAACAAAATTGGTCCATCTTTAAATGATCAAATGCTCATCTAAAGGTGTTTGGATGTGTTGATTATGCACACATACCAAGATAAAAATTATCCAAGTTATATGATCTAAGAGCCTCAAATACATATTAATTGCATACAACTAAAAATAAAACAACACATACTCCAACATAGGGGTACCGTCCTATAAATTTTTTTGGTGAATCTTCAAAACTAATAGGAAAACGCATTAATTATGATGGTGAATCTACCCAATCTAAAAATGATTCTCATGGAAAAGTAGGGGCCCAAGGGTGAAAATTATTGATGGGTTGAAGAGGTACACTATAATATTTACTTTCCACCATTGTTTTACAATATAATATAATGGCCCTCATTGTATTCTGCAAGGTAAAATGTACCCATGATTTGTAATTCTCATGGGGCTCAAAATTTCTTTTAGATCATTGATCTAATGACCCTTGTTGTACTAAGGTAAAATTTACCCACAATCTATAAGCTTGTGAGACCCAAAATTGTGGACCCCATGAGCATTATAGACCATAGGTACATTTTAACTTGTGGAATACAAAAAGGGCCATTAGATTATATTATAAATCAATGGTGGAAACTAAAGATTAGAAATATGGTCCAAAAACAACCAATAATTATTAAATACTATTGGAAAATTAATATAGATTTATATTATAATTTACAAAATTTAGAAGAATCTAATCTAATCATGTATCGAATATTGTGGCGAATTTTTTGAGTTAAAAATTTTAATATAATAAATTATTTGGCGATTTAAATAAGACTATAATAAAATTTTGTAAAACTGTGGCGGTTCAAGTCACATTGTAGTTCAAACTATTAGCCAATTTTGGATTCCCAAATTTCAACTATTAGCCAATTGGCGAATATTAGCCACTAAAAAAATCACTAGAAAGAAACATAGGCTTAAATATTATTTCTTTTGATTTATTTCTCACCAAGGTGTCCGCCTAGAGAAAAGAAGTTATTATTAAAAGGGCCCCACCATCATAAATAATTAAATAAATTCAAAATACTATAGTTTTTCAGCTTTTATTTAATTATTTCACATTCCCTTGCAACTTCGCTATTTTCCTAATCTCAAGAATTAAAAGATTAGGAAATCATTCCATATTTATTATTCGATGAAGAGGGACATTACAATCCTCCATTCCTGGGATTGTTGGTCCTCTAGCAATCTCAAATTGGGGTGTTGCAGAATCTCTTCCCTTCCTATGTTGCATCCTCAACGGGAAGATCTTTCCATTTGATCAGATATTCTCAAATCATCTTATTCCTCAGCTTCCTTTCTCTCCAATTTGCAATACCTTCAAGAACTAACACCAAATTCCCTTCTTCATCAAGTGGTGGAAGCTTAGGCCACAACCTGCTGACCCAGTGCCTTCTTGAGGCAAGAAACATGAAAGACGTTGTGAATCTTACTGCCCTCAGGAAATTCTAACTCATATGCAACTTCACCAATTCTTCTTACTATCTTGTAGGGTCCATAAAAGCGGGGTTTAAGTTTTTCTACATCACTTTTCTTCAAAGAGGATTGCATGTATGGCTGCAAATATAGAAAAACTAAGTCTCCAACCTCGAATGTCCTCTCGAATTTGTGTCTATCTGCATGCATCTTCTGTTGGTTTTGAGCATGTTGCAAATTATCCTTCAATGCCTTGAGAATATCTTGATAGTTTTGCATTGTCTCCTTGGCTTGTGGGACTCTACTATCAGCAAAGGCCAAATCTACAAATGATAAGGCGTCATACCCGTATAAGGCTCTGAAGGTAGACATGCCAATCAAAATGTGGTAGGTAGTATTGTAACAATACTCTCCTAAATGCAACCATCTAATCCAAGCACGTTGCTGCCCTGACACATAGTTCCACAAGTATCCCTCAATCCACTTATTGTCTATCTCTATTTGACCATCAGTTTGAGGATGGTAACTCGTGCTTGGTGTCAACTCTGTACATGCCAATCAAAACAACTCCTGCCAAAACATAAGAATTTTTTGTCCCAATCATTAACGATTGTTTTAGGGAGTCCATGCAACCTGAACACTTCTCTGAAGAATAACTCTGCCACCTAAACTATAGTGTAATCAGTAGATATAGTGAAGAAATGGGCATATTTGGTCAATCTATCCACAACTACATATATGCAATCTTTTCCCTGGACACATGGCAACCCTGTGATAAAGTCCATGGATATTCCTTCCCATTTCTACTCAACTATCGACAAAGGCTGTAGAAGTCCCACAGGGAATGTGTGCTCTGCCTTGTTTTGCTGACAACTCGGACATTCTTTAACATGTTGCAACACATCATCTTTCAAACCCTTCCAGGTGAACCTCTCACGAATTTGGTGATAAGTTTTGAAGAATCCTAGAAGTCCTATTAGAGGTGTATCATGCATAGCCCTCAAAATCCTAGCCTTTAGCTTCGATCCTGGTACAAGATAAATTATGTTCTTATAATAAATAATGTCATTGACCATTGAATATCTATCATCCTACACCCAACCATCAATCAAATCACAAGCAAAAGTGTTTTTGGTATATTCAACCACTAATTGAGATTTCCAGTCAGCTGAAATCTCAGTGAGAGCGCAAAGTGTTGGTTTCCTGGAAAGAGCATCAGCAACAATGTTCTTCCCTTTAATGTATTCCACATCAAAGTCATATGTTTGAAACTTGCTCACCCACTTTTGTTGTCGTTCATTCAGATCCTTTTGTTCAAGAAAATATTTGAGACTGTTGTGATCAGTCCTGACCACAAATTTAGTTCCCACTAAATATTGCTTGAACTTAGCTAGCACGTGCATAATCACTAGCATCTCCTTATCATAAGTAGAGTACAACATGTCATTGTCTCTCAACTTTTTTCTCTTGAATGCAATCGGATGTCGATTATGCATTAGAACTACACCAACTCCCTGACCCGAAGCATCACATTCTAAGACAAATGGCTGTGTAAAATTTGGAAATGCTAAAACTGGACATGAGCTCATGACCTCCTTGAGTTTATCAAATGCCACCTATGCCTCCTCAGTCCAAAGATACACACCTTTCTTGGTAAGGTTTGTCAAGGATGATGCCAACTATGAGAAGCCCCTCACAAACCTCTTGTAGTAAAAACACAAACCCAAGAAGCCTCTCAACTCTGATATGTTCTTTGGTGGCGGCCAGTCCAAAATTGCCTATATTATCTCTTGGTGTACCCTCACACCATTAGCCCCAATCACATGTCTGAGATAGAGTATCTCAGTCATCCCGAACTCACACTTAGAATCCCTTCGCATAAAGCGATTGAGCCTCCATGATACTCAACACTACATCCAAATGATGCAGGTGATCCTCCCAGGTTCTGCTATATATTAGAATGTCATCAAAGAAGACCAAAACAAACTTTCGCAACTGCTCACGAAAAGTGTGGTTCATGCACGACTAGAATGTGGCTGGTGCATTTGTGAGTCTGAATGGCATGACAAAGGATTCAAAATGCCCAAAGTGACAACGGAAAGAAGTTTTGTGAACATCTTCTCTGACTCGTATCTAATGATAGCCTAAATGAAGATCAATTTTGGAAAAGAACACAGCCCCGTATAACTCATCAAGCAGTTCATCGATCTTAGGAATAGGATATTTGTTCTTTATGGTTTTCTTATTCAAGACCTTGTAATCTATGCACATGCACATAGTTCCATCCTTTTTAACCAAAACAACTGATGAGGCAAATGGACTGGAACTGGGCCGAATGTGTCCCATGCTCGATAACTCCTTGATCGTCTTCTCAATCTCCTCCTTAAAATGGTGTGGGTGTCGATAGGGTGTAGTTATGACTGGTTTAGCCCCCTCTTCAAGCTCTATGATGTGCTCGAACCCACAATCAAGTGGTCGACCTAGAGGAATGTCTCCAAATACTTTCCCATGCTTATCTAACACTGTTTGGATATCAATATGGAGTTGTGGTTTGATGTCTGAGGTAGGCTTGGTAGAAACAAAACACTGTACTACCCAATCCACCTCCCCATGTCTAAGTAAAGCCTCCATCCTTCTAGCTGACACTACACGCAGACCACCATCGGACATGGCCTTAAGCACAATCTTCTTATCATCAACCATAAACTCCAACTCCATTTTGTAGAAATCCTGAATGTATCTCCCAAGTGACTGCAACCATTGCAAACCCAACACTGCATCAATATTACCTAGACTCAGCACATAGAAGACATCAATCAGAGAGTATTCTCCAATCTGGATGCTAAGTTGGGGAACCATCTCGGTGCAATTCAACTGAAATCCATCTGCTACAGTCACATTGAACCCTGAAAATTCCTCAACCTGTAGCCCACGCTTCACCACAAGACCCTCATCAATGAAATTGTGGGTGGCTCCACTGTCCACCAAGTAGACCATGTGTTGTCCCTTAATGACACCTTTCAAACGAAATGGATGAAGTCTAGGGACTTTGAATAGTGAAGCAATGTTGCTCTAGGGGGTATCCTTGGCTCTCGAATCCACCAATTCTAACTGTGGAGATAGTTCCTCCTATCCAATGTCTTCTTCAACACTAGTCTCATGAACATCCTGCTACTCCTCATCTAAAATGACCTCAATCAAATGAGCTTATCCTTTCCCAAGGCAACGGTGGTCACGGTTCCATGGCTCCTTACAGTAGAAACATAAATGTTTCCTACGTAGCTCATTTCTAAACTCCTGATCAGATTTCAGTGTGGTGTTCTTTTCCTGCTTGAAACCTTTTTGCTTTGATGGAAATCCATTGAAAGTCTTTC